>WNGS01092210.1:32285497-32324081 GCA_020271785.1 Procambarus virginalis
TCTCTCTCTCTCTCTCTCTCTCTCTCTCTCTCTCTCAATTTGGCTTTCGTAAGTGTGGCAACACGGCTGGCAGCCAGTAGATTTAAAAGTTTACATTCCCAACACTTTACTGCAGGTAAGTGGGTTCTGGGCGTCTCTGCAGACCTGAAGAAAGCGTATGGCAATACTTGGAAATAAAACATTTTACCGGAATTGCATTCTATTGGCCTCCGAGGCAATTTGTCACTCGTCCCTCCAAGTTCCCTCTTCGGCCGTACCTATAAAATTTGTTATGGAACTGCTTTCTCTGCCTCTTATCACCAATATGGGGTTCCTCAAGGCAGTGTTTTACACACCGCTCTTTCTGGGTGCTGTTAATGTTCAGCCCGTCCCTACACACTGGGAGTTTATATTTTATTTTATGTTGACGACCTCCACATTGTATGTTGCAGTAACGATTTTTCCCTTCTTCGGTCCCGGCTCCAGCTTGCGATCAATAATGTTTTGTCCTGGACTACCAAGGACGGCTTTAAGTTCTCATCTACGAAAATTTGCCCTGTGGCTTTTACTAGGAAACGCATCATCCTTCGCTGTCCTTAAATCTCTAGCAATGTTAACCTTTATATGAAGATCATGCGAGACACTGAAGGTTACTCTTTGACGCCTACTTGTCTTGGTCGTCACCACCTCCAGTACCTACAAGCACAGTGCTTCAAGAACCTTGCGTGACGCAGAGTCGTGTCACACTCCTCGTGGATGCGGTCCATTATGCTCTGTAGCACTAACTAAACTCCTGTGTGGGCGCCCCCGTGTTTTCCTCAACTTCGTCCTCGACCTTCGTCATTTTGATGCTTTGCTGCATACTGACTTGCGCCTCACCTCGGTGACCAGTCATTTTCTCCCCTGACCAAGAACTTGTATGTAAAGAGTTTGATCGTTGCAAGACCGTCGGGATTGATATTAGATTCTTCGCGGTGCCTACAAAATCTTACATTGAAGCTTGTACCCCACTGTGGCCGCCGCCTCCATACGGTGTCCTGCTCACTCTTCTTTGCTGTCCTTTACTGCAAGGATTGGCCGCTTGTGGGCTTCCCTCCGTCCACACTTCCATAATGTTTGTCCCGCTTACATTGTTCCTAGTTTACTCCTGTGCAGAGTCCAGCTTTTTGTAAGTTTTGCAAAGCTCTAATGTGCTGCTGTTGTGTTTATGGATTGATCTAAGTCTATTGCTGGCGCTGACTGCTCCGTTATTTTTCCTGATTAAATCTTTGTGTCTCGCCTTCTCCTAAAGACGAGTATTTTTACTTGGGACCTTTGTGTGACTTTTATATGCTCTATAATGTGTCAATGCTACTGTGACGGACTCTCGTAGTGCTCTCATGGCCCTGAAGTATACCTCATCTGGGTTCTGGGATTCCACTCCTCCAAGCCCGACCTGGGAGCAGTCAGGCTTAACTTACGATATCTTGGTCCAACAGGCTGCTACTTGGAGCGGCCCGCAGGCCCACATATCCACTGCCTGGAGTCACATAACCCTTCCTATAGTATAGTGGACATAATCCATAATTGGTTGTTCCTCTACTGGAGATGCGCCCAGTGGTCCTGTACTACAGCTACACCCAATATCTGTTCAATAGATCTATTTTCGTTGTGCAACAGGGAATTAATCGCCTCAAACAAGGTACCTTTCGTCTCTGTGCGATAGATGACCTATCCTCGCTGTCCAACAGGAGAACTATCCTCGCTGGCCAACAGGAGAACTATCCTCGCTGGCCAACAGAAGAGAACACCTGTCCTCGTTGTCCAACAGGGGCAGGAAGAGATCATCACCAGGGGAACTATAACCGCTGTCCAACAGGGGACCTATCCTCGCAATTATAGTTTCACTGGGATCCATTAGAGTTGTTGTGTACTGCGCTTAATATTTCTCTTGGACTCCCTCTGAAGGCAATGTAGTGAGCATAAGCCATAGGGCCAATGCTCATTTCATATTTTTTCAAACGCCTACCTTACTCGTCCAGTTAGCAGTGGCAGCCATTTTGATAATCCATCAGGCTTTGGTATTTCGTTATTCGTTTCGAACTTTCTTGGAGTATACCAATTCCGATTGTTGGGAGTATCTCAGAGAGAGAGATGATGGCCTGCCCATCATGAATCCGAATTCTATAGAAGGCAAAATGCCACGCGAGAAGCCTGGTGCTGACCTCTTCCAGTTGAAGTTGTGGTACACCCCAGTTTCATCTTCATATTACTCAGCCATTTTTAACAATAGACATATTGGGCGGACTTGAGAGCTTATTGAGATCTATCTTTGTTGACATCTGTAGAGTATCCTCCATGTCTACTGGAATAATTATCCTGTACCATTTGTCAAGGTGAGAAGTGTTTTGGTAATTATTTAGTTTGTACCAGGTTACAGATGTCTGTTCTTGGAGCGAAGCGGCATTCTTTCAATGTAATTTTTCTCCGATTAGTGGTTGAATAATTTCTTGAACAATTGTGTATATTTTGACTGTTACTCTGATCATAATTGCTTTACTGAAGGACTAATTAAATTTAAGAGTGATTATTCCTGGACAAATTATTAATGTGTTACCAGAGCGTTCGTGGTACTGACTTAATTTATTCACGCATTACTGACCCAGTGATTATGGATATAAATTGTGTTTTCCTTACTATTCACAGTAGCGTGTATTACATCAACATAAATATATGCCAGCTATGTACACTTTTGTTTTATTTATTAAATAATATACAATATAAAGATCATATTTTCATCAATTACAAGGGAAAATACTACATTTATATATAGTTTATATAATTCTCAGTAAACCCATTTTCCATATCATGACATAAGATGCGAGCCGTGAACCCCAAATGTTACACTTGATCCTCCCTCGCAAGAACTTCTTTATTGTGTCTACTGAGTAATCCTCCTGCCTGCCAATCCACACACAAAAAATGTATTCAGAAAGTTGCATATTTATCGTATTCTTAATTTTCTTGCATTTTATGTCAATATGACACTGGAGTATGACGTGTCTGATGTTTCAGAAGGACGCAGCCTAGTGAGGCACTATATAATATAACTATATAACTTCTAGGGGCATATATAATATGCCCCTAGTAGTTAATTTACAACATAAATGACACGTTTGTTACTGAAGGCTTCAGAGTATCACTGAGTGATTTTTTTTAATCCACTACGGGCTCACTATAGCCCGTGCTACTTGGAACTTTTGCTCCGAGTAACTGAATTTAAAAACAACAACAATATAGTGATTTTGATTTTGTGTTGGACTAAAGGCCTATCAACCTGTGAAGGGTTAAGGCCACCACAAAGCTTTTCTAACCACGCACCAAGTACAGGACTAAGGTATACTCTCAGTGTACACCCGTCGAGTATTGCAGCTTAGACCTATATATATAAAACACCCTGAGAGTACACAGACACAGCCCCGCTCCTGTGCCAGGTAAGTCCACTACGGGCTCACCATAGCCTCTGCTACTTGAAACTTGTTCCGAGTAGCTGAATCTATAACAACAACAACAACGTACAGAGACAAGCACTCCTGTGTTATCCCACTCTCCCAGAACATCACATCAGTGAAGACGCTCATGTTCTGCCTTCTTAATGATCCTTACGTGCGTTAACTTGCTCTCGCGAAGTGCACACAGTAGCGACCACTACCTTACGTACGCAGACTTTTCCTTACGACGTGCACACACAAGCACTCTAATCCCGCTGTTGATTCTGCAAAGAATTCATTGAAGTCAAAATTGATGGGGAAAGTGAGGTGATCGATACAGCGGCGCGCGGCGCCTGTTGGGGCCGAGGGAGAGGGATGTGGGGGGGGGGTCAGGGGAGGGAGGGAATGGTGGTTGAGAATGGGAGAGTGAGCCAAGGTTAGGAGGAAGAGAAAGAGATGGAGGAGAGGAGAGTAGGGCAAGAGAAATGAGAAGCAAAGTGAGAGACTTTGGAAGTACCCAAGAAATGGAGAAAATGAGGTAGAGAGAAATGGAGGTAGCGAGGGAGGGAGACGGCGAGTGAGGGAAGGAGGGAGCAAGGGGTCTGTGAGCACTTGCTAACCCTTCACGAGTGAAGATAATGACTTGTGTTGGTGTGTGGTCTGTGGCGCGGACCCGGCAGCCGCAGTCTCCTTGTCTGCCACCTTACCACGGGCACACTGATTCTCCTGTGGAGGTTGAGGAGTCACACTGTGGAGGGGAGGACTCCTGTGGAGGTTGAGGAGTCACACTGTGGAGGGGAGGACTCCTGTGGAGGTTGAGGAGTCACACTGTGGAGGGGAGGACTCCTGTGGAGGTTGAGGAGTCACACTGTGGAGGGGAGGACTCCTGTGGAGGTTGAGGAGTCACACTGTGGAGGGGAGGACTCCTGTGGAGGTTGAGGAGTCACACTGTGGAGGGGAGGACTCCTGTGGAGGTTGAGGAGTCACACTGTGGAGGGAAGGACTCCTGTGGAGGTGGCAGTGAGGGAACCACTGTAAAGTTTGTAATATATACACAACTGATGACTGGTAGCAAGTACTGAGGAGCACAATACCACACATAAGGTTCATTACCATCTACCAAAATGTAGTCGACTATCTTGGGACTACTTTACTCTGTTTATATTAACCCGTTTTATGTTAATGCAATTTTTGTTAACTTGATTTTGTTAACCTGTTTTTGTGAACTTCTTTTATGTTAACCCATTTTGGATACTATTTTAAATTTTCAATTGTAAACATGACCAGCAACCAAAAAAAAAATAACATTTGGAGTGTTGAATAACGAGGATAAAATTCGAAAATTTTCTCTCGCAGCAACATATGACACCAATTAGCAAAGTCTGGGTGTCCATAATGTGTGGAAAATGTTCGGATATGGGCGCTAGGAGGCTAATTACTAGGTTATGTGATGATTTAATTCCCCTGTGGTGAGGGTGGGCTGATGGCTGACTATGTTGTTGTGGTGAGCCCGCGGGAGGATGTACCGGTTTGGTTGTACCTCACAACACAGAAGTGTAACCAGACCTAGCCAGGCCTCATCTCTTCTCACCTGTCATAAACACATCCAAATACATGTCATAATCATACCAGACCTGATCCTTGCTCGCTGAACCTAGTTCCTAACCGAACTAATCCAAAACTACCACGTGATTCATGCTTACCGAACCTAGCTAAACTAACCCAAATCCACCCAATCTAATTAAATGTGGTAACTGCCTAACTACCCAAATTAGCCATAAACTACCATAAAAGTCTGAAGAAACCAGACCAGATATCGTCTCATCTGACCAAACTTAATCTAACCTTCAATTAACTACCCTCACTCCTTCTTTTGTTAGCCTAACCTAACCATTCATAATCGTCCTGGACCATGAGAATTGTCCAGGACGGACCGAAACGTCGTCGTCCCTTCACCTTTTAGTGTGTGGTCTGGTCAACAATTTTCCTAATCTACCAGAATCCTACTAACCAAATGAGGCTTTTATGAATCTTATGAATATACAGGTTATATCTGGTATAAAACTAGGTTTTGTTTCTGGTCAACAGTGTGTCTGGTATATACACAGGCTAGTTTCTTTAGGCTAGTTTAGGTTAGGTTAGGTTTGCTTAGATTAAGTTAAATTTGGTTTGCTTAGGTTAGGTTAAGTTAGATGATGGTGAAATGTTGAGGAGCGAGAAAGAGAGTGTGTGATGCGTTGATTGACAGTGGAGACAGAGTTTCTAGTTTAGTTCATTTATTATGCACCCCATACCCATCCCGTGGGCGGTAGTGGAAAGGGTTACAGAGGTACATAATGGGCTCAGGGACTGAGCCCATTATGTGCCTCTGTAACCCTTTCCACTACAGAGACAGAGGAAAGGAAGAGAGTGATGTGGAGATAGAGAGTAAAGGGAAAAAGAGGAAGGAGAGCGAGAGAAAGCGTCGAGTCAAAGAATATTTGCTGTAGATCTAAGACAAGCTTTTGCACCTTGGGAAAAGTGGAGGCGCCGCAGTCACTGGCCGCAGACAGACACCCTGCAGTAAATCAGAGCAGCGAGCGTCGCAACACGCTCGGGAGCTGGAGGCGGGCTCCGCCGCCTGGGAAGTTTAATTCAGGACTGCACAAAGTTGGAATCCATGCAAATGGTTGGCTGGTCTTTTGCTCTTCGGGTTAATGCAAACACGGCGGGTAAAAGGCGCTAAGCAACATGTTACTCTTGGTGCGAGAGTCAGACGCGAGGGTGTATGCTCGGGACCATGACTGCCAGGGAGGCGACAGGGCCTCTCTTGCCCTGGACATTTCGTTTAATTTGAATATGGCTTGAAATATCTCCGCGCCACATTTGTTCCTGGGTATACTACAGGCTTTATGCCTAGACCATTTTCACTTCTACATTAATGTTATCACATTATGTATACCCACTCCCGCTGTGTGCGAGTTCTTCCCTACCCTCTCTACACCTCGCCCCCCCCCGCCCCCCCCCCTTGTTTTACAACAATCGCGCTAAAACTCCAGAACGTCAATTACTTTTAAGGAGTAATTACCCCAAAATGCAATTACAGATTTCAAATGTTTTTAGAAACAGGGCTAAATGGAATGCATATCTTTTTTTGTCTCTCTCTCGCTCTCTTTTCCTCCTCTTCTGCTTAATTAGATAAAGGGAGAAAAACATTACGAGGCAACACTTGACCGTGAGAGTTGGCATGTACTACTTTTTTCTCTCTCTCTCCTGAAACTTTAAGGCCGGTGCAGACTTGTTAATTTTTAAAGGTACTCGACCATTTGGAGGCAGCGGGCGGGATTACCACCGCGCCAAATATTGACGCGGGAGGTTTTTGTGTGGGTGACTGAGAGTTACGGGCCCGCTGCCCTGCATTCCTCTCTCTCCTTTAATTAGAGAAAAAGACGTAAAAATTGGGGACAATTTATGACGCTCGCGTGTGTGTGAATGTATCTTTGTGGATGTGTACTTGTTTTTATCTTTGTTTTAATTAATGTGCGTGTGCTGAAAGAGGTTGAGGGCGTGTCAACGGGTATTTGTCTGTTTGTATACTTAAATGCTCTATGCTTGCATGTTTAATGAGATGCGTTGGTAAATTGGTGTCATGCTTGGCAGATGGATCTGTGTACGTGGTTGTGCATGTTTCTCTTAGTGTGTATATCTGCCTCCGTGAGTATATGTGTGTATGCGTATGAGAGTATACCATCCGCGTGCATCACAACTTTTGATTCAAAGCCGCCTTAGGCGAAAACGTAACATATATATATAGTTTACCATTGTCGAGAAGGGTAAGCCTATCGAGGTCCTTCCGGGATTAGAAAATAGAGTTACGTGACACTGTTCTTGTTGGCTCTTGTTATTATGTGACTATACTTGGAGAGATGGTGTTAATAGAGAGAGAGAGAGGGGACACTGTCGAAGCGCTCTCTCTCTCTCACTCTCTCTCTCTCTCTCTCTCTCTCTCTCTCTCTCTCTCTCTCTCTCTCTCTCTCTCTCTCTCTCTCTCTCTCTCTCTCTCTCTCTCTCTCTCTCTCTCTCACCCAGGCAGGAGGAGGCGGCTCCCGCCTAAAGCCAAACCGGAAGCGAAGACACTGGGTCTTTCCGAAAAGCTGCTCTATCCCTTCGAGATGTATTATATTCTCTCAATAAACGTATTTGAATTTGAATTATGAATAGTTGGCTGCCGGGTAGGCGACCAATGAAAACAAGCCGTCACAGGACGTGACGTCACCGGCACTGCCGTGGGCGGGAAGGGCGGCCGTTGTCGCTACGCTCTCAGGATTCGTCGAGGACGAGTGTATCACTTATCTCTTCATTAGGAAGCGATTCTTCCTGTTGAGGAGATCACCGAAGCTGATATCAATCGAGATCGAAGACAGGAGAGGCGTTGGCGACTGTACGAGTGGAATTCGGATGTGCCGAGTCGCGAGAAGTGGATCTTGGAGGTGGTAGTCTACCTGTCTACCAGGAGAGGCGGGCTGGGGAAGGCCAGCCTAGTGACCTTCAAGCCGCTCCTGGAGTTCGTAGCGACATGAGACGAGAGGAGGTGGTCGACGATCTGCCAGCTGCGAGGGAAAACCTGGGAGAGTGTAGCCTCCAGAGACGACCTCCTGCAACGTGGCAGTTGTTAGTAAACCAGCAGAGCGGTGTACCGCGGTGGCAAGCGTCTGGGACCCCTGATCAGCTCCACTGTGAATTAACGAGGAAAATCGAAGATAATCAAGTCGGAGCAAGATAACAATCTGATGTCTGTGCTGGCAACCACAACAGTGTACTGAAACAGAAACGACGAGTCTACAGTCCATCTAAGGTAGATCAATTTAACCACACTCCATGCCCCTTGTGCTGGGCTATTAATTATATGTTGCTCCAGTGATAGTACAATTCTACAAAATGAGCTTATTCTAAGATGGAGCTAAGTTCCACTATGAGAGTTACCAGCGGCGGCTCAGAGTGGAGCTGCTGAGTTAGCGACGCTGAGAAGAGTGAGTGACGGCTCTGTTTTGTGAGGCGCACTTGAAGGTGCAGTCGAGCCTCATGCATCAACAGTGAGGCAGGGTCATCAACGGTGAGGTAGGGTTATCAACGGTGAGGAAGGGGTCATCTACAGTGAGGTAGGGTCATCAACGGTAAGGCAGGGTCATCAGCGGTGAGGCAGGGTCATCAACGGTGAGGCAGGGTCATCAACGATGAGGCAGGGTCATCAACGGTGAGTCAGGGTCATCAACGGTGAGTCAGGGTCATCAACGGTGAGCCAGGGCCATCAACGGTGAGTCAGGGCCATCAACGGTGAGTCAGGGCCATCACCGGTGAGCCAGGGTCATCAACGGTGAGCCAGGGTCATCAACGGTGAGCCAGGTCTATACTGATGAGACACCAAAGCACTTCTCTGGTCACCAGTCCAACTGAAAGGGTGACCCAACGGTATTTACCTCAGTGAATAGGAGGATAGCCATTCGTCCTGTGTGTGTGTGTGTGTGTGTGTGTGTGTGTGTGTGTGTGTGTGTGTGTGTGTGTGTGTGTGTGTGTGTGTGTGTGTGTACTCACCTAGTTGTGTTTGCGGGGATTGAGCTCTGGCTCTTTGGTCCTGCCTCTCAACCGTCAATCATCAGGTGTACAGGTTCCTGAGCCTACTGGGCTCTATCATATCTACACTTGAAACTGTGTATGGAGTCAGCCTCCACCACATCACTGCCTAATGCATTCCATTTGTCAACCACTCTGACACTAAAAAAGTTCTTTCTAATATCTCTGTGGCTCATTTGGGCGCTCAATTTCCACCTGTGTCCCCTTGTGCGTGTGCCCCTTGTGTTAAATAGCCTGTCTTTATCTACCCTATCAATTCCCTTCAGAATCTTGAATGTGGTGATCATATCCCCCTAACTCTTCTGTCTTCTAGCGAAGTGAGGTTTAATTCCCGTAGTCTCTCCTCGTAGCTCATACCTCTCAGCTCGGGTACTAGTCTGGTGGCAAACCTTTGAACCTTTTCCAGTTTAGTCTTATCCTTGACTAGATATGGACTCCATGGTGGGGCTGCATACTCCAGGATTGGCCTGACATATGTGGTATACAAAGTTCTGAATGATTCTTTACACAAGTTTCTGAATGCCATTCGTATGTTGGCCAGCCTGGCATATGCCGCTGATGTTATCCTCTTGATATGGGCTGCAGGAGACAGGTCTGGCGTGATATCAACCCCCAAGTCTTTTTCTTTCTCTGACTCATGAAGAATTTCCTCTCCCAGATGATACCTTGTATCTGGCCTCCTGCGCCCTACACCTATCTTCATTACATTACATTTGGTTGGGTTAAACTCTAACAACCATTTGTTCGACATTCCTTCAGTTTGTCTAGGTCTTCTTGAAGCCTCAAACAGTCCTCTTCTGTCTTAATCCTTCTCATAATTTTGGCATCGTCCGCAAACATTGAATCTATACCCTCCGGGAGATCATTTACATATATCAGAAACAAGATAGGACCGAGTACAGAGCCCTGTGGGACTCCACTGGTGACTTCACGCCAATCGGAGGTCTCACCCCTCACCGTAACTCTCTGCTTCCTATTGCTTAGGTATTCCCTTATCCACTGGAGCACCTTACCAGCTACACCTGCCTGTCTCTCCAGCTTATGTACCAGCCTCTTATGCGGTACTGTGTCAAAGGCTTTCCGACAATCCAAGAAAATGCAGTCCGCCCAGCCCTCTCTTTCTTGCTTAATCTTTGTCACCTGGTCGTAGAATTCTATTAAGCCAGTCAGGCAAGATTTACCCTCCCTGAACCCATGTTGGCGATTTGTCACGAAGTCCGTTCTCTCCAGATGTGCTACCAGGTTTTTTCTCACGATCTTCTCCATCACCTTGCATGGTATACAAGTCAAGGACACTGGCCTGTAGTTCAGTGCCTCTTGCCTGTCGCCCTTTTTGTATATTGGGACCACATTCGCCGTCTTCCATATTTCTGGTAGGTCTCCCGTCTCCAGTGACCTACTATACACTATGGAGAGTGGCAAGCAAAGTGCTTCTGCACACTCTTTCAGTACCCATGGCGAGATCCCATCTGGACCAACAGCCTTTCTAACATCCAGATCCAGCAGGTGTCTCTTGACCTCCTCCCTCGTAATTTCGAACTCTTCCAAGGCCGCTTGGTTTACTTCCCTTTCTCCTAGCACAGTGACCTCACCTTGTTCTGTTGTGAAGACCTCCTGGAACCTCTTGTTGAGTTCATCACACACCTCTTTGTCATTCTCTGTATACCTGTCCTCGCCTGTTCTAAGTTTCATTACCTGTTCTTTCACTGTTGTTTTCCTTCTGATGTGACTGTGGAGTAGCTTTGGTTCGGTCTTGGCTTTGTTTGCTATATCATTTTCATAACTTTTCTCTGCTTCTCTTCTCACCCTGACATACTCATTCCTGGTTCTCTGGTATCTCTCTCTGCTTTCTGGTGTTCTGTTATTCCGGAAGTTCCTCCACGCCCTTTTGTTCAGTTTCTTTGCTTCCATACATGCCCTATTATACCATGGATTCTTCTTTTGCTTCTCGGATTTTTCCTTTTGGGCCGGGATGTATCTGCTTACTGCCTCCTGACACTTTTGGGTGACATAGTCCATCATATCTTGTACAGACTTAGCTCTGAGGTCTGTGTCCCAAGGTATTTCCCTTAGGAAGCTTCTCATCTCATAATTTCCCTTTCGGTATGCCAGCCTTTTGTTTCCTAGTTCTTTTTGGGGGGATATAATTCCTAGCTCTACCAGGTACTCAAAGTTCAATACACTGTGATCACTCATTCCCAAGGGTGCTTCCATCTTGACTTCCCTTATATCCCACTCATTTAGGGTAAATATCAGATCAAGCATTGCTGGTTCATCTTCTCCTCTCATTCTTGTTGGTTCCTTGATGTGCTGGCTTAGAAAGTTTCTTGTTGCCACGTCCAGCAGCTTAGCTCTCCATGTTTCTGGTCCTCCATGCGGGTCTCTGTTCTCCCAATCTATCTTCCCATGGTTGAAGTTCCCATGATTAGTAGTCCAGATCCATTCCTGCTAGCAACAGAAGCTGCTCTCTCTATTATGTTAATGGTGGCCATGTTGTTTCTATCATATTCCTGTCTGGGTCTTCTGTCATTTGGTGGTGGATTATATATGATTACGACTATAATTTTTTGCCCTCCAGTTGTTATCGTACCTGCTATGTAGTCACTGAAACCTTCACAGCCCTGAACAACCAACTCCTCAATATCCCAGCCTTTCTTACCAGCAGAGCTACACCACCACCACCTCTTCCTTCTCTCTCTTTCTTCATAACATAATAGTCCTGTGGGAACACTGCATTTGTTATGGTTTTCGTTAGCTTTGTTTCTGTGAGAGCTATTATGTCTAGGTTTTCCTCTAGTACCCATTCTCCAAGCTCATTTGCTTTATTTGTAATTCAATCTATGTTAGTGTACATTGCCTTGAGGGTCACTTTCTTCTGTCCCTTCTTAAATCTCCTCCTTGGTGAGTTGTTCTGCTGGTGGAGGAAGCTGTGCCATGGGTGTGAGGATTTGTGAGGTGGATACCAGGGTTGCAGAGGATATTGGGATGAGGGGTGGGGGTCAAGTGAAGGGGGAGGGACAGGGAGGGTATGGGGTGAAGGGGGAGGGAGGACAGGAAGGAAAGGGTGTGTGTGTGTGTTNGTATAATAATACCATCAGTGTTTGGGTCACTGTGGGTATCTCTGGTACAGTGGTCCACGTTCTGGGAACACACCCAGGGACCATTAGGTATTTCCCTGCTGGGACAGAAACGCTTGAGCACATTTCCTTACAACTGATGAACTGTTCACCAAGGAGTGAATAGGTACCCGGAGTAGCAACTGTTGTTGGTTGCATCATGTGGGAGGTCCGTAGTTGATAGGTGGTTGGGGGGGACACTTGGATAAACCTAAGTTCAGGCTTCCTGTCCCCCCGACAATGGGGAATTTATATAAATATGGGTAAAGTTAGAACGGGCCATAAAATTATTACCAGACTTTGGCAGTTACAAGTTATCATTAGTTCGGGAGACTTTTACTCCAATAAATGGTTTGGAATCTCAGAACATTTCAGAGGGGGACAGTTTACTGTAAATATTACTCTACAGTTTAACATGTAAACTTTATCATATTACTGGACAACACTGTGTTGAGTCTCACTGTGGGACCAGCCAGCAACACATGGGCAACACGTGCTGTAATATCTCTCTTGCTGTCTGTCTGACTGTCTTTCTTGGGGCGGGAGGTGTGAGAGTGAGGACGACCCCCGGGCCGGGAGATGTGAGAGTGGAGACGACCCCGGGGCGGGAGATGTGAGAGTGGAGGACGACCCCCGGGCCGGGAGATGTGAGAGTGGAGGACGACCCCCGGGCCGGGAGGTGGGAGAGTGGAGGACGACCCCCGGGCCGGGAGATGTGAGAATGGAGGACGACCCCCGGGGTGGGAGGTGTGAGAGTGAAGGACGACCCCCGGGCGGGAGGTGTGAGAGTGGAGGACGACCCCCGGGGCGGGAGGTGTGAGAGTGGAGGACGACCCCCCGGGCCGGGCGATGTGAGAGTGGAGGACGACCCCGGGCCGGGAGATGTGAGAGTGGAGGACGACCCTCGGGGCGGGAGGTGTGAGAGTGGAGGACGACCCCCGGGCCGGGAGATGTGAGAGTGGAGGACGACCCCCGGGGCGGGAGGTTGAGAGTGAAGGACGACCCCCGGGCGGAGATGTTGAGAGTGAAGGACGACCCCCGGCCGGGAGATGTGAGAGTGGAGACGACCCCCGGGCGGGAGGTGTGGAGTGAGGACGACCCCCGGGCCGGAGATGTGAGAGTGAAGGACGACCCCCGGGCCGGGAGATGTGAGATGGAGGACGACCCCGGGGCGGGAGGTGTGAGAGTGAAGGACGACCCCCGGGCCGGGAGATGTGAGAGTGGAGGACGACCCCGGGGCGGGAGGTGTAGAGTGGAGGACGACCCCCGGGGCGGGAGGTGTGAGAGTGGAGGACGACCCCCGGGGCGGGAGGTGTGAGAGTGGAGGACGACCCCCGGGCGGGAGGTGTGAGAGTGGAGACGACCCCCGGGGCGGGAGGTGTGAGAGTGGAGGACGACCCCCGGGGCGGGAGGTGTGAGAGTGGAGGACGACCCCCGGGCCGGGAGATGTAGAGTGGAGGACGACCCCCCGGGCGGGAGGTGTGAGAGTGGAGGACGACCCCCGGGGCGGGAGGTGTGAGAGTGAGGACGAACCCCGGGGCGGGAGGTGTGAGAGTGAGGACGACCCCCGGGGCGGGAGGTGTGAGAGTGGAGGACGACCCCCGGGCGGGAGTGTGAGAGTGGAGGACGACCCCCGGGGCGGGAGGTGTGAGAGTGGAGGACGACCCCCGGGGCGGGAGGTGTGAGAGAGCAGGACGACCCTCGGGGCGGGAGTGTGAGAGAGCAGGACGACCCTCGGGGCGGGAGGTTGATGGGGAAGTATGACATCATCAATACATATTACAGTTAAAATATAATACAATTTTTTTTAATTTTGCAGACATCAATGTGTAATTATTTACAGTGTACTTAAAAAAACACTGAAAAACCAAAATACACAATAATAATTCAGAGTCCAGTTAACTTGTTATTCCAAAATTTGGTGTAGGGCTTCCATGGGAGCGTGGTCAAGTGGCACTTGTTTCATTTATGTCAACCCCAACCTGACCACGATGGACATGTATAACAGCAATTGTTGTTAAAAATTGGCGAGGGAAGGCCCATGGGTGTTTTGTGGCCTCACGGGCCTTCATGGGCCATGGGCTTCCTTCAACCTTCTAATAATTATATATATATATTATATATATCTATATATATATATATATTATATATCTATTATATATATATATATATATATATATATTCTGAGAGGTGCCTCATGATGGTTCATGTATAAACTACAAGTTACAAAATATCGGAGAAAAGTATATAAATACCAGTGACAGACGAAAGGTTTAGTCTCCGCTTTTTATAAACTTTTTTGAAACGTTAACGCTAAAGAGGAGAGAATATTTGCCATAACTGGTTACATTTTCAAATATTGTGAGTTGTTAGCTAATATGCAGCTTAATACACAATATCTTTCATTTGAACAAGTGTGGAGAGTTCGTATTTGTAACGAAGTGATTCCCGGGCGAGCGAGAGACATGGTTAAAGTATCGAGTTGGGTAGAGTAAGTAGTGTGTTGGGAGACAGCCTGGACCCGACTAGCGAGGGCGTCATGCCATCAGCGTAGCGGTGCTTCAACGGTGGTTATGGCGGTGGTGCGCACATCCTCAACCCCGACGCTCTCAATGTCCAGGTTAAAACATATGTCGCCTTTACCATTAGGCAGAGGCCGGCAAGTTCAGAGTGAGGGGCAGTATTGTGAGGTTTTCTCTGGCATATACATCTCCCACAGGCCCGGGCTGGTGGAGACCGGTAGCCTCCTCTCTCTCTCGCCCAATCTTTCCTCTTCAAATTACTCTGCGGTTTATGTTTTTTTAATTACTGCTATTGTGTTTTTCCCTGAGATAATGTATATAATATTTTATCGTTATTGGACTAAATAAAAGATAAGAACATATTAAACGATCATAATTCAATTATTATACCTACCACAATGCATTAAAATTTTCACTAGAATGTTTTAAATTGATTTAAAGTTGATGAGGCTTGGCCTCTAGCGAGCGGAGTTTACTCGGGTGCAAATAGTTTCCGTGTGTTTCATAAGTGTAAGTTCAGATTAACTACATATAATGCAAGCCAACATAAATTGGCTTTGAGGCTGAGAGCGTGCACGCGCGCACAGAACCCGGCCTCTCGAACAGTACATCGCATTTTGACAAATAAATCCCCAACGGCCAAAAACTAATGTACTATAAATCACTCGCAAGATTGACATGATGTCCCGTTTTCTATTGGTGTGTCCTCGGTAAGGTTAGGTTCAGGCAGTTTAGTGACACTGTGAACGCTCGAGAGCACGAGCTGCATATACCTAACGTTACTAGAAAAGAGGAGAGAGAGAGCGAGACAAAACACTAAGGGGGGTGAAGGCTGGCAAGTGCAAAAAGTTATATTCACAATGATTACCAATAGAATAAGAGGGCGTGGACGGACGCTTAAGAAACATAGAAATGTTAGAGTTTTCGTTTAGTGTAAGAGTAGTGAGAGAAATAGAATGAGCTGTTTTCATTATATGGACGATCACTGCCCGAGGACGGGTTGGGGTCGACCCCCACCATGGACGATCACTGCCCGAGGACGGGTTGGGGTCAACCCCCACCATGGACGAGCCCTGCCCGAGGACGGGTTGGGGTCGACCCCCACCATGGACGAGCCCTGCCCGAGGACGGGTTGGGGTCGACCCCCACCATGGACGAGCCCTGCCCGAGGACGGGTTGGGATTAAAAATCCTTTACACACGACTCCCAACTGATTACGTTCCAACTTTTCTGGAACAGTGCTTCGCTCTCGCTCTTTGTATCGTACTCCCTAAATGCTTCACCTTCGGACGACCTGCAGACACATATACTTGCCAACACAACCGAAACAGAACCTAATTTACCCTGGGCCTAACTGAAGACAAAATTATAATATAATAATATTTATATATATTTCAGTAAGTAACATTATGCATTCCAGTGTGTGTTAACTTTTAAGACTGTTAAGGGGGTTCTGCTGTGGTGGGATGACCCGGGATGACCTGGAATGACCCGTATGCCTCACTCTACTTCTCTTTGACTTACACACTTAGTATCTTTCATTTAAGTCCTTACGCTTGACTACCCTTCCTTTATGTTGTTATTACCTCTATATTTTTATTTCCCACCCTCACTCTCTACCCATTTTATAATTCTTACCTTCTCTTGCTCCCTTTTATTGCACCTTCCGTGTTCCTCCTCACCTCCACCACCCTCACACTTCCCTCATGCTTCATACAGCTTCTACATTCTCTGTTGAATCCTTTCTAATATCTTTCCCCTTTGTTCTCTGTCCTATTCCTCTCTGCCTGTCCCATCCACCCTTCCTGCAGTATTATCCCTTCATGTCCCTTCCTCCTCTTCCCTCTCTGTCCCTCCCTCTGTTCCTGTTCCATCCTCCCCATGCCTTTCCCTACGTCTATCTCCTTACTTTATCCCCCTCTTATCGTTATTTACAACTCTTGTTTCAGTCCTTTGTCTTCTGGTATTGGTGTTCTTCGTCTCTGCTTCTTTCTCAATAGTTTTTCTTCTCTTCCCTTCATCCTTCTCGCCTTCCTTTTATTCTTGTTATTTTTGCTTTATCCTTGTTACTCAACCCTTTCCCCCCCCTGTTACCTTCATAACCCGCAAGAGTCATCATTTGCCTCCAGACATTATTATTATTCCCCTGACAACCTAACCTTGGTGTACACAGGTCAGGGTCTTGGTGTACACAGGTCAGGGTCTTGGTGTACACAGGCCAGGGTCTTGGTGTACACAGGTCAGGGTCTTGGTGTACACAGGTCAGGGTCTTGGTGTACACAGGTCAGGGTCTTGGTGTACACAGGTCAGGGTCTTGTGTACACAGGTCAGGGTCTTGGTGTACACAGGTCAGGGTCTTGGTGTACACAGGTCAGGGTCTTGGTGTACACAGGTCAGGGTCTTGGTGTACACAGGTCAGGGTCTTGGTGTACACAGGTCAGGGTCTTGGTGTACACAGGTCAGAGTGGTCAGGTGCGTCCTTATTGGTCACAGGTGGGTGCACAATGCACACTCACGTCGGAGAGGAGGCCCTGCACCCCACACCATGTATGCCTGCCCTTGCCACAGGTGTGGGGTGGGGGCGTGAGGCGAGGGCGAGGGGTGAGGTCGAGTAACAAGAGGTGTTGGTCACCGGTTTGGTCGTGGTGACAGATTGTGCAAGGCGGGAGAGGAGGGGGCGGCTCCTAGCTGCTATTGTGCTGCCTTCTTGTGGTGTCTCCACGCCGGCAAATGGTCCCTCTGGTGGACACCTCGCTGCCCGCTAGGCCTTCCGGGCTTCTTGATAAATTGTTTGTTATTTTTAGCACGCTGTTTAAGCTACTGTTGTTGCTTCCGTTGTGTTGTAGTGAGTATGGTGATGTTGCCTGCTGTTGTAAAGCTGTAATGGTTTTACCTCGAGTTGTGAGGGCTGCTCTCTTCTGCCTTATGGTGTGAGGGCTGCTCTCTTCTGTCTTATGGTGTGAGGGCTGCTCTCTTCTGCCTTATGGTGTGAGGGCTGCTCTCTTCTGTCTTATGGTGTGAGGGCTGCTCTCTTCTGTCTTATGGTGTGAGGGCTGCTCTCTTCTGTCTTATGGTGTGAGGGCTGCTCTCTTCTGTCTTATGGTGTGAGGGCTGCTCTCTTCTGTCTTATGGTGTGAGGGCTGCTCTCTTCTGTCTTATGGTGTGAGGGCTGCTCTCTTCTGTCTTATGGTGTGAGGGCTGTTCTCCCTCGGCCTCATGTTGCCAGGTCCTACATGAATGCCTCATAATAAGCCTTACGACCATTGAGTTTTCTCCTAGAAAAGAAACAACCGTTATGTCTCATAAGCCTTAATTATCCTCACTTTTCACTTCCCTTTTCAATGTCATAGCGTGTCTTGTTTGTTGCCACTCGGTGTAAGGTGCCCTCACCCCTCACATGTGTGAGGGGTGAGGGCGGGTCCCTGAGTGGTCCCTTGCTGCTCCCAGAAGTTGACCTGGCCCCCTCAACCCTCATCCCCGACGGCCTCTCTAGTATGCTGCTCCAGAAAGCATTATTCTGTTATTCCTTCGGGTCAATATTTCCTGTTTTGTTAGTTCAGCCTTTTTCAAAATTTAAGTCGCTCACAATTCAGACGTGATCTGCGCCGTGGTAGTCTTCAAGAGATCGCTATGGTGACCTATGGACAGTGACCTCAATGGTGACCTTCTCGGAGACACCTTCCTGCCGCGTGAGAGACCAAGAGGGGGGAGAGAGAAGGTGGGGTGTGGGAGGAAGAAAGAGAAGAAGGGGGGGGGGGAAGAAGGCGGGGAAGAAACAATGGCGCCAGTTCTCCCGGGCTTCAAGAATGATGCTCAATTAAAAATTCAAATGGGAGCCGGGCGTGGAATATTCCATGGAGGCTGATGAAAGGTATTAAGTTAGTGGGTGGTGGCGGAGGCCCTTAGACCAGGGTGGTGGGCGGCCGCCCTCAGCAGGCGGCCGCCTCCAGCTGAGGGCGGCGCTGAAGGAGGAGGAGACGGAGTGGGAGGAGCTGGAAAAGTGGGTTAAGGCGACGAAGAGTAGGAGTTTAAATTGAGGGAAAAGGAGGCGAAGAGAAGGTAGTAAAGGTGGGGATAATGGAAGGAGATAAATTAGATGAATGAAGGAGGATACGAAATATAAGATGATGACAGGAAGAAGAGTGTCAGCAAGACGTAGAGTAGAGGACAGCAAGAGGATGAGGATGAGGTATGATCCAGTACATCCTCCTCTTTATATAGTACTTTTTTGTAACTGTGTGCACCATAGTACAAATATTGACGTACTAAACAATTAAATAGTAGTACTTTGTACTAATCACTTTATAGCCCGAAAAAATAAAACAAAAACAAACTTAACTATTCCTAGGCCTAGTATAGCCCACATATGTACTATATTAGCCCTCAGATATCGTGTATTAGGCCTAGGGAGGTTAGGTTAGTTTACTTTGTCTTTGTAATATAAATATAAAATCTTTTTCAGTTTGTCCAAATTCAATAGTACCGAGTTCTACTTTCTAATTCCTTTGTAAGTCGGTATATGTACTATGGTCATCATCATTACTATAAGTACTACCAACACAGGAGGCTGGGCTGAGAAGTGCGGGAAGAAGATGATGAGAATTGGGGAAGGGAACACCATAACAATAGGGTCTACGATCTCGACTTACAATCGCGAATCGCGGGTTCGATACCCTGCTGGGACACAAATATGGATTGCATCCCGGGTAAGGTCAGCAGGTGACCTAGGGGGTGACCTCGACGCAAGCTAAGGTACAGGCTTGCACCTTAGAAACCTGTCGGGGGACAGGTTTCCTATCCCCGACAAGTGGAAATTATTATAAGGAGAGACAGCAGGACAAGCCAAGGAACCCGGAAGCGTGATCACCCAGCAGTAGTGGGACAGGGACGGGTATAATGAAGGGTGGAGAGGAGAACCGTGATAAAGAAGGGAAGACTGAGATAACACAGGAGACGACACAACAACAGATGAAGGACACGTCAACAGGAAGGACACGTCAACATGAAGGACACGTCAACATAAAGGACACGTCAACAGAAGGACACGTCAACAGGAAGGACACGTCAACATGAGGACACGTCAACATGAAGGACACGTCAACATAAAGGACACGTCAACATGAAGGACCACGTCAACATGAAGGACACGTCAACATGAAGGACACGTCAACATGAAGGACACGTCAACATGAAGAACACGTCAACATGAAAAACACGTCAACATGAAGGACACGTCAACATGAAGAACACGTCAACATGAAGGACACGTCAAACATGAAGGACACGTCAACATGAATGACACGTCAACATGAAGAACACGTCAACATGAAGGACACGTCAACATGAAGGACACGTCAACATGAAGGACACGTCAACATGAAGGACACGTCAACATGAAGGACACGTCAACATGAAGGACACGTCAACATGAGGGACACGTCAACATGAAGGACACGTCAACATGAGGGACACGTCAACATGAAGGACACGTCAACATGAGGGACACGTCAACATGAAGGACACGTCAACAGAAGGACACGTCACCATGAGGGACACGTCAACATGAAGGACACGTCAACATGAAGGACACGTCAACATGAAGGACACGTCAACAGGAAGGACACGTCAACATGAAGGACACGTCAACCTGAAGGACACGTCAACCTGAGGACACGTCAACATGAAGGACACGTCAACATGAAGGACACGTCAACATGAAGGACACGTCAACATGAGGGACACGTCAACATGAAAGGACACGTCAACATGAAGGACACGTCAACATGAGGGACACGTCAACATGAAGGACACGTCAACAGATGACGTAGGCAGATGAGAAGNCTTGAAGACGCTACACAAATCTAATTTCTTAATTACAGAAACAGGCAATTGATGACAAATTTGGAGTGTAGAGAAGAGTGACAAACTGAGTCTATCACAAGTAACCTTATGAAGGACTCGAAACATATATATACTCTTTTTTCTTATGAGGCACAAACTACCACACCTAATTCCACTCTTTATGATATTGAAAAAATTGGAAAGAGCGAAACAGTTGTTTTAGGTAGAAGTAATGCCTTGCAACGTAGGGTCCTGTAGCACAGTAGTCTTCGTAGTCGGCTCACAACCGAGGGGACTGAGGTTCAGTCCATGGGAAGGGCTAAAACGGTTGAGCACCGTGTCCTTAAACATTCATTTGAGAGGAGTAAATAGATGGCCAAGAGTCAGGCAAGTGTTGTGGTGAGCATCCTGGCAACAGTGCGCTGTACGCCTCGGGGGGCGGGAGAGGCGTCACTATAGTCACCTCTCACCAAGAAGTATTAGACCCGGGAAAGGGATTCTTTACCGACAGTGACACTGAAGTGTTACTGAAGCAACAAACGCAACTCTGCAATAAAGAAGTGTGATAAATGTCACGAGAATATCTTGTTTAATTGTATTATGTACAGCAAGTGTGTGGAGGAGGAGCGACTTACCTCCCGGGAGATGGTACCAAGTGGCCGCCAGAGGTCCACCTCTGGCGGCTGTCATGCTGCTGCTCTAAATGTCATTAAATGATGTATCTTGAACCTAACTTGTCATGACATAAGAACATGGAGGCAGTGCTGCGTTGCAGGAGAGGCAGTGGTTGGGGGGGGGGGGTATTAGGGAATAAATACAATTGCAGCTGTATAAGTAGTTGTATTAGTGGCGCCAGTAGTGGTGGTAACGGCAGGGAAAACAGTGACAAAAGAATGATTTTATTCTTTATTCCTCCGTACCTCTTACATTATGTGGGAGGTGTTAGGAGGCAGCGTTGAGGAAGACATGTAGTGCCGTCAGTGATGGCACCAGTGGGACGTCAGCGTGGCGAGAAGCCTCATTCTCTCCCGACATTATTTGTCTTTTACAACTGAATTATTGACAGTTTTCATCAGTGTTCTTTTATATTCTACTTACAAATAGTTTCTACTTTTTGATCTTCCTATCTCCCCTTCCACCTTCCCTCATTCCCTTCTCTTTCTCCGTACACGCTTCTTCCTTACCTTCTTTCTTCCTCTCTCCTTATATTTATCCTGCTTTCCCTCTTTCCTTTCCTTGGTGGCACAGTCCCCTTCACCTGTGCCGTATTCTCTCCACCTCTTTTATCACTTCTACTTCTCTGACTCTCTCCCTCATCTTTATCAATTTCATTTCTCGCCAGGATTCCCTCGGGTTGGCCCGAAGACCTGGAGCCTTAGTGAACATACTACCTCCAGGTAGTATGTCCTTCTTTATGGACTGACTTGTGTGGATTAAACGGACTGTGCTTGTTGTGGCCGAGCTCCAGCTCTACGGTCTCGCCTCCCACCACGAAAACACGGGCATTCGTGCCATTTTGGTTGTCATAAATGCATTTCAATCTGTGTATGGTGTTCCTGAGCCTGTTTAGTTAATTGTGTTTACTATTGTAATGTTGAATGCATTTTTTATTCGTGTACCTGCTTCTATCCTGTCCTGGAGTATTTTTTATGCCTTGATCGTGTCTCCAGAGTTTAAACCCCCCATTTTCCAGAGATGTGAGGTTTAATTGCTTCAGTCTTTATTCTTCAGTCATTTCTCTCAACTCTTGGACTTGTCTGACACTCATACCTCGGGTAATCTCTAGCTTCCTACTGTCATTAAAGATATGTGGGGTTCCATGCTGGTGCCGCATATTCTCAACGATACTGCTCAGATCAGCCCAGCCTTCTAAACTGAAAGTACTTATGGTGACGATGTGGTTGGTCGGACAAATATGGACGCGATGGATCACTTGAAAGTAGACTTTTGTGTTAATGAATTTAGACAAACCGGAAACGTTCTTCCGCTCCCTCTTGCACGCTGGCAACTCTGCCCAGACCACTACCAACCCGTGCCCCAGACCACTACCAACCCGTGCCCCAGACCACTACCAACCCGTGCCCCAGACCACTACCAACCCGTGCCCCAGACCACTACCAACCCGTGCCCCAGACCACTACCAACCCGTGCCCCAGACCACTACCAACCCGTGCCCCAGACCACTACCAACCCGTGCTCCAGACCACTGCACAATTGGGTCTGGCCTCCATCTTTGGTCAGACAGACAACCAGAGATTCTCTCTCTTATAGATAAAGACTCTCTATTGTTTGAAAGAGGATGGGTGTTAGGCGGCATCAAGATAAAACCCACAACAGTCTACTAACTCTCAGGTCCATATAAACTCTGTTGACTAAACCACACACTAGAAAGTGAAGGGGCGACGACGATTCGGTCCGTCCTGGACTATTCTCAAGTCGATTGTCAATTGATTGTCAGTCGATTTGAGAATGGTCCAGGACGGACCGAAACGTCGTCGTCCCTTCACTTCTAGTGTGTGGTTTAGTCAACATATTTCAGCCCCGTTATTGTGACTCCTCGTCTCCATATTTACTTGTAGATGAACAGAAGCATTAAGAGGAAGCAAACGTCGTCCTCTCCAAGTTGTGTTCATTGTTACATAGTTCATGGCTCATTTGGGTACTTAGTTTCCACCTGTGTCCCCTTGTTCGCGTACCACCCGAGCTAAATAGTTTATCTTTATCTACCCTGTCAATTCCTCTGATAATATTATAGGTAGTGATCATGTTTCCCCTAACTCTTCTGTCTTCCAGAAGTTTAGTTCCAGTAATCCTTCCTCGTAGCTCATACCCTTCAGCTCGGGGACTAGCCTGGTGGCACACCTCTGAACCTTTTCTAAATTTGATTTGTGTCGATAAGAGTTAACTACTTTAGCGTGGACTCCAGGCTGGAGCCGTATATTCCAGTATTGGTCTGACATATGTGGTATACAAGGTTCTGAATGATTCCTTACACAAGTTTCTGAAGATAATTCTTATGTTCCCCAGCTTTGCATACGCCGCTGATGTTATCATTTTGATGTGGGCATCAGAGGACAGGTCTGGTGTGATATCAACCCCAAGATCTTTCTTTCTTCCTGATTACTGAAGAATTTACTGTCCCAGCTGGTACCTTGTGTTTGGCCTCCTGTTCCATACGCCTATCTTCATCACTTTGTACTTGCTCAAGTTAAACTCAAGCACGTAAGTCTCCCCTTACTCTTCTGTCTTCCAGCGACGTGAGGTGCATCTCCCGCAGCCTTTCCTCGTAACTCATGCCTCTTAGTTCTGGGACTAGCCTAGTGGCATACGTATGAACTTTTCCAGCTTCCAGTGTGTGTGTGTGTGTACTCATCTATTTATGCTCACCTAGTTGTGCTTGCGGGGGGGGAGGGTTGAGCTCTGGCTCTTTGGTCCCGCCTCTCAACTGTCAAACTGATGTTCAGGTTCCTGAGCCTACTGGGCTCTATCATATCTACATTTGAAACTGTGTATGGAGTCAGCCTCCACCACATCACTGCCTAATGCATTCCACCTGTTAACTACTCTGACACTGAACAATTCTTCTAATGAATTTTTAGTACCGAATTGAGCCACAGAGATGTGGTTCAACTAAGTACTCAGTTTCCACCTGTGTCCTCCTGTTCGTGTTCCATCCGTGCTTAAGAGTTTGTCCTTGTCCAACCTGTCAATTCCTCTGAGGAATTTGTAGGTGGTGATCATGTCTCCCCTAACTCTGCTGACTTCAGTGAGATTCAGTGTATGTACATGCACCATTGTGTGTTAGTCCACATAGGTAGGTGTTATGTATGTAACCTTACGTACATAAATACGTTTGTACACAACTGTGTGCATAGTGTGGCATGTGTGTGCAGGTGTAGGTGTATAGTAGGCCAGGTTTGGTAGTGGTGGTGGTGTGGGTGACATCACCCCCACCATCCTCCCGGCCCCCCACCACAACAGACGGGTTGGTCGGTAGTGCCCCCCCCCCCCCCACCCGCCTCACCGCCCTCTCCTCCGGGTTGTGATTTATGCCGCTCAGCCTCACCTGGTACTTCAAAGTGAGGCTCCCTTCTAACTGTGCTGCTTCCTCCTCCTCCTTGGTTAAACACACCCCTTCCCCCCATCACCCCTTAGCCGGCAACTTCACGCCCCCCTTAACCCCCCCTCCACACACACTCACCCCTCCACATCTTCTCACTCTCTACCTCTCCTCGTCCCTCTGTGTGTGAGTTCCGGAGAGAGGGAGAGGGGGGCGGGGGAGCAAGACCCTTCTTCCACCTCCTCGTGTCTTCCCCTCCTTTCCCTCACCCCAGGGGGGGGGTGCCCTCTGGTCCCCTCTACCGTCGGCAGGGGTGGCGGGTGTGTGCGTGCGTGTGTGAGTGTCCCCTCACTTCCCTCACTACCGTAAAAGTCTTCGCCAGGCCTCTCGGGCGACGGCGCAACTACCCCGGGATCAATAGGAGAGGCCCTGTCCCTCCCCTGCCCCTAACCAGCCTGGCCAAGGCCCCTCATCATCGTGGCCCTGCCCCCCCCCCTCCCCCTAGGCACTCCCTCTTCCACCTCTCCCGAGGATAAGCCACGCTTTCTTCCCAGCGTTCTTCACGGCGTTCTTCACAGCGTCCTCACGGCGTTCTTCACAGCGTCCTCACGGCGTTCTTCACGGCATTCTTCCCAGCGTTCTTCACGGCGTTCTTCACAGCGTCCTCACGGCGTTCTTCACAGCGTCCTCACGGCGTTCTTCACGGCATTCTTCCCAGCGTTCTTCACGGCGTTCTTCACAGCGTCCTCACGGCGTTCTTCACGGCGTTCTTCCCAGCGTTCTTCACGGCGTTCTTCACGGCGTTCTTCCCAGCGTTCTTTACGGCGTTCTTCACAGCGTCTTCCCAGCGTTCTTCACGGCGTTCTTCACAGCGTCCTCACGGCGTTCTTCTGACTGTTCTTCAAATCACTTGCATAACGTTCTTCACACTCAGGGATCAGAGTGTGCCGTGTTGCTGGTTCATTTATGAGTGCCAGCCCCTGGAGTGCCAGCCCTGGAGTGCAGCCTCTTGAGTGCCAGCCCCTGGAGTGCCAGCCTCTAGAGTGCCAGCCCCTGGAGTGCCAGCCTCTAGAGTGCCAGCCTCTAGAGTGCCAGCCCCTGGAGTGCCAGCCCTGGAGTGCCAGCCCTGGAGTGCCAGCCCTGGAGTGCCAACCCCTGGAGTGTCAACACCTGGAGTGCCAGTTCCTGGAGTGCCAGCCTCTAGAGTGTCAACCCCTGGGTGCCAGCCTCTAGAGTGCCAGCCCCTGGAGTGCCAGCCCCTGGAGTGCCAGCCCCTGGAGTGCCAGCCCTGGAGTGCCAGTTCCTGGAGTGCCAGCCCCTGGAGTGCCAGCCCTGGAGTGCCAGTTCCTGGAGTGCCAGCCCCTGGAGTGCCAGCCCCTGGAGTGCCAGCCATGCAGTGCCAGCCCTGGAGTGCCAGCCATTCAGTGCCAGCCCTGGAGTGCCAGCCATGCAGTGCCAGCCCCTGGAGTGCCAGCCCTGGAGTGCCAGCCATGCAGTGCCAGCCCTGGAGTGCCAGCCCCTGGAGTGCCAGCCCTGGAGTGCCAGCCATGCAGTGCCAGCCCTGGAGTGCCAGCCATGCAGTGCCAGCCCTGGAGTGCCAGCCATGCAGTGCCAGCCCTGGAGTGCCAGCCATGCAGTGCCAGCCCTGGAGTGCCAGCCATGCAGTGCCAGCCCTGGAGTGCCAGCCATTCAGTGCCAGCCAAGCAGTGCCAGCCATGCAGTGCCAGCACTGGAGTGCCAGCCATGCAGTGCCAGCCCCTGGAGTGCCAGCCCCTGGAGTGCCAGCCATGGAGTGCCAGCCATGCAGTGCCAGCCCTGGAGTGCCAGCCATTCAGTGCCAGCCAAGCAGTGCCAGCCATGCAGTGCCAGCCATGCAGTGCCAGCCCCTGGAGTGCCAGCCCCTGGAGTGCCAGCCATGGAGTGCCAGCCATGCAGTGCCAGCCCTGGAGTGCCAGCCATGCAGTGCCAGCCCTGGAGTGCCAGCCTCTGGAGTGCCAGCTTTTTTGGTGGCCTGTGCGAGTACCTGGTCTTCCCCGCTCTGCTCCTCCTGCCTGCTGGAGGAAGGGTTGTACACCTAATGTCCTTCTGCTTCCTGTTGAGTCTTCCACGGTAATTACATTTGCATTCATTGTTTACAGCTGCGTATTTTGTCCTCTGTAATGCTCATTAATCTTCCATACACTGTACTATCAACCATCCATACACTGTACTCATCAACCAACCATACACTGTAATCATCAACCATCCATACACTGTAATCATCAACCATCCATACACTGTAATCATCAACCATCCATACACTGTAATCATCAACCATCCATACACTGTAATCATCAACCATCCATACACTGTAATCATCAACCATCCATACACTGTACTTATCAACCATCCATACACTGTACTCATCAACCAACCATACACTGTAATCATCAACCATCCATACACTGTACTTATCAACCATCCATACACTGTAATCATCAACCATCCATACACTGTAATCATCAACCATCCATACACTGTAATCATCAACCATCCATACACTGTAATCATCAACCATCCATACACTGTAATCATCAACCATCCATACACTGTAATCATCAACCATCCATACACTTTAATCATCAACCATCCATACACTGTAATCATCAACCATCCATACACTGTAATCATCAACCATCCATACACTGTACTTATCAACCATCCATACACTGTACTCATCAACCAACCATACACTGTAATCATCAACCATCCATACACTGTACTTATCAACCATCCATACACTGTAATCATCAACCATCCATACACTGTAATCATCAACCATCCATACACTGTAATCATCAACCATCCATACACTGTAATCATCAACCATCCATACACTGTACTTATCAACCATCCATACACTGTAATCATCAACCAACCATACACTGTAATCATCAACTATCCATACACTGTACTCATCAACCAACCATACACTGTAATCATCAACCATCCATACACTGTACTTATCAACCATCCATACACTGTAATCATCAACCAACCATACACTGTAATCATCAACCATCCATACACTGTACTCATCAACCATCCATACACTGTAATCATCAACCATCCATACACTGTACTTATCAACCATCCATACACTGTAATCATCAACCAACCATACACTGTAATCATCAACCATCCATACACTGTAATCATCAACCATCCATACACTGTAATCATCAACCATCCATACACTGTAATCATCAACCATCCATACACTGTAATCATCAACCATCCATACACTGTAATCATCAACCATCCATACACTGTACTTATCAACCATCCATACACTGTAATCATCAACCAACCATACACTGTAATCATCAACCATCCATACACTGTACTTATCAACCATCCATACACTGTAATCATCAACCATCCATACACTGTAATCATCAACCATCCATACACTGTAATCATCAACCATCCATACACTGTAATCATCAACCATCCATACACTGTACTTATCAACCATCCATACACTGTAATCATCAACCAACCATACACTGTAATCATCAACCATCCATACACTGTACTCATCAACCAACCATACACTGTAATCATCAACCATCCATACACTGTAATCATCAACCATCCATACACTGTAATCATCAACCATCCATACACTGTACTTATCAACCATCCATACACTGTAATCATCAACCAACCATACACTGTAATCATCAACCATCCATACACTGTACTCATCAACCAACCATACACTGTAATCATCAACCATCCATACACTGTACTTATCAACCATCCATACACTGTAATCATCAACCATCCATACACTGTAATCATCAACCATCCACATTTTGTCTTGCTTACATTTCCTTATGTATTATTTTTGTATTTTCATATCTTCACTGTACCCGTATTGTGGCAGTTGTTATCACTGTAATCGCAGCCTCCTTAACCCCCCCCCCAGCACTACACTGCTATTCACCTCCCCCCCCCCCCCCAAACTCGTCACAACACCTCCACAGCAACAGGCAACTCCAACTTTTACAATTCCTGCCTCTTGTTGTCCTTTGGTGTTGGTGGTAAAGGTTGCGTAAGATAACCTTCACTAGTGCATTGTATATATATATATATATATATATATATATATATATATATATATATATATATATATATATATATATATATATATAATATTTTTTTTTTTTTTTTTTTTTATAAACCTAGAAGGGGTACCACCTCTGGTGCAAGTGTAGGGACCCATAGCCTCGGAGAAGAAAATAAAGAGTACTCAGAGAAGACCTTGTGGATCCTCACTGAACACTTTGATATTTTCTTCTCCTACCACCCCTATTCTTTTGGTATGTGTGTATATTTATCTAACTTTATTTGAAAATGTCATTACACAAAAAAGTTTACAGTATTGATTACATGCAGGGTACAAGGCTGCTTGTCACAAGTTGAAAAGCTCCTCCAGCTCCTCAGATGGCGGGCATCATATATATATATATATATATATATATATATATATATGAGGTCCTCACCCCTCACTTGGGGGGTTCGCTCTTTATTATTGGGAGTTAAGGACAAATTGAAATAAAACGTATATATATTCTTTTTTTAAGTTAATTCTTTGCAAAATGCGCATGAACTAAGAAATTTAATTACTTGTTTTCTTGCAATAATAATGTTTTCAGTGGCAATAAAGTTGGGAAAATACAGTAAATATATTTAATACTGGTGATAATTCCTGCCTTGTTTCACCATGTTGCTGCACCTGGAGCCGCTAGCGGTGCCTGGCCTTCACCACGTCCCTCACTGTGGCCTCTCTCTTGCTCTTATCTCAGTCTCTAGACTGTGTCACTTCTCTTACCCTCATACAGGTCTCCAGCCACGGGTACTGCCATCACCCCAGCCTCTAGCCTGTCCCCAAGTTCCTTCTCGCCCCTTCAACAACCCCTCTGGTCTGCCGCCAGAGTTCACACTAGACAGGGAATATAAACAAATCTTTTCAGATTCTCTCTTTCTTTTTACACGAGTTAGGCCTCTTGTGGGACCTCAACAGGCGCCGAGCGGGAGGGGGGCATGGGCCTCCTGGCGGCCCCTTCACCTGGGGTGTTGAGCAGGGGTGGGAAGGGGGAGGGTGGGGGCGCCTCCTAGAACACCTTGCTTTATCGCGATGACGTGTAAAACACCCCCCCCCCCGCTTGCAGTGTAGACACGCGTGTGAAACACACCCCCTCCTTGCAGTGTTGACACGCGTGTGAAACACACCCCCCTCCTTGCAGTGTTGATACGCGTGTGAAACACACCCCCCTCCTTGCAGTGTTGACACGCGTGTGAAACACACCCCCTTGCAGTGTTGACGTGCGTGTGAAACACACCCCTTGCAGTGTTGACGAGCGTGTGAAACACCCCCCCCCTTGCAGTGTTGACGTGCGTGTGAAACACACACCCCCTTGCAGTGTTGACACGCGTATGAAACACACCCCCTTGCAGTGTTGACACGCGTGTGAAACACACCCCCCCTTGCAGTGTTGACGTGCGTGTGAAACACACCCCCCCTTGCAGTGTTGACGTGCGTGTGAAACACACCCCCTCCTTGCAGTGTAGACACACGTGTGAAACACACCCCCTTACAGTGTAGACACACGTGTGAAACACACCCCCCCCTTGCAGTGTAGACACACGTGTGAAACACACCCTCTTGCAGTGTAGACACACGTGTGAAACACACCCCCTTACAGTGTAGACACACGTGTGAAACACACCCCCTTACAGTGTAGACACGCGTGTGAAACATACCCCCTTGCAGTGTAGACGCGTGTGAAACACCCCCCCCCCTTGCAGTGTAGACACGCGTGTGAAACACACCCCCTTGCAGTGTAGACACGCGTGTGAAACACACCCCCCCTCCTTGCAGTGTTAACACGCGTGTAAAACACACCCCCTCCTTGCAGTGTTGACGTGCGTGTGAAACACACCCCCTTGCAGTGTAGACACGCGTGTGAAACACACCCCCTCCTTGCAGTGTAGACACGCGTGTAAAACACACCCCCTCCTTGCAGTGTAGACACGCGTGTAAAACACCCCCCCTCCTTGCAGTGTAGACACGCGTGTAAAATACACCCCCTCCTTGCAGTGTTGTCACCCGTGTAAAACACACCCCCTCCTTGCAGTGTTGACGTGCGTGTGAAACACACCCCCTTGCAGTGTTGACGTGCGTGTGAAACACACCCCCTTGCAGTGTTGACGTGCGTGTGAAACACACCCCCTTGCAGTGTTGACGTGCGTGTAAAACACACCCCTTGCAGTGTTGACGTGCGTGTAAAACACACCCCCCTTGCAGTGTTGACGTGCGTGTAAAACACACCCCCCTTGCAGTGTTGACGTGCGTGTAAAACACACCCCCCTTGCAGTGTTGACGTGCGTGTAAAACACACCCCCCTTGCAGTGTTGACGTGCGTGTAAAACACCCCCCCCCCCTCCTTGCAGTGTTGCCACGCGTGTAAAACGTCCCCTTTGCAACAGAAGACATCCCTGGCGTCATGACACTTCACATCCGCTGCAACATTTTCAACCGTCAGTATTGCCAATTACTCGGAGGCTTCAATAAACGAAAGAGAACTTTTAAAAGAGATTATAAATATGTCATCATATCATTAATGGAAGCATCGTAGTAATGACAAGACACTGGAAGCATAATTACTCAAAACTGACAGGTTGGTAAATTTAATTGGTTGATTTACATATCGCATTTCCTTCATTAATATTCACTTGATGTTGAAGTAAGAAATTACGATTATATTTCCGTGATTATAGTTTTTCAAGCCAATAACAACGACTGGTTGACCAGGGATTAATTTTTTTTTAACTGATAACTATTATTAAATTATAAGCAACTGTTGGAGGATGTGAGGAAGCAGATAAAGGTATCATGGAGGGTTTTGTTGGTATGAGGTATTAGGGAGAGTGGTGGGTATGAGGTATTAGGGAGAGTGGAGGGTATGAGGTATAAGGGAGAGTGGAGGGTATGAGGTATAAGGGAGAGTGGAGGGTATGAGGTATTAGGGAGAGTGGAGGGTATGAGGTATAAGGGAGAGTGGTGGGTATGAGGTATAAGGGAGAGTGGAGGGTATGAGGTATTAGGGAGAGTGGAGGGTATGAGGTATTAGGGAGAGTGGAGGGTATGAGGTATTAGGGAGAGTGGTGGGTATGAGGTATTAGGGAGAGTGGAGGGTATGAGGTATTAGGGAGAGTGGTGGGTATGAGGTATTAGGGAGAGTGGTGGGTATGAGGTATTAGGGAGAGTGGAGGGTATGAGGTATTAGGGAGAGTGGAGGGTATGAGGTATTAGGGAGAGTGGTGGGTATGAGGTATTAGGGAGAGTGGAGGGTATGAGGTATTAGGGAGAGTGGTGGGTATGAGGTATTAGGGAGAGTGGAGGGTATGAGGTATTAGGGAGAGTGGTGGGTATGAGGTATTAGGGAGAGTGGTGGGTATGAGGTATTAGGGAGAGTGGAGGGTATGAGGTATTAGGGAGTCTTGGGTAGCTGCATAAATGAAGATATACCTAATTATAATAAAAATAAAGTTATAATCAGTCATACCTGATAATCATTCACAACCGTTCTCAAACATACTTAGAAGATGGTGGTTGTGAAGGACAATATGTGCTTACCTCTGCTGGTAATTACACATGTAGGTGTCTAATTATCTATAGACGGTATATCTAGCCGGATAGTAATGGCATCTAACCGGACGTTTTAAAAGCTCTTGGTCGGATATCCAGCACTTTATATATATATATATATATATATATATATATATATATATATATATATATATATATATATATATATATATATATATACATTCGAAATCCTGTTAATTATGTTTAAAATACAATGTTTAATGTAAAAGAACAGTTACAAAATAAGTGATATACATTTAAAATTCCCAATCAGTACACATTAATATAGCCTCTTCCTCTCCACGCTGAGTCCCTCGACACACACTTGCACAATAGCATTAGTTTACAAATTTTTGTTGTCGTATACTTTCTTACCTGAAAACAACATGATGTTTACGGACTATTTACGCTTGTTGTTCTAGTAATGTGTGCGAGGCGAAGCCTAGTTCATCAGACATTTGGAATTATTGAATCTAGTTTTAGGTCTGCGTCTCTTCGCCCTCGTGCTCTGAAGTCACACACTGAGCCTCTGCTTTTGTCAAGGATCTTCTCATATATTTAAGTTATATATTTGCTTGAAAAATGAATTGAACTCTCACACAAAAAATCGAGATGATTAGACAATATATTTAAATGCAATAGTAACCAGATGTTGTATATATTTGATATTGCTTCAGGAGGTTACAAAAAATGTCCACAGATGGTCATGGTGAAAACCTCTTTTAGATACAACAAGAATATCTCGATACGGGACATATATAGAGACAAAGACAAAGAGACAGACATGCAAAAGATCGTGTGGTCTGTTAAGTGACAATTGTTTCCCCAGCAGCAGAGAGCGGTAAGAGTTTGTGCTGGAGTATTGGCTGGTGTTAAGTTACGCGGTGTGTACATGTGTGTGTACGGCTGTGTGTGTACCGCGTGTGTTTACGGCTCTGTGTACCGCGTGTGTGTACGGCTCAGTGTGTACCGCGTGTGTTTACGGCTCTGTGTGTACCGCGTGTGTTTACGGCTCTGTGTGTACCGCGTGTGTGTACGGCTGTGTGTGTACCGCGTGTGTTTACGGCTCTGTGTACCGCGTGTGTGTACGGCTCTGTGTACCGCGTGTGTATACGGCTCAGTGTGTACCGCGTGTGTGTACGGCTCTGTGTGTACCACGTGTGTGTGTGTTCTCACCTACATGTGCTTGTAGAGTTGAGTTAGGCGCCTGGCCCCGCCTTTCGAACATTCTTAGATTAATGCGATAACTCACTTCTCACGCTTTTATTATATTTACATTTATATTTTTGAATAAGTTAGCTTTAACGACCTCTACGTCTAACCTATTCCATTTATTGACAGCTCTAACACTGAAAAAGTTCTTCCTGATGACTCTGTGACTCATTTGTGCCTCTAATTTCCATCTATGATCCCTTGTTCTGCTATTCCTCCCTTTGAACAATGTTGCTTTTGTTCAATTCGTCAATTTCCATTAGAATCTTTTATGTTGTTATCATGTTCCCCCTATCTCTCCTTTCCTCCAGTGTGGTGAGGCCCAGGGGCCAGATTCACGAAGACATTATGCAAGTACTTACGAATCTGTACATCTTTCCTCAGTCTTTGACGGCTTTGGTTACATTTATTAAACAGTTTACACGCACGAAAACTTGCCAATCAACTGTTGTTATTGTTATAAACAACCGCCTGGTGCTTCGGGGTTCATTAACTGTTTAATAATTGTAAACAAAGCCGTCAATGATTGAGAAAAGATGGACAGGTTCGTAAGTGCTTGCGTAACTGTTTCGTGAATCTGGCCCCAGTTCCCTTAATCTTTCCTCGTACCTCAGTCCCTTCAGCTCAGGAACGATCTCGTTTCATATCTTTGGACCTTTTCTAGTTTCTCCTTGTCCTTTTTCTGGTAAAGGTTCCATGCTGGGGATACATATTCAAGAATGTGTCTCACCTTCGCTTCGCTGTGTGTGTGTGTGTGTGTGTGTGTGTGTGTGTGTGTGTGTGTGTGTGTGTGTGTGTGTGTGTGTGTGTGTGTGTGTAATTACCTAAGTGTAGTCACAGGATGAGAGCTACGCTTGTGGTGTCCCGTCTTCCCAATACTTTTTGTCGTATAACGCTTTGAAAGTACTAACGGCCTTGGCCTCCACCACCTTCTCACATAGTTTGTTCAAACCGTCTACCACTCTGTTTGCACAATAAAATTTTCTAAAGTTTTTTGGGCTCCTTTGTTTTCTTAGTTTGAATCTGTGTCCTCTTGTTCGTGATGTTGCTGGTTTCAGGAATTCTTCCTTGTCAGTTTGGTCAATTCCTGCAAGAATTTTGTATGTGGTGATCATATCACCTCTTTTTCTTCTATCTTCTAGTTTTGTCATGTTTAATGACAGTAGTTTCTCCTCGTAGCTCTTGTTTTTCAGTTCGAAGCCATTTTGTAACATGCCGCTGCACCTTTTCCAGTTTCTTTATGTGCTTCTTGAGATTTGGGCACCATTCAGCTGCTGCATTTTCTAGTTTTGGTCTCACAAAAGTCATGAACAGTTTCTTTAGTATCTCACCAGCCATTTAATTAAAAGCAAGTTTAAAGTTGGAAAGCAACACATACGCTCCTCTCACAATGTTCTTTATGTGTTCCTCTGGCGACTGCTTACTATCCAAAACCATCCCCAGGTCTCGTTCCTTATTAGAGTTCTGTAATTCATTTCCACATAATTTGTAAGTTGTGTGTGGTCTATTTTCTCCGAATCCATATTCCATAACACGGCATTTATTTACATTGAATTCCATCTGCCACTTGACGCTCCAAGCATTTATTTTATCAAGATCAATTTGAAGGGCATTACAATCGTCTGCGCCTAATCTTCGCCAGTATCTTAGCATCATCCGCAAACATGTTCATATAACTCTGTATTCCTTCTGGTAGATGGTTTATGTAGACGATGAACTTTACTGGTGCAAGAACTGAACCCTGTGGTACTCCGTTAGTAACACTCCTCCAGTCAGATACATTGTCTCTGATTACAGCCCTCATCTGTCTGTCAGTTAGAAAGTTTTTCATCCATGTCAGAAGTCTCCCTGTCACCCCTCCAGCATGTTCCAGTTTCCAGAACAGCCTCTTGTGTGGGACTGTCAAAAGCCTTTTTTAGGTCCAGATACACACAGTCAACCCAACCACCTCTTTCCTGTGTTATCTCTGTGACTCTATCATAAAAACTAAGTAGATTTGTTACACAGAATCTTCCTGTTCGAAAACCAGACTGTTTGTCCGTTATTATGTCATTACTCTCTAGGTGTTCAACCCATTTGCCTTTAACGATTTTGTCTAGTGTTTTGACTACCACGCTTGTTAATGATACGGATCTGTAATTTAGTGGTTCCTCTCGACTATCATTTTTATAGATTGGTACTATGTTTGCCTTTTTCCATATATCTGCTAAGATTCCTGTGTACAAGGATGTCTGGAATATTAATTGGAGTGGAATGCTCAGCTCAGTTGCACATTCTCGCAGTTCTGTAATTGTTACTGGGTCCGGTTCTATGAAATCCTCCTTTTGTACAAACAGTTTGTAACTGTTCATTTAGCGTTTCATACATTTCCTTTTCATTCTCAGTAGTCCTGTTTCCCGTTCTCAATCTCTGTATTTTATCCTTTACACGCAACTTGCTTTTAATTAATGAATTTATAGAAAAGTTCTGAAACTGTTTTACATTTGTCTGTTATACCTTTCTCAAAGTTCCTTTCTGCCTCTCTCCTCACTGTTGTGTAATTGTTTCTTGCTTGTTTGTAGTGCTGGTATGTTTGTGGATTAGGCCTCTTCCTATATTTAACCCATTTTCTTGTATTTTCCTCCTGGCCCTTTCACAATTTATGTTGAACCAATCATATTTTCTGGTCCTGCATCTCTGTTTAGTAAGAATGTTGTGTGCCTTCATCGTATGTTGTGCAAAAATTGGCATAAATCTCATTTACTTCCTTACCTAGCAACAAGTCTGTCCAATTAAACTCATTAAAGGATTTTTCTAAGTTCCCCATAGCGTCCTCTCTTGAAATCGAGTTTAAGAACTGTTTCAATGTCCTCATTCTCTACTAGATTATATCGCAAAGTGTATTTAATGTCCAAGAGGACGTGATCACTCTTTCCCAAGGGAGGAAGGTACTGGATGTCAAATACCTCTTCTTCTTTCCTGGTGAATATTAGATCCAGTACTGACGGAACATCCCCTTCCCTCATTCTTGTGGCCTGCTTGACGTGTTGATACATGAATGTCTCCAAGATGAGGTTTACAAATCTGCCTGCCCAAATGTCCTCTGTTCTTGCTTCGTGGGCCTCCCAGTCTATTGTTTTCAAGTTGAAGTTCCCCAGTACCAACAATCGTGACTGATCTCTATCTGCCCTCTCGTTTGTCATCTAGTTCCTCCTTTGTCCATGAGTTGCTTGCTGGTGGGCTGTAGGCATTTACGATGTTAGTTTACCATCCTTATTCCAGACCTGCAATGCCAATACGTCAACTTCTCGAGGGTTTTCGATTATTATCTCTTACCTTCAGGTGTTGCTGCACCAGTACAGCCACTCCTTCACCCTTCTTAGTTTTTTGTCATGTCTCCAACTGAAGCCCCTTGGGAATCCGACCTTATTTAAAATATTTTCTTCTAGTTTCGTCTGTTAGTGCAACAATATCTGGGACCCTAAGCTGAATTATATCTTTTAGTTCCAGTTTTGTTTATCTCACTTCATCTATGTTGGTATATTCAATTTTCAGGAACATGTTTCCTTTACCTTTGTCCTTTACCCCCCCCCCCCTCCTTTCTCTAATGATTTTGATGCTGTCTTACTTTGAGAGGTCTTGTCTTATTGACCAAAGTTTGCCAAATGCATCACTGCAAGTTCCTGGCAGTTCTAAGCACTTTCATCATTTGTTTCACTCCATTAATGTCACCCTTAAGAGGCGGTTCTTGTCTTTCTCATATTTTCCTATCCTAAAACCACTGACATTTTCCTTTGAATTTACTATTTTCTCTACGATTTTGAACTCTTCTGCTGCTCTGTCCACCCTAGATGATATTAATTTTCTAAACATCCGAAAATTATTATGGACTTACTTCTATCTGCAGTATTTTGTACTATTTGTTGTTGGTAACCAGTTCTTTCCTAATTGCTTGCCTTTTGTGTGTGTGTGTGTGTGTGTGTGTGTGTGTGTGTGTGTGTGTGTGTGTGTGTGTGTGTGTGTTTGTGTGTGTGTGTGTGTGTGTGTGTGTGTACTCACCTATTTGTACTCACCTATTTGTGCTTGCGGGGGTTGAGCTTTGGCTCTTTGGTCCCGCCTCTCAACTGTCAATCACCGGTGTACAGATTCCCGAGCCTACTGGGCTCTATCATATCTACCTTGAAACTGTGTATGGAGTCAGCCTCCACCACATCACTGCCTAATGCATTCCATCCGTTAACTACTCTGACACTGAAAAAGTTCCTTCTAACGTCTCTGTGGCTCATGTGGGTACTCAGTTTCCACCTGTGTCCCCTTGTTCGCGTCCCCCCAGTGTTGAATAGTTTGTCCTTGTCTACCCGGTCGATTCCTCTGAGGATTTTGTAGGTTGTGATCATATCTCCCCTTACTCTTCTGTCTTCCAGTGTCGTAAGGTGCATTTCCCGCAGCCTTTCCTCGTAACTCATGCCTCTTAGTTCTGGGACTAGTCTAGTGGCATACCTTTGGACTTTTTCCAGCTTCGTCTTGTGCTTGACAAGGTACGGGCTCCATGCTGGGGCTGCATACTCCAGGATTGGTCTTACATATGTGGTGTACAAGATTCTGAATGATTCCTTACACAGGTTCCTGAACGCTGTTCTGATGTTAGCCAGCCTCGCATATGCCGCAGATGTTATCCTTTTTATGTGGGCTTCAGGAGACAGGTTTGGTGTGATATCAACTCCTAGATCTTTCTCTCTGTCCGTTTCATTAAGTACTTCATCTCCTATTCTGTATCCTGTGTCTGGCCTCCTGTTTCCACTGCCTAGTTTCATTACTTTGCATTTACTCGGGTTGAACTTCAACAGCCATTTGTTGGCTGAACTGAACTTCAACAGCCTTCAACAGCCATTTGCTGAACTTCAACAGCCATTTGTTGTTGTGTGTGTGTGTGTGTGGTGTGTGTGTGTCTGTGTGTTTGTTTGTGTGTAAACCCATTTCTGTTTAATGAGAACTATCCTGTTTTATATAAAACTCTGTGTCTTTTCCTTGGAGGCTTTTGGTGTAAAAATGTAGTGTCCAGGTAACACAACCTATCCCCACTAAAAAAAAAAAAA
>WNGS01092210.1:32339992-32355174 GCA_020271785.1 Procambarus virginalis
TAGACACACTCCACGCTCCCCAGACACACACTCCACGCTCCCCAACACAAACTACTCTCATACTTTTGCCCTTATTCAAGTGTAGCGGAAAAGGGTTCCAATTAAGTTCTTCCCGTGATCTCAAAGAGAATTCTCAATTAAAGAAAAAAAATAAAATGCAAGAGAAAATGCACATATTTTTACGGAAAAAATTCAATCTCATCTCCACATGCAAATAAATGGTTTGACTTAATTCGTTAACCATTTGCCCACACCACGTCCAGCTCTGTCTCCACTTTTTGCTTCCCGCCTAATCTTTTAAGTTTTCATTAAAATTCGCAAAAACCCGGACTGTGGAGCAAGGCGGCGCATTGTAGGGCGGCCGGGCCCCGCACTCTGCGCAACTGCACCGGCGCTCTCTATTTGGGACCTATATGCAGGCGCTATATACCTTCCTGCTGCATATATGTACTTTATAGCAGACCGTAATGCCGGTTATGCATGCTACTGATATATATGCAGCCCTCATATACGGATTCTGTAAGATCATGATATATCCCTTATATACAGATTCTTTATGCAGCCCATATATGCTAGTGATATATATATTCAGGTACTATTTGTTATCTTATCATGGCTTTAATTTAAAACTGGATTTGTGAATAATTTGTCCTTTTTCTAATTATTCGCGTTACTCAAAACGGGGTGTGATTTTGCTGTGATTATTTCCTGTTGCCCAAAACGGGACGAGGCTGCCTCAAGTAAACGAAATGGTTGTTGAAAAGGTGGAGATAAAAACGGTGATGTCAGACCTCGTGCCACTTTCCCAGGCGCCTTTGTTGTCTAGATTAGTTGTGGCAACATTCCCAGACACGCTCTCTGGCGGAGGCTCTCTGGAGGAGGCTCTCTGGAGGAGGCTCTCTGGTGGTGAGGCTCTCAGGGTGAGGCTCTCTGGCTGAGGCTCTCTGGCTGAGGCTCTCTGGCGGAGGCTCTCTGGAGGAGGCTCTCTGGAGGAGGCTCTCTGGCGGAGGCTCTCTGGAGGAGGCTCTCTGGCTGAGGCTCTCTGGGGGAGGCTCTCTGGCTGAGGCTCTCAGGGTGAGGCTCTCTGGTGGTGAGGTTCTCTGGCTGAGGCTCTCTGGCTGAGGCTCTCTGGCTGAGGCTCTCTGGCTGAGGCTCTCTGGCTGAGGCTCTGGTGGGTATTAGGTTGAGTCATGAATACTGTGTATATGATTACATATAATACGTTCTCAGATGAGCTCAACTAAATGGCCAATCAACCATCAAGGATTTAGTACAATGAATTTTACATTCATTTGTCCAATATTTACACTTATTACAGCTTCAACTTATCCATTCCATTTACTTAAGACTTAAGGCGATAGTTTGACTCATTGATGACTCAGTTATCATCTACGTTCCTTCGTTCTGATGTTCCTTATTTGTTTACTTGCTCTAGTCACCTTAGAATCTTAGATGTCGTTATCATGTCCTCCCTGTTCTTTCATTTCTTCAGTGTGATGATATATAAAATGTCTGCGTACGTACTTGTCTGTCCAGGTGGAAGACGGGAGAGTAGTTCCGATATTGACAGGGCGACCCAGTTTTTATCGCGCCAGATCTGATGTAATAGGTGTTGTTATCAGATGTGTTATCTTAGGAACATGCTTAGTGCATACATAAGTGGACTTATCAGTACTTAATCGCTAATTAAATGCGATTATCAGTGATGGGCATATGACTACGACTATAATTTTTTGTCCTCCAGTTGTTATAGTACCTGCTATGTAGTCACTGAAACCCTCACAGCCCTGAACAACCATCTCCACAAAGTCCCAGCCTTTTCTTACCAGCAGGGCTACACCACCACCACCTCTTCCTTCTCTCTCTTTCCTCATAACATAATAGTCCTGTGGGAACACTGCGTTTGTTATGGTTTTCGTTAGCTTTGTTTCCGTGAGTGCTATTATGTCTGAGTTTTCCTCTAGTACCCATTCTCCAAGCTCATTTGCTTTATTTGTAATTCCATCTATGTTAGTGTACATTAAAGTGAGCCCTGAGGCTCACTTTCTTCTGTCCCTTCTCAAATCGCCTCCTTGGTGAGTGTTCCAACTGGTGGGGGAAGGTGTGTGTAATTACCTAAGTGTAGTTACAGGATGAGAGCTACGCTCGTGGTGTCCCGTCTTCCCAGCACTCTTTGTCATATAACGCTTTGAAACTACTGCCGGTCTTGGCCTCCACCACCTTCTCACCTAACTTGTTCCAACCGTCTACCACTCTATTTGCGAAAGTGAATTTTCTTATATTTCTTCGGCATCTGTGTTTAGCTAGTTTATATCTATGACCTCTTGTTCTTAAAGTTCCAGGTCTCAGGAAATCTTCCCTGTCGATTTTATCAATTCCTGTTACTATTTTGTATGTAGTGATCATATCACCTTTTTTCTTCTGTCTTCTAGTTTTGGCATATTTAATGCCTCTAACCTCTCCTCGTAGCTCTTTGTGTTAAGTGTGTGTTAGTGTGTGTGTGTGGTGTGTGTGTGTGTGTGGTGTGTGTGTGTGTGTGTGTGTGTGTGTGGTGTGTGTGTGTGTGTGTGTGTGTGTGATACATAGCGCTATGTTGAGAGAGAATGTATTTGGTAATTGTCGCACTGAGCGGCCATCCAACATGCGTCCTTATTTGGCACCATAAACTGCACCAAAGTAATATTTGGCACTGTAAATAGTTCCACCATAAACTGGCACCGTAGACTGTATAACTCCTCGGATAATTTAGCTTCATGTGTTGATGAGAAACTCTTTCCATCACTAGAAGTGTGTCGCCTCCCCACCACAACCCTCACTATATAGCTGCCCCTTGTGCTGCCACGCCCCCCCAGGTGTGCCACAGTGCTGCCACGCCCCCAGCCAGGTGTGTAACAGTGCTGCCACGCCCCCAGCCAGGTGTGCCACAGTGCTGCCACGCCCCCAGCCAGGTGTGCCACAGTGCTGCCACGCCCCCAGCCAGGTGTGCCACAGTGCTGCCACGCCCCCAGCCAGGTGTGCCACAGTGCTGCCACGCCCCCAGCCAGGTGTGCCACAGTGCTGCCACGCCCCCAGCCAGGTGTGCCACAGTGCTGCCACGCCCCCAGCCAGGTGTGCCACAGTGCTGCCACGCCCCCAGCCAGGTGTGCCACAGTGCTGCCACGCCCCCAGCCAGGTGTGCCACAGTGCTGCCACGCCCCCAGCCAGGTGTGCCACAGTGCCAGGCTCTGAGTTATATACGAGTGTCACTGACACTCCCTGCACGGTGTTGGGGACCAAGATGAGAGGAGTAAAGACACTGGTGAGAATAAACTTTGTTATTTAAGGACAACCTGGATTTAGAAAGTCATGCATGACAAATTTAACTTCATAGAGTTCTAAGACAAGGTTACCAATATACAACATGGGAAAGAAGATTGGGCATCTTTATAGACTCTCAGAGTATTTGATGGTGTTCCTTGTAGAAGGCTGATCTATAAGACAAGCTGGCATAACTGTAAGAAAAACCGAACTGCATAAAGGAGTACTGAGAGACAGAAAACAGAATGTGACAGAAGGCATCACGCGGGCGGGATATGACAAGTGGGGTCCCGCGAAGCTAGTTGCTTGGACCATTGATGTTGCTGACTCATGCGAGAGATCTACTCGAGGGATACCTTGTACATGTCAATGTTGCACACAGTGCAAAGCTAATGGGGAATATAAAAACCGAGGAGGACTGCAGGAGGCTAGAGAAAGACCTTGATAAACTCCAGGATTGTTCAGACAAATGACTGATAGGAGTTGAGTTACAACAAGTGTGAGGTGATGAAGATGGGGAAGGGAGACCAGGAGATGTCTACACCATAAGAGGAAGGCATCTACAGGAATTGGAAACAGAGAGAGATTTGTGTGTGAACATAACTCCATCACTAACACCGGAGGCACACATAACCAGGGTAACATCAGCAGTATATGCGACGCTGGCAAACATTAGAAGGGAATGGGAAAACCTTGATGAGAATTTTTCCAAAACAATTTATACAGAATATTAGGTTAATACTAGAATATGCAGCACCGGCCTGGAATTCGTACGTTGTGAAGCACACGACAAAACTTGAAAAGGTGCAGAGATTTTGAACACGACTGAAGTAAGAGGACTAAGTTGCGAGGACACGTTTAGGGAAATCGGTCTAACATCCGTAGAGGAGAGAATATACGAGGGGGACATGATCACAATATTAAACATACTGAGGAAAATAGAAAACATGAAAAAGGATAAACACTTTAAATTGAGATAAAGTTAAATAAAAGGTCATTGGTAGAAGCTGGAAACGTCAAGAAATGTAAGGAAATACTGGAACTCTGTACGCGTGGTCAACAAGTGGAATGCACTAAAAGAAGTTGTGGAAGCCACCTCCGTCCACAAGTTTAAGGCCAGACTCAACAAAGAATTGTAACATTAGGAAAGTTAAAATGAAACAACAGGTACAGGGCTGGTAGGCGAGGCCTAGAGAGACCTCACTCCCTTGTAGTTTATTATGGGCAGCCCTGTTAGGTAAGAACCTCCACCACCACCACTACCACCACCACCACTACCACCACCACCACCACCACCACCACTACCGTCACCACCACCACCACCACCACTACCGTCACCACCACCACCACCACCACTACCGTCACCACCACCACCACTACCGTCACCACCACCACCACCACCACCACCATCACCACCACCATCACCACCAACTTCCCTACCTCTCCCCACCCCCATCATCCTGGGGGCATGGAAGCCATTGCACCCCCCCCCCCCCAGGAAAGATATGCAGGAATGATCCCACACAAGAAAGGATATGCAGGTAGGATTCTCACGCTCTTGTGCGGCAACAGTTCAATTGCAACGTTGTGGACTGCATCTGTGCAATCCAGACCATAAAAAATATTGCTGCGTCTCCCCACCCGGGCGCCTCACCCTTATCCCACACAACAAAAAAGGTTCAGGATACATGCTTGTTCTGCGGCCTCCGGGATGCCCGCACCACCTGATATCTAACTGAACGTTTAGTATCAGGCTAAGTGAACGTTTAGTATCAGTCTAAATGAACGTTTAGTATCAGTCTAAATGAACGTTTAACATTATATTGTAGAATGTCCCATATTGTCTGACTTTCGCCCTCCTGGGCTAAAGTATGCTGAACTGTGTAATTACTATATGAGTACTGGAACACTTGATGATATATTGGACTTGTACCCAAGATTAACCATGTAATGTATCAATTATACAATGTATGTATGTGATGTAACTATATAACCTGAGCTTGTAAAAGCACCTTAATCACCTTCAGTGATTAAGTGCTTAATTGCACACTAGTTTCCCTATCAGCTATCTCACCCTGTCAGAGTAAAAGAGACAAATGTATGTGAGTGCATGTTTGTGTGTATATATGTCTGAATAAATGTATATGTACGTATTTGTATGTGTGTGTGTATGTATATGTATGTGTATAAAGTATATGTGGAAGCTGATCAGAATTACATTTCACCTTTGTAAATGTACGTTAATGACACTATGTAAAAGACACATCGAACACTTTATGTAAGGCATACGTAAATCTGTGTATCTATGTATTTACGTATGTAGGTTAGCTTAGCATTTTAAAAGCACCGACTCACCTTCTGTGGCTGATTGTTCAATAAACCCTTGAACTATATGTTTAACACATCTCTAACCCTGTCCATGGAGGACAGAAGAAAATGTATATATGCTGGTTAGCATTGTAAATGTGTGGCCACGTCTGTGGTAGAAAATAATAATAATAATAATAAAAAGTCTCAGTCTAAGTGAACATTTAGCCACCAGGGACAATGAGAGCCACCAGGGACAATGAGAGCCACCAGGGACAATGAGAGCCACCGGGGACAATGAGAGCCACCGGGGACAATAAGAGCCACCAGGGGACAATAAGAGCCACCAGCGACAATAAGAGCCACCAGGGACAATGAGAGCCACCAGGGACAATAAGAGCCACCAGGGACAATAAAGAGCCACCAGGGGAAAATAAGAGCCACCAGGGACAATAAGAGCCACCAGGGACAATAAGAGCCACCAGGGACAGTAAGAGCCACCAGGGACAATGAGAGCCACCAGGGACAGTAAGAGTCACCAGGGACAATAAGAGCCACCAGGGACAGTAAGAGCCACCGGGGACAATAAGAGCCACCATGGACAGTAAGAGCCACCAGGGGACAATAAGAGCCACCAGGGGACAATGAGAGCCACCAGGGACAATAAGAGCCATCAGGGACAATAAGAGCCACCAGGGACAATAAGAGCCACCAGGGACAATAAGAGCCACCAGGGGACAATAAGAGCCACCAGGGACAATAAGAGCCACCAGGGACAATAAGAGCCACCGGGACAATAAGAGCCACCAGGGACAATAAGAGCCACCAGGGACAATAAGAGCCACCAGGGGACAATAAGAGCCACCAGGGGACAATAAGAGCCACCAGGGGACAATAAGAACCACCAGGGGACAATAAGAGCCACCAGGGGACAATAAGAGCCACCAGGGACAATAAGAGCACCAGGGACAATTAGAGCCACCAGGGACAATAAGAGTCACCAGGGACAATAAGAGCCACCAGGGACAATAAGAGCCACCAGGGGACAATAAGAGCCACCAGGGACAATAAGGGCCACAGTGGACAATGAGAGCCACCAGGGACAATAAGAGCCACCAGGGGACAATAAGAGCCACCAGGGACAATAAGAGCCACCGGGACAATAAGAGCCACCAGGGACAATAAGAGCCACCAGGGACAATAAGAGCCACCAGGGACAATAAGAGCCACCAGGGGACAATAAGAGCCACCAGGGGACAATAAGAGCCACCAGGGACAATAAGGCCACCGTGGACAATGAGAGCCACCAGGGACAATAAGAGCCACCAGGGACAATAAGAGCCACCAGGGGACAATAAGAGCCACCAGGGACAATAAGAGCCACCAGGGACAATAAGAACCACCAGGGACAATAAGAGCCACCAGGGACAATAAGAGCCACCAGGGACAATGAGAGCCACCAGGGACAATAAGAGCCACCAGGGACAATAAGAGCCACCAGGGACAATAAGAGCCACCAGGGACAATAAGAACCACCAGGGGACAATAAGAGCCACCAGGGACAATAAGAGCCACCAGGGACAATGAGAGCCACCAGGGACAATAAGAGCCACCAGGGACAATAAGAGCCACCAGGGACAATAAGAGCCACCAGGGACAATAAGAGCCACCAGGGACAATAAGAGCCACCAGGGGACAATAAGAGCCACCAGGGACAATAAGAGCCACCAGGGACAATAAGAACCACCAGGGGACAATAAGAGCCACCAGGGACAATAAGAGCCACCAGGGACAATAAGAGCCACCAGGGACAATAAGAGCCACCAGGGACAATAAGAGCCACCAGGGACAATAAGAGCCACCAGGGACAATAAGAGCCACCAGGGGACAATAAGAGCCACCAGGGACAATAAGGGCCACCGTGGACAATGAGAGCCACCAGGGACAATAAGAGCCACCAGGGACAATAAGAGCCACCAGGGACAATAAGAGCCACCAGGGACAATAAGAGCCACCAGGGACAATAAGAGCCACCAGGGACAATAAGAGCCACCAGGGACAATAAGAGCCACCAGGGGACAATAAGAGCCACCAGGGACAATAAGGGCCACCGTGGACAATGAGAGCCACCAGGGACAATAAGAGCCACCAGGGACAATAAGAGCCACCAGGGGACAATAAGAGCCACCAGGGACAATAAGAGTCACCAGGAGTCACTTTAAGAGGCTATTAGCGACAGAAAGGCAGAGCCCAGTAGCTATAACCTCGCCCCTCATGAACACGAGTACAGACACACACACACTAATAAAGAATAAAGCAATGCACTAAATTATTTGCTTGATGCGATAAAACTCCACCTGTGATCCTATTTGATGTTTTTCTCCAGGCCGTAAGCTGTTTGAGTTGTGTGTAATACCCCGCCGCGCCTCCCCCCGCCCCCTCCACCTCTCTGTGGCCTCAAAATTGCACACCAGAAACATTTTTATCCACTTTTCCAACTTTTTTTTAATTTTTTTGCGAGTTTTTTTTTTTACCCGGCAGAGGATGGAGGTAGCAAGCACAGCAGAAAATATCTGCTGTTCATTTACAAGTTTACTGAGTTTTAATTGACGTCAGCTGGCGATATGTGACATTATTTATGGAGTTTGTTTTTCGTATTCTTTTATGTTGGCTTTGTGTATGGTGTATTTGTTTTACTTGTTAAGTAAGCAAATATTGGTGTAGTTCTCGGGCTCTTTGATGCTCAAGTCTAAAAATGTGTTTAATACTGTTGGCGATATTTTGTAGGTGAGACAAGGGGATATAGTGGTGGTTCTTGTCAGCCGCCTGTCAGCTCCCTCTCTGGTCTGTGTCAGCCACCTGTCAGCTCCCTCTCTGGCCTGTGTCAGCCACCTGTCAGCTCCCTCTCTGGTCTGTGTCAGCCACCTGTCAGCTCCCTCTCTGGCCTGTGTCAGCCACCTGTCAGCTCCCTCTCTGGTCTGTGTCAACCACCTGTCAGCTCCCTCTCTGGTCTGTGTCAGCCACCTGTCAGCTCCCTCTCTGGCCTGTGTCAGCCACCTGTCAGCTCCCTCTCTGGTCTGTGTCAGCCACCTGTCAGCTCCCTCTCTGGTCTGTGTCAGCCACCTGTCAGCTCCCTCTCTGGTCTGTGTCAGCCACCTGTCAGCTCTCTCTCTGGTCTGTGTCAGCCACCTGTCAGCTCCCTCTCTGGTCTGTGTCAACCACCTGTCAGCTCCCTCTCTGGCCTGTGTCAGCCACCTGTCAGCTCCCTCTCTGGTCTGTGTCAGCCACCTGTCAGCTCCCTCTCTGGTCTGTGTCAGCCACCTGTCAGCTCCCTCTCTGGTCTGTGTCAGCCACCTGTCAGCTCCCTCTCCTCTTGATGTCAGTCCCCTATCAACATGATACCTTACCTTGAGGATACCTTGAGGTGCTTCCGGGGCTTAGCGTCCCCGCGGCCCGGTCATCGACCAGGCCTCCTGGTTGCTGGACTGATCAACCAGGCTGTTGGATGCGGCTGCTCGCAGCCTGACGTATGAGTCACAGCCTGGTTGATCAGGTATCTTTGGAGGTGCTTATCCAGTTCTCTCTTGAACACTGTGAGGGGTTTGCCAGTTATGTCCCTTATGTGTAGCGGGAGCGTGTTGAACAGTCTCGGGCCCCTGATGTTGATAGAGTTCTCTCTCAGAGTACCTGTTGCACCTCTGTTTTTCAACGGGGGTATTCTGCACATCCTGCCATGTCTTCTGGTCTCATGTGATGTTATTTCTGTGTGCAGGTTTGGGACCAGCTCCTCTAATATTTTCCACGTGTAAATTATTATGTATCTCTCCCGCCTGCGCTCAAGGGAGTACAGATTTAGGCTCTTTAGTCGGTCCCAATAGTTTAGATGTTTTACTGAATGGATTCTAGCAGTAAAGGATCTCTGCACGCTCTGCAGGTCAGCAATTTCTCCAGTTTTGAAAGGGGCTGTCATTGTGCAGCAGTACTCCACTCTAGAGAGCATAAGCGTTTTGAAAAGTATCATCATCGGTATAGCATCTCTAGTGTGAAAAGTTCTTGTTATCCAACCTGTCATTTTTCGTGCAGTTGTGACGGCCACTTCATTGTGTTCTTTAAAGGTAAGGTCTTCCGACATGAGTACACCCAGATCCTTTACATTGCCTTTTCGTTCTATGTTATGATTTGTCTGAGTTTTGTACGTGGTTTCCGTTTTTATATTTTCATTTTTTCCGTAGCGCATGAGCTGGAACTTATCTTCGTTAAACACCATATTATTTTCTGTAGCCCATAGAAAGACCTGATCTACATCTGACTGGAGGTTCGCCGTGTCCTCTATGTTGCCTACTCTCATGAAGATCCTGGTGTCATCTGCAAAGGATGATACAGTGCTATATACTATAGTGCTATGATAGGGGACTGTCAACTTGATTTAAGCCCCTCTGTCAGCTTCATGTTAGTTTGATGTCAGCCCTGTCAGCCCCTATCAATTTAAGTTTTTCTTAGCGTCAGCCCTGTCAGCGTAATGTCAGCACCTTGTCATATAAGTGTTGGCTGATTGTCAACAATATTTATCTTAGATCGGCACACCTCAAGACAAAACAAAGGCCACTGGACACCTCAAGACAAAACAAAGGCCACTGGACACCTCAAGACAAAACAAAGGCCACTGGACACCTCAAGACAAAACAAAGGCCACTGGACACCTCAAGACACAACAAAGGCCACTGGACACCTCAAGACACAACAAAGGCCACTGGACACCTCAAGACAAAACAAAGGCCACTGGACACCTCAAGACAAAACAAAGGCCACTGGACACCTCAAGACACAACAAAGGCCACTGGACACCTCAAGACAAAACAAAGGCCACTGGACACCTCAAGACAAAACAAAGGCCACTGGACACCTCAAGACAAAACAAAGGCCACTGGACACCTCAAGACACAACAAAGGCCACTGGACACCTCAAGACAAAACAAAGGCCACTGGACACCTCAAGACAAAACAAAGGCCACTGGACACCTCAAGACACAACAAAGGCCACTGGACACCTCAAGACACAACAAAGGCCACTGGACACCTCAAGACAAAACAAAGGCCACTGGACACCTCAAGACAAAACAAAGGCCACTGGACACCTCAAGAGTCCAAGAGCCGTGTAAGGAAGACTTGAGAGAGCCTGGCACCCTCACAACAAGTACTCAATACTGTGCTGGACAAGGAAGGACCGTGTCAGGGCAGCCGTCCTCCTGAGTTACCACAACGTACAAAATACACGGTGTTAAAACGCACGAACCCTATCCATCCACCTAACCTAAGCTGCCAACGCTTCAGACCTAAGCTGCCTCTTCTTCCTGCTCCTGCACCTCCTGCTCCTGCTCCTGCACCACCTGCTCCTGCTCCTGCTCCTCCTCTTGCTCCTCCTCCTGCACCTCCTGCTCCTGCACCACCTGCTCCTGCTCCTGCTCCTCCTCTTGCTCCTCCTCCTGCACCTCCTGCACCTCCTCCTGCACCTCCTGCACCTCCTGCTGCTCCTCCTGCTCCTGCTCCTCCTGCTCCTCCTGCTGCACCTCCTGCACCTCCTCCTGCTCCTCCTCCTACACCTCCTGCTCCTCCTCCTGCTCCTCCTGCTCCTCCTCCTGCACCTCCTCCTGCTCCTCCTGCTCCTGCTCCTGCACCTCCTCCTGCACCTCCTCCTGCACCTCCTGCACCTCCTGCACCTCCTGCACCTCCTGCACCTCCTGCACCTCCTGCACCTCCTGCTCCTGCACCTCCTGCACCTCCTGCACCTCCTGCACCTCCTGCTTCTCCCTTGCCTCAGCGGTCGTTAGCACGGAGGAAACAGTCAATAAGGACATAAGACTGAGCGAGGCGTGTCCTACAAAGCACAGGGAGAGCTCCAAAAGTAATTTGGTTAAGGGCATTAAGTTTCTTAATTACATAAAGTGGAGCGGGAGGACGGTGCTCAGGTGCTCAGCACAGGTAGACATTCTTCAAGCTGCTGCTTCACGCCTTCCATTTGTTGATTGTATCTCAGGTGGCCAGGAGCAGGTGAGGGTGACGCGGGTGAGGGTGACGCAGGTGAGGGTAACGCGGGTGAGGGTGACGCGGGTGAGGGTGACGCAGGTGAGGGTGACGCGGGTGAGGGTGACGCGGGTGAGGGTGACGCAGGTGAGGGTAACGCGGGTGAGGGTGACGCGGGTGAGAAAAGATCGTTAAGAGAAGACAGATTAACGATGCATAAGCAACAGGGCTCCATTAAGGAACATATAATCTCTTCCCACAACCAGACCATCACCAGAGAAGTCTTAACAAAAAACACGGAAATCATCGATAGATACAGCGATAGCAGGCGGCTTGATATCTGCGAGGCACTACACATTAAGAAGTCAACACCAGCAATCAACAGCCAAATAACGCACAATTATATTCTACCCACTTCAAGACTCCGCTCCAATACAGAAGCATCAAGAAATGTGGGCCAATAGGCCCTCTCCAGTTACTTCTATTCTTCCCTTTAGCTTATACCCATTGTTTCGTGTTCTGTGTTGTGTTGAAAGTTTGTTTACACCTCATCCAAAACCATTGTAACATGTCACCTCACCCAAATGAAGGTATAAAAAAGTCAAAGCTGTTTAAACTCTGTTCAGTTATAGTTGTGTGTGTGTAAACTAAAGTCTTTGAAAATGTAATAAGTTTTACGAAACGCGCTCAAGTGTCGTGTCAGACTAGAAATAAAAATGAACTTTGGAGAATTGATTTTTCAGTTACCATCAACAGTGAAAAAGAATATAAGAAACATTGAGAAAATTCGTGTTAGAATTATTAATCTTACTTTTTCGGTCATATTTAATAATATATATATATATATATATATATATATATAATATATATATATATATATATATATANTGTTGGAATAATATCCACTACTAAATCTTGGTATAATTCTGGTTCTCTCAGCCTTACCGCGTAGTTCAGTCCTTTAGTTCAAGGGCCAGACTTGTGGCAAGGCTTTGAATGTTCTCTCACTTTGATTGTGCTGTTTCAGGTGGGGATTCCACACTGGGCTTCATATTCTGTTACTGGTCTGACATAGGTAGCATCATTATAACTTCAACAGGTACCTGAAGCCAGCTTAACATACGCCGCTGATGATTTCCAGATAATACAGCCCATGCTTCAAAAGTAATAGTACATATGGCAACTATGGGTCGAACGTACAAAGATGGACTGTTATGTCCAAAAAGTTTCACGTCTTGTACTATTAGAATATTTTAAATTAAATGTTTAAGAGACTTTGTGTAATTGTACAGCTTTCAGAAGTTGGAGGTGCCCTTGGTGCCTCCTGGTCTGATGCTCAGTAACGTGGAGGCTGCTATAGTGTCACCCCGGGCGTCCTGTCCCCGACCTGTGGAAGGTGTCCGGGGCCTGCTCTCAACACCTCCTGGCTCTCCCCTCTGGTCACGTCCTCTCCGATCCCTTTACCTGATCAGTGTCATCGCCAGCGGACAATTACATACAAACCTCACTATATTTATATTTGGTGAAAATATACAACAATAAATGTTACACTCAGCAAAACAAAACAAAATATTTTGTAATATATGCGGCTAATTCAGTTCATAGTTCTGTGGAACACGAAGATGTTTTTACTCAAGTCATATTTTATGCAATTTTTTATGTGGTGAGAACCACATAAATCCCATAAGTCGCCAGCCGGCGTGTGAGCGGACCTGGGACCGAACCCGCCCTGCAGTGCTGCCAGGGTCCACCTGCATTGCCAGCCCTCGTGGGGAGGGGGGGAGGGGTCGTGCAGGAGATGAAATGCATTGTCAAGGGGAAAAAACTGCATAGAGAAGAAGTGAACTTTGTTGAAGACAGACTGTGAGAGCCAGTCCTCACTGACTGTGAGAGCCAGTCCTCAGTGACTGTGAGAGCCAGTCCTCGGTGACTGTGAGAGCCAGTCCTCACTGACTGTGAGAGCCAGTCATCGGTGACTGTGAGAGCCAGTCCTCACAGACTGTGAGAGCCAGTCCTCACAGACTGTGAGAGCAACAGTCCCCCCCCCCACACACTCACGCCTGTACCCAGCGCACTAGCCCTCACACACCTCAGCGCACCCACACGCCAGCTGATCAGCCTAACGGCAACCTCGAACTGAAATCCCCACGCAAAAGAAAAGTGGAGAGTGAAGAGGGAACTACAGGAGCATAAGCGCCCAGCTCTGGGCTGTTTACCGCGGCCCTCACACACGCCGGAAAGAACACCAAGTTAATTCCACATATTCAATTTAATATTCTCGCTTGTGCTCGGCGAAGATATATAATAATTGTCTAGGGAGGTACAAAACAGCTGGTTAGTAAACAGACAAAAAGGGGCGGGAAATTAGGTGTAATCTGGAGGAGTTTGTGTCGTTGTGACCATCAGCTGCTGGTAATACGCAGTTACCCTAAATCACCGCCTCGGCTCCCAGATCATGATAAAGTTCCTTCCCGCCGTTTTTAGTGTCTCAAAGCGCAAAAAACCGGATGAAAAGTTTGATTACAGCTGCGAGCGTAGCGCCGAGGTGGGTGGTGGTGGGTGGCAGGAGGTGGGTGGGTGGTGGGTGCAGGAAAGGGAAATGGCTTGTGGCAGGTGGTGGGTGGCGGGTGGTGGGTGGCCGGCAGCTTGTTGGCAGCATCACAGCGCTGCTCTGACAACACCTTGCTATAGCAGCACCTTGTTGGTAGCGCACCGTTGACAGCTTCCTGTTGTCGACATGTTGACAACACCTGTTGGCAGTCTTTGCTAATATCTTAACATTAACGGTAGCCTGTTGTCAGCTTGACAGTGACAGTAGCAGACTGACAGCTTCCGTTGACGACGCACGTTGGCACTACTTTAGAGAGTGCCAGACACCCACCTCCCCATCACAGCCACTCTGCTGCAAGCTACCACCACACTGGCACACACACACACACACACACACACACACACACACACACACACACACACACACACTATATATATATATATATATAGACGAGTAGACTTCCCGGTCTACTATGCAACACCCGATTTGCCTAATAGGCCGAGTGATTTTCTTTATTACAAAAATCCAATGGTTTATTTGAATTATTATTTATTATATTAAGAAGATAAATAATTACTTAATTATGTTAGTTTAGGTTAGGTTAAGATAGGTTAGGTTAGGTTAGGTTAGGTAGGGTTTGTTAGGTTCGGTCATATATCTACGTAACTTTTAACTCAAATTAAAAAAAACTAACTCATACATAATGAAATGGATAGCTTTATCATTTCATAAGAAAAAATGAGAAAAATATATAGATTCAGGAAAACTTAGCTTAAGTAAATCGGGCCTTGCATAGTAGGCCGAGTACTGCGTTGATAGGTAATATACCGATGATAGGCAATATAATAATGATAGACAATATAATGATGAAAGGTATATGTTGATGATACGAAGTAATCTTCAAGTTCAAGTAAGATTATTGAGCCAATAAAATACACTCCGAATGGACAGAGTATCTTAAGCTTTTCTGTCCACCTTAGAGATAGATTAAGATAATATTTCTGAC
>WNGS01092210.1:32369241-32386723 GCA_020271785.1 Procambarus virginalis
GGTGGAGGCGTGACGTAGGTTGCCACGTGGACGTATAAGGGCTGTGGTGGGACAGACACTTGTGTGCGAGCGAACACTGGAGCGGTCAAGTGTCAAGGTGGACACTTGACAGTGGGACGCAAGTCTTCGGCAGTGATCGTTGCTGTGACAAATCATGTGGGGAATCCCATTGACTCTATTATCAATAAAGAAAGTACAACTTACGATAATAAATAGAAACGAAGAATTATCTGGGAAAAAATATGTAATAAAATAGCTATAAGCCTCGTAGTTTTCACATAAATTTACAAATAATGATTATTGTTCTTCAGTCATGCATTAATATAAATTATTTTTGTTTGTACTGAACTGTTTCCTAATTCTTCTGGAGGAAGCTCGACCACATCCGTCCATTTTTTGCTGCGAACATAACAAAGAAACGGATACAAAGCTGTGATTGAAGTCTTATTGCAAAAGGTCTGGGCAATGTACCTGCATAGCCCCCTGGGAGTGGCGAAGGACCTGTATTGTCGGCTGCATAGCGACTCCCGGCCCAGGGAACACACACACGGAAGGAGCTATATGCATTGCCGGGAACTGGGTTGGGGCTCGGAGAAAAAAATTAATTGCCAGATATGGGATGGTTGCCAGGTGTTAGGCATGGGGCGGTGGTCGGTAAGGTATTAGGAAGAAATATCTGTGTTCTTATCAAGAATGAGTTTACAGGGGTCGGGCTTCAGCTCCTGGACCCCATCTTTATAGCTGTCCTCTGATGCAAGGGTTTTTCGCCAAACTTTGTGTGTGTTATATCTGTGTTTGAAACTTTATATAGAGTTAGTCTCTGTTGCCTTCTATCCATGCTCTTTAAACTTGCACATCACACTTGCATCGAAGGAGAGCTTTCCAATGTTACTAGTAAATGGCTTATCTGTGTAGCAAGTTTCCCTGTGTTAGGTAGTCGGCGAGGGAGGGAGGGGGAGGGAGACATCCTTGACGCAGACATCAGGTGGGAGACAACAGACATAATCTGCTCTCTCCTATTTCATTATTCCATTATATGCATGTTAGTGACTTTGCAAGGTTACACCAGAAATTCACAAAAATTCGCAATAAAATTTCTTATTGATTTTTATTGCAATATATAAAAATAATAAAAAAGGCGAATGCACTTTGTTGAATGTCAGCAGTAGCATATCTTAACATTAGCTAATGTGATCTTTGTCGCCTAGCAACTCAGCTGACACTGTTTAACTCTCCTTCCATAATCCCCGACCCTCCTCCCCATCCCTTATCCGAGAGTTCCCAGGCAATGCAACAGGGCCGGCCACAGTGGCAAGAGCAATGCAGGTAGCGGCCCGAGGGGACGGGTTCAACAGACTGCATTTCTCACCCACTCCAGCACCCACTGACATGTGCTGGGAAAAAATAGACAATTTAGTTTTCAATGCAGGTCCCTGAGCGGGCTAACGTGACACTTCTTGTCGCTTGGATTAACGTCAGGGAAGAGTGGGGTGGGCTTTTTGTCACTTTTATGTCTGTCTGTCTATCTGAGTATGTTTGTTTATCCATCTTTATCAGTCGTTTCCTTGGCAACTTTTCTTGCTTCCTTTACAACCTGATTTTTTATAACTACTGTTCACATACCTCACTTTGTTTCCATGTGTATCGTCTCCGTACTGGGACGATCCTCTCTATGCAGCCGGCAATGCAGGTCCTTCGCCACTCCCAGGGGGCTATGCAGGTACATTGCCCCGACCTTTGGCAATACGATTTCAATCGGAGCTTTGTATCCGTTTCTTTAGTAAGCTCGCCGCAAAAAAATGGACGGCTGTGGTCGAGTTTCCTCCAGAAGAATACGGAAATAGTTCAGTATAAAAAAAGCAATATGTATGAATGTAGGAACTGCAGCATTGCAATAACGACCTGCATAATCATGATGGCAAACCTGAGATGCTTATCATCCGTTTGTTAGATATACTACTCAAACTACACCGCGATTTCCGTCTTTCATCGTGACGTGTAGATTATTCTGTGAAAATATAATCTGTGGAATTCTCCATAACAATCTTGTAGTTTTGTTGATGCGGCGATCAAGGCTGAAGACTCACGGATAACACCGTCAAGGGTCCAATTGGCCACCTCGGTCAAGTGTTCGCCTGGTCGCTCCTGTCAAGAACCAACTTCCGTTCATTATGCTTCTGGCAATACGAGTCAGGTGCCCACCCTTAAACGCCTGTATCAATACCTACACAAGACTGCTGACTACTGCTGTTGATTACATTCACATTGTCTGACCAGGATTTCATCAGTCACCCAAAAATTCTTCTATCAATCGATTGTATCTTTGTTCCTCTGTTCTCCCTGCTTTCTCTTCCTCACTGAGAGGAGAGTTCTTGGAGAGGTAGAGGGATGGATGGGGGGACCAGTAAACATCCGTGTAACACTTAATATCAACCAAAAAATCACTAGAAATATTAAATAAAAAATGTTTAAAACGCTCAAAGAAACACCTAAGAAGCAAACCGGGAAGACCCAAGACACCTGCCACAAGCACTCCAGTCAGACCCAGTAACACCAGACACTGAGTGTCCACACCCCGCGCCCTCTCTCCCTCTCCTCTACAAGTGCTCACACTCCCACACTCGCTTTCATGTCGAGTTTCTTCCCTATGTCGTGATACGTCATACATACTCACACATCATATATGCTCACACGTCATACATGCTCACACATCATACATGCTCACACGTCATACATGCTCACACGTCATACATACTCACACGTCATACATGCTCACACGTCATACATGCTCACACATCATACATGCTCACACGCCATACATGCTCACACATCATACATGCTCACACGTCATACATGCTCACACGTCATACATGCTCACACATCATACATGCTCACTCATCATACATGCTCACACGTCATACATGCTCACACGTCATACATGCTCACACGTCATACTTGAAACAAGTGATTCATACTGACGTGGCCGACTACCTAACACAGGGAAACTTGGTACTCAGATAAGTTATTTACTAGGAAGCTCTCCTCGAGTGCAAGTGTGATGTACAAGAATAGTAAGTTTATATAGACAGCAACAGAGGCGACCTCATACACAGCTTCAAATGTAGATGTGATAACAGATAAAGGTTGTCAAGAAACCCTTGCCGCAGAGGACCGACAGCTGTAAAGACGGGGTCCAGGAACCAAAGCCCGACCCCTGCAAACTCATTCTTGGTAAGAACACAGATAGTTCTGCCTAACACCTCACCAACCACCGCCCCATGCCTAACACCTGGCAACCATCCTAAATCTGGCAATTATTTTTTTTCCTGAGCCCCAACCTAGTTTCCGGCAACGCATATTGCTCCTTCCGTGTGTGTGTGTGTATGTGTGTGTGTGTGTGTGTGTGTGTGTGTGTGGTGTGTGTGTGTGTGTGTGTGTGTGTGTACACTCACCTATTTGTACTCACCTATTTGTGCTTGCGGGGGTGAGCTTTGGCTCTTTGGTCCCGCCTCTCAACTGTCAAACAACTGGTGTACAGGTTCCTGAGCCTACTGGGCTCTATCATATCTACATTTGAAACTGTGTATGGAGTCAGCCTCCACCACATCACTGCCTAATGCATTCCATTTATTAACTACTCTGACACTGAAAAAGTTCCTTCTAACGTCTCTGTGGCTCATGTGGGTATTCATGTGTGTGTGTGTGTGTGTGTGTGTGTGTGTGTGTGTGTGTGGTGTGTGTGTGTGTGTGTGTGTGTGTGTGTGTGTGTGTGTGCGCGCGTGTGTGTGTGTGTGCGTGTGTGTGTGTGTGCGTGTGTGTGTGTGTGTGTGTTCCCTGGGCCGGGAGTCGCTATGCAGCCGACAATGCAGGTCCTTCGCCACTCCCAGGGGGCTATGCAGGTACATTGCCCAGACCTTTTGCAATAAGACTTCAATCACAGCTTTGTATCCTTTTCTTTTTTATGTTCGCAGCAAAAAATGGACGGATGTGGTCGAGCTTCCTCCAGAAGAATTACTAAACAGTTCAGTACAAACAACAAATAATCCGTATGAGTGCTTGAACTTCACTACCGACATGCAATTTGATGTTATCATAACTAAGATGTTTATAATGCTACCAAAGTTCAACCCGAGTAAATGTAAGGTAATAAAACTAGGCGGTGGAAACAGGAGGCAAGACACTGGATACCGAATGGGAGATGAAGTCCTTCACGAAACGGACAGAGAGAAAGATCTAGGAGTTGATGTCACGCCAAACCTGTCTCCTGAAACCCACATCAAAAGAATAACATCAACGGCGTATGCAAGGCTGACTAACATCAGGACTGCCTTCAGGAACCTGTGTAAGAAATCCTTCAGAACCTTGTATACCACGTATGTAAGACCAATCCTGGAGTATGCGGCCCATGCATGGAGCCTGTATCTTGTCAAGCACAAGCCGAAGTTGGAAAAGTTCAGAGGTATGCCACTAGGCTAGTCCCAGAACTAAGAGGCATGAGTTACGAGGAAAGGCTGCGTGAAATGCACCTGACGACACTGGAAGACAGAAGAGTAAGGGGGAGTCATGATCACTACCTACAAAATTCTCAGAGGAATTGACAGGGGTAGATAAAGATAAACTATTCAACACTGGTGGTACGCGAACAAGGGGACACAGGTGGAAACTGAGTACCCACATGAGCCACAGGGATGTTAGAAAGAACTTTTTCAGTGTCAGAGTAGTTAACAGATGGAATGCACTAGGACGTGATATGGTGGAGGCTGAATCCATACACAGTTTCAAATGTATATATGATAGAGCCCAGTAGGCTCAGGAATCTGTTCACCAGTTGATTGACAGTTGAGAGGCGGGAGCAAAGAGCCAGAGCTCAACCCCCGCAAGCACAACTAGGTAAGTACTTTTCTCCGTGTTTCTTAAATCATTGTAATTTCATACAAGTCATGTATATTTGTAGATGGCACAGTCAAGGTTCCGTTGTATTCTCCACCTTCACAGTCAAGTGCCCTCTCTACCACCACAGTCAAGTGCCCTCTCCACCACCACAGTCAAGTGCCCTCTCCACCACCACAGTCAAGTGCCCTCTCCTCCACCACAGTCAAGTGCCCTCTCCACCACCACAGTCAAGTGCCCTCTCCACCACCACAGTCAAGTGCCCTCTCCACCACCACAGTCAAGTGCCCTCTCCACCACCACAGTCAAGTGCCCTCTCCACCACCACAGTCAAGTGCCCTCTCCACCACCACAGTCAAGTGCCCTCTCCACCACCACAGTCAAGTGCCCTCTCCACCACCACAGTCAAGTGCCCTCTCCACCACCACAGTCAAGTGCCCTCTCCACCACCACAGTCAAGTGCCCTCTCCACCACCACAGTCAAGTGCCCTCTCCACCACCACAGTCAAGTGCCCTCTCCACCACCACAGTCAAGTGCCCTCTCCACCACCACAGTCAAGTGCCCTCTCCACCACCACAGTCAAATGTTTACCTGTCAACTATAGCCAAGTTTAAAGTATTGTAAAAACTAAAATGGAAACATATGCAGTATCTTTAGTAGGTGTATTGTTTTGGGCCAGTAAATGTGTAGTTGGTCCGGTGGAGGGAGGGGGGGGGGATGGTGTCTTTGTAATAACGTACAGAAGTGTAGCCAACCATTCGTTAAGAGTAGTGTAATCTGGTGTAGTCTGTGTACCGCTGCTGCCGACACTTGTCAGGAAGAGTGACCGTGGCTGGAGGGTGTGTGTGTGTGTGTGTACTGAGGCAGGACTGGTAGCCTGGGTATACACAGCACTCTACTGCTGCCCGAGTCAGTGTGAGGGTGTCACGGAGTGTAGGTGTAAGTTCACCTAACAACACCAACACGCAGCAGTAGGGTTGTTAATGTGACCAGTGTACTAGTGTGCACTACCCATCTTGGACTACAGTACAATAACTTCTAATGTATATGAATGTTTACAGACCAGGAACGTTAATGGACACCACCATACGAAGAGATTTAAAAGCTTAATTTACAATTTCTTGTAAGGTGAAGAGTAACGGGTGTAGTGTAAAACGTAGTGTAGTGTATGTAATGTATACACTTCATGGTGTAGTGTACGCCATGAAGTGTATAACTGGAGGGATAGTAATAATGTGCTAAATATATCAACACAGAACAATGAATACAAATAGGAATAAGGTTAGATAAACACTTATTTGGTAATTGGGTTATCGAGTTGTGGAACAAATTACCGGATAATATTGGCGTGAAATCTTTTTTTATTTTTACATGCAAGCATGCAATTTAAATACAATAAAAACAAGACAAGAACATAGAAAACATAACAAAACAAAACAAAACAATAAACCACTGGCCAGAAGGGCCGACAGCACAGTACAACAAAGTACAAACACGATAAATGCATGAGAAACACAGCATACATCAAGACACAACATAGAAAACAATGTCAAACAAGCAAGCACAGTAACAGTNTTACCAGATAGCAACATTTCCAATCCTTTTATATTCCACTGTAATTATAATATATTCTGATTTTCAATTTATAATATTTATTAAAACTTTGTCAATTAAGCAGAGATGTTTGTGGAAACCAATGGATGGGATGTTTTCTATACAAATAAAAGAGAGCAGTTGTAGGCTTGCACCTCGCTGTACCTGCTAACCCTAATGACGTCACGCAAAAAATCTCTCTGGCAAAAAAGTTGGGAGCGTTGTGTAGAGTGTTTTGAGACGGCGAGGGATGAGGTGGGTGTGACAAGTGGCTCAATATTTTCTTTGGTTCCTGGCCTCGGTTAAGCTCTCTTTCCCTTGCTACAGTGCCAGATGGGATCCCAGCTTGCTTCCTCAAATGAAGGGTCGTGTCCTGGTGGTACTATGCGTCACGGAGGTGGTGTAGGGAGTGTCCTGGTGGTACTATGCGTCACGGAGGTGGTGTAGGGGAGTGTCCTGGTGTACTATGCGTCACGGAGGTGGTGTAGGGGAGTGTCCTGGTGGTACTATGCGTCACGGAGGTGGTGTAGGGGAGTGTCCTGGTGGTACTATGCGTCACGGAGGTGTAGGGGAGTGTCCTGGTGTACTATGCGTCACGGAGGTGGTGTAGGGGAGTGTCCTGGCGCCTGGTGGCACTATGCATCAGGGAGATAGTGCTGGAGAGTTTCAGGGGTGTACCAACACTGATTCAGCTGAGACGTACAACACTGCGGGCTGCTGAGACGGGGTGGTCCAGTGTCCTTGCTCACCATTGTCACGCATGCCAGTCTAAAATATGACCCACTGTCATGCGGGACAGGCTGAGGTATGACCCACTGTCATGCAGGACAGGCTGAGGTATGACCCACTGTCATGCAGGACAGGCTGAGGTATGACCCACTGTCATGCGGGACAGGCTGAGGTATGACCCACTGTCATGCAGGACAGGCTGAGGTATGACCCACTGTCATGCAGGACAGGCTGAGGTATGACCCACTGTCATGCAGGACAGGCTGAGGTATGACCCACTGTCATGCAGGACAGGCTGAGGTATAACCCGGCCACTTAGAATTGACCTTTCGGCGTCCGACAATTAATTCTCATTAGCATATCGCTCTCAATGGCAAAACATTGAACAATACATTTAGTTGCGCTTTTGTATCTAAATTAATGTTAAGACTCCGTCCTTAAGGGAGCTATAATATAAGTCAACTCCAGGTGATAGAAGCAGTTTACTGTTTCTTAGCCACTTTTGATCCAACGAACTGTATAAAGTTTGTTACCAGCTTCTCAGAAAGCCTTGTATGTCCCCTGGGCTTGGCGGGTTCCTCGGACCTTGAGGCACTGCACACCGACATGAAGATCGAAACTGTAAGAGACAATGCATCATCACCCTTCAAAAGAGAACGACTACGGGCTACACACATCTTCTTTTCATTGCGACAAAATAGAACTGCTCTATTTCTGTACAATGATCTATATCATGACGCTCTCATATTCCATACGGCATGGCCCCATGCTTCAGATCTGTATGGGGTAAGATGTTAATGAAAAGTTTTCGGTACCAGATTCTGCACTTTCGAATTATTGCTTTTCAGATGATACACATCAACAACAATGGCAATAATAAAATATACTTTTTACTACGAGGTAGAGATTGGTGGCAGCGGTGGGATCGCAATATGCAGCAATGAGATTAGTCTTATCAATGGTCATGCATAAAAGGGCAAGATCATGTTGTAGGAAATGAATTTCTTACTTCTTGTGTTTGATTATTAGATTGGTTGTTGATAGCTTTTTGTTGGGCTCTTTCTAAGGAATGAAAATATGAAATTTCTTGAGACATAAAAAGGAATGTTTAATTTGTTAACATTTATATTATTATTATTATTATTATTATTATTATTATTATTATTATTATTATTATTATATTTTTGTATCTGCAGGAACAGTAATAGTTGTGGTAGTAATAATAGGGATCTTACTAGCACAATTATAGCAATATGGGAAAATTGTGCATGACAGCATGAGTTGTGAGTGTTGTACTAAGAGTAGTGGTAGTAATTACTGCCATTACTCACAGTAATGGCAGTAGTACTAGCAGCAGTGGTAGGAGTAGTTATGGTTAAAAGAAGTAGTGATGTACAGAGCCTCATACAAAACAGAGCGACATGCACACCAACACAACAACACAGAGCAACAAGTGCCGAGTTTATCGAGGCCAACTTGGCCCTGCAACCCCTCACAACACTTTCCAAACTCTGGGACGGGGTGTTTTGGGACTCCAGATTTTTAAAACATCGGAGGAATGATAAAATAGTGGCCAGGCTTTGCTTACATTGACGAACACGAAACAAAATAGTGACACAATCTCCGCCTCTAGTGACGGGCAGGTTGCAACACAGTGACCAAGCTGCAGCATATTATAAAATGATAACCCATTTTCAACCGACAATGGTAAGACAATTAACTATTTTTAACCTTCAGTGGCTAAAGTGGCAAAAATAATGTTTCAATCTACACGGGCTCACGTAACCAATTGCACCAAATTGCGACCTAGCCTCAGACTAGTTGGCAATTGACTATAGTGACATAAGAGTGATAAAGTGTTAGGTTAGAGTGAGGCAGGAGACGAAGCAGTGAGTCTGGCGTTGACACGACCACCTTACATGTCTCACAGTAATCCTTGTGGCCAGCCAGTGACAAGCCTTCATCCTCCGGGACATATAAATAACAAACTGGGCTGACCTTTCAGTGCCAGGGAGACACAGTTCACTCCATCTCCCACGTCAAGCCAGAATTGGGAGCTCCCATGCACTCCCCTGCCTCCTTCAGTCCCCTCACACCCTCTCTCCCCTCCACCGACTCAAACGGACTCCGTCCTAACGTTCATATCTGTCGTGATTTGGTCAGTGTGGGAGAAATTTTCTCGTGTGTCTATGTTATCAGGTTCTTTTTCAGGGTTGTGGCCCTGATATTTTTGTTAGTCAATTTGTCTTTCATGAAGTGGTCGATAAAAAATATATATAAATATATATATATATATATATATATATATATATATATATATATATATATATATATATATATATATATATATATATATATAGTTGCGCCTTTGACTTTATTTTTATCGTTATTCCTGGTCAGGAAATTCCACACACGAAAAAGGAGGCTGGCTTGAAGTAAGTTCATCAGTTACATATTGCTGTGGTGGTGGTGAGGGAGAGGAAGGGAGGGAGAGAGGGAGAAGAGTAGAGCCTGGGGTGTAGGTGAGGGAGGGAGATAACACCTAATAAACGAGGCTGTGAATGGGAGTCTTAGGCGTATGTGGGGAATGGGGAAGATAGTCTAGAGTGTTAGTGGTGCTGGCAACGATTGTCTCCAGTATAAGACATTATACATGAGAGAGGAACCTCTATGTATGCAATATGTGATTGTTTGCCCACTGAGGCTCTTTACTCCACACTGGTCGCCTGAACCCCAGAAGGCGCTCGGTCATTTTGTTGTGTTGAGCTGCTGCTCCTCAGCCTGAGGAAGCAATCCTTACATTGTAGCTGGGAGACACCCCGAGAGGTGCCCCCTACCACTGTTGCCATCAGTCAAGACACGAGTAGTTTCCTTAGCTGTCCTCAACCACAGGGAATTGAACGAGTCCTACACCTCTTGTATCCCCATTTCTCCGCCTCTTCCTCCCTTCCCTCTTACATCAATCTCCTCTTCTTCAAACCTCTTCCCCCTCTATTCCTCTCTCCGTTTTCTATCCCCTTCCCCTCTATCCCTCTCTTCTATTCCTCTCCCCGTCCTCTCTCCATTCCTCTCCCCCTCCTCCCTGTCCCCTCCCTACACACCCCTGCAAGCAAACCTTGTCAAAGAGTGTTGACCAAACTTAATAACTGGCATTTGTGTGGAGACGCCGGTAGTCAGATACTTCGCTCTGCATGGAGCGAGTGTGTCCTGAAATTACCTGAGGGCCGCCATCTATCACGTGGCCACGACGGAGACAGGAAGCCGGGTGCTTGTGTGTGGTGGATGAAGCGTTTGTGAGGCAGAAGATGCACCGTGCATGACGTAGTCAGCTCAAGCACAGCTGATGACTAATGGCAGGTGTCAGCCTCTGACGCATCGTCCAGTCCTCACTCATATGTCACAGAGGACTGTATTAAGGCTCCACACCTGTACGCCACACCTGACATGATGTTGTCACCTGTACGCCACACCTGGCATGACGCTGTATGTCATGAAGTGTATTGACTGACCAGACCATACATTTTAACCTGAAGACTTGTTCTTGCTCTGAAACGTTGGGCGACTATCCTGTTGTGTTGAGTGTCTGCCTGTGTAGGAATAACTGCAACAACAGCAATAGCAGTAGGTGCAGCAGCAGCAGCAGCAGCAGCAACAGCAACATGGTGCCGGATCGGGAGGCAGCAGCAGCAGCACCTGAACACCAGTAATTGGCCCGGCATTGTGGCTCCAACAATAGCCGGGTATCTAGTGCTAAAGATTTATTGATACTGAAAGTCGATTTGAGCAATATTTTGCCGAGTGAAGTTGGAGCGATGGGCGGTAATAAGGGAGTTGCAATCAGGCGTGTAGCAGGCAGCGCTATACTGGCAAGAAGCTTTACACAGATTAATGACAGCAGATGGAAATGCTTTAGTGATGCTCTGCTTGTTACATTATGGCGTCGTCAGCCTCCTGCACAGGTGTCTACTGATGAATACTCACCTCACTCCCCAGGCAAACATTTCCTATTATATATATATATATATATATATATATATATATATATATATATATATATATATATATATATTTATATATATATATATATACACATTTATGTTTCTCCTACTTTGACAGGGTAAGATAGCTGCTGTACAAACTAGTGTATTATTAGCCACTGAAGGTGATTAAGATACTTTCACAAGCTCAGGTTAAAATTACATCACGTCCAATTGTATAACTAAAGCATTACATAACCAATCTTGGGTACGGGGGGGGGGGAGTGCTACCCACGAGCCCTTAAGCATTTATGACAATCATAACTGAACAGTTACGATCAACGGTGCACCAGAGAGTTGATGATAAAGAGCCGGGGCCCGAGAGCTAGGCCTCCTTGTCCGTAAGCACTAACAGATAAGCACTGCAGCAACAGTTTTTCCAGCCTCAGGTGTTCACGGCGCTCATTGATGCGAGACTGTTAAACGTTTTTTGTTGAGCAATCACTGTCACGCCGCCGACCTGCATTGAGCGGCCCGGGGCACAGTGGAGGGGTATGGGGGCGGGCACCATCACCACCATATGGGTATGAGGGAGACTTGCATTGGGAAATGCAGATGGGCATTGTGAGGACCGGGTGCAATGCAGGTGGTGGCGGGGCAGGTGAGGAGAGAGAGGGGTCGGTGGTGGTGGGGGGGGGACTCTGTGGTCCGTTAACAACTACTGTCTACCTCAGGTACTACCCTGGTACAGTAAGTTCCTTGGTACACTAACCTGGTACATTACTTTAGTCCACCAGGTAATAATGCATCAAATAAACTTCTATCTGCGATTGTGAGAGTTGTCTTAGTGTGTGTGTGTGTGTGTGTGTGTGTGTGTGTGTGTGTGTGTGTGTGTGTGTGTGTGTGTGTGTGTGTGTGTGTGTGTGTGTGAATAATAGTATCAAACATCAATTGCAACAGTTGCATTCGTGGTAGCAGCAACAACAGCAGCTCTATCCTACTTTCTCACTCAACAAGATGAGCATCATCACCAACACCCTCCACCTCTTCCCAATCTTCATTACCTTGTACTTCAATCCTGTTAAGTGCAAAATAATGAAGATGGGGAAGAGATAAAGAAGACCAGACGGTATCCACATCATAACTGACTCGGAGAGAGAGATTTGGGAGTGGATATAATTCCAACATTAACACCAGAGGAACACACAGGTAGGGTGACGTCGGTATAATATTGGACGCTGGCAAACATTAGAACATCGTTTAGAAACCTAAATCAGAACTCTTTTAATGCAATCTATACAGCTTTTGTTGGACCAATATTGGAATATGCAGCAATGGCCTGGAATCCATACCTTATGAAGCATAAACAAATTAATTTAAAAGTACAGAAATTTGCAACTAGGCTAGCGTCAGAGCTCAGAGGGTTTTGCTGTCAGGATAGGCTGAAGGAACTGGATCTCACAAACTTGAAAAATAGAAGAAATAGAGGAGGTATGATAACAACTTACAATACTCAGGGGAATGGTCAAGGTGGACAAGGACATTATCTTTGAGTTGAGAAAAAAAGGACAATAGGACAAGGGGAAGCTGGAAATACAATGTGTCGAAGAAATGTAAAGAAATACTCGTAGCTGTTCGGGTTGTCAACAAGTGGAATGTACTAAGAGTGTTGACCAGACCACACACTAGAAGGTGAAGGGACGACGACGTTTCGGTCCGTCCTGGACCATTCTCAAGTCGATTGTGACTTGTATCATCACCTGTACTAAGAGAAGTTGTGGAAATCACCGCCATCCACACCTTTAAGGACAGGTTCGACAAAGATTTTGAAAGTTAGAATAGTTATGTTATAGCACAATAGGTACAACAAGGCCAGTAGGCTGGGCATAAAGAGCTAGACCTCACTTCCCTGTAGTCACTAATAGGTAGGTATTGATAGGTTAGTACCATCATCACCAGCACCCTCCACTAGCATCATCAGCAACACCCTTCACTATCATCACCACTAACAACCTCTACCATCATCTTCCATTGCTACAACGACCAACGTATCCAGGACCTTTACCACGTTACTCCACCCCAACAATCCACCGCCCATTCCTTATCCGAGAGTTCCCAGGCAATGCAACAGGGCCGGCCACAGTGGCAAGAGCAATGCAGGTAGCGGCCCGAGGGGACGGGTTCAACAGACTGCATTTCTCACCCACTCCAGCACCCACTGACATGTGCTGGGAAAAAATAGACAATTTAGTTTTCAATGCAGGTCCCTGAGCGGGCTAACGTGACACTTCTTGTCGCTTGGATTAACGTCAGGCAAGAGTGGGGTGGGCTTTTTGTCACTTTTATGTCTGTCTGTCTGAACATGTGTCAGTCTATCTATATATATGACTGTCTGTGTCTGTTTATTTCAATGTCTAAATCACTTTGAATATATGTTGCAATATATTTCCAATTGATTTCCTGTCGTTTTCCTGTAAGTGCTTCTCTTTCTTTCTCTGTCATCTGCCAGCATGCCTTTTCATACTGCCTGTTTGCATACTGCCTTTGAACTTGATGTCCGTGTATACTTGTCTGCCTTTGTACCTGTTTTCTTTGGTGGTATATATCTGCTTGTGAGGTGTTTGTATATTAGTCTGCCTGTGAGTCTTTCTCTTGCCTGCCTTCTTGTTGTAATTATCTCTCTGGTTTGGTGTTGGGCTTGAGGCCTATCAACCTCTGCAGGGTTATACAGGCCGCCACAATTGCCTACTGACCAAGCAGCAAGTGTACTTTAGTCCTGAACCTAATTTAGGACTAATGTACATTCTCAGTGTATGTACACCGAGAAGTAGGGTATACCTCTCCGTGTACTGACCTAGTTGTGCTTGCAGGGGTTGAGCTATGACTCTTTGGCCCCGCCTCTCATCCGTCAATCAACTGATGATGGTGCATATACTCCTGTGTGCTTGTTACCCTTACAGGCATGATTTCCACTCACCATTGATGACACTTGCCCCCGTTGTCACCCTTCGTTGATGACATCCTTCACTGTAGCCACCGTTCATTCATGACACTCTTCACTGTTGTGCCATCCACCATTGATGATACCCTCTACTATCGCTGTCATCAACGTTCTGTTGATGACAGCCGCCTCTCTTACCACCTATCATTAATTATACCAACCACTGTTGCCCCCTACCATTGTTGCCACCCACCATTAAGAAGCGTGTGTGACCGGCTACCAACTTCCCCTAATGTGTAACAGCTGGCAAAAAAGAAGTGTCTGTGTGAACATTTGGACTGGGACGGAGAGGTACACTCTTGACGCACTTTCTGAAATGTTTCTTAAAATGTTGCTTGGGTGTTTCTGGTGTGTTTCCTGAGGGGGTGTAATTTGTGTTGCTTCTTGGGTGTTTCTGGTGTGTTTCCTGGGGGTGTAATTTGTGTTGCTTCTTGGGTGTTTCTTGAAGTAGAGATCAGCTGGGTTTACGGCACTGGTAACCCTCTTTTTCTCTCCAGGAACTCTCCTCCCATTGAGAGAGAGGAAGCAGGAAGCACAGGAGGAGAAGCAGGAGGGATAAGGAAGAAAAAGAGGAAGAGTGATAAGGATACCGAGAGGGATAAGTTAGACTGGAGGAGGAGGGTATAAGGAAGACCAGGAGGAGGGATAAGAAAGATAGAAGGAGGGATAAAGGAGATCAGGAGGAACAGGAGGGATAAGGAAGAAGAGAGATTAGGAAGAGAGGAAGAAGTTGGATAAGGAAGACATAAAGAGGATGGATAAGGAAGAGGAGGTATAAGGAAGACAGAAGGAAGAGGGATAAGGAAGAAGAGGAGGAAGAGGTAACATAAAAAGATAAACCATTTGAGAAGACAATCACAAGACGAGATTAACTCGTGGTGGTGTAGTGGGGCGTGTGTACACCTGGCCACACCCCCGTGGCCACCAGTGTCCTGGCCACACCCCCGTGGTCACCAGTGTCCTGGCCACACCCCGTGGCCACCAGTGTCCTGGCCACACCCCCGTGGCCACCAGTGTCCTGGCCACACCCCGTGGTCACTAGTGTCCTGGCCACACCCGTGGTCACTAGTGTCCTGGCCACACCCCCGTGGTCACCAGTGTCCTGGCCACACCCCCGTGGTCACCAGTGTCCTGGCCACACCCCCGTGGTCACTAGTGTCCTGGCCACACCCCCGTGGTCACTAGTGTCCTGGCCACACCCCCGTGGTCACCCGTGTCCTGGCCACACCCCCGTGGTCACCAGTGTCCTGGCCACACCCCCGTGGTCACCAGTGTCCTGGCCACACCCCCGTGGCCACCAGTGTCCTGGCCACACCCCCGTGGCCACCAGTGTCCTGGCCACACCCCCGTGGCCACCAGTGTCCTGGCCCACCCCCGTGGCCACCAGTGTCCTGGCCACACCCCCGTGGTCACCAGTGTCCTGGCCACACCCCCGTGGTCACCAGTGTCCTGGCCACACCCCCGTGGTCACTAGTGTCCTGGCCACACCCCGTGGTCACTAGTGTCTGGCCAACACCCCCGTGGTCACTAGTGTCCTGGCCACACCCCCGTGGTCACCAGTGTCCTGGCCACCCCGTGGTCACTAGTGTCGGCCACACCCCCGTGGTCACCAGTGTCCTGGCCACACCCCCGTGGTCACTAGTGTCCTGGCCACCCCCCGTGGTCACTAGTGTCCGGCCACACCCCCGTGGTCACTAGTGTCCTGGCCACACCCCCGTGGTCACTAGTGTCCTGGCCACACCCCCGTGGTCACCAGTGTCCTGGCCACACCCCCGTGGTCACTAGTGTCCTGGCCACCCCCGTGGTCACTAGTGTCCTGGCCACCCCCCGTGGTCACTAGTGTCCTGGCCACACCCCCGTGGTCACTAGTGTCCTGGCCACACCCCCGTGGTCACCAGTGTCCTGGCCACACCCCCGTGGTCACTAGTGTCCTGGCCACACCCCGTGGTCACCAGTGTCCTGTGTGTCCCACAGGGGTCGTGCACATATTAATGAGTGAGCATGTGACACAGGTGTTTTGCACGTGTTTAATGGTTGGTCACGTGGCACAGGTTGCCAGGTGGATATATTACAGCGATGACCAGACGCACACGTGGATGTGGTGTTGGGTGGAGTGACTTGACGGAGGGGTCACTTGACGGAGGGGTCACTTGACGGAGGGGTTACTTGACGCATGGGACACTTGAGGAGGGGACACTTGACGGAGGGGACACTTGACGGAAGGGTCACTGACGGAGGGGTCACTTGACGGAGGGGACACTTGACGGAGGGGTCACTTGACGGGGGGACACTTGACGGAAGGGTCACTTGACGGAGGGGACACTTGACAGAGGGGTCACTTGACGGAGGGGACACTTGACGGAGGGACACTTGACGGAGGGGACACTTGACGGAGGGGACACTTGACGGAGGGGGACACTTGACGGAGGGGACACTTGACGGAGGGGACAAGACTGTACACCAGCTTGTCCTGGTCATCCGGGCACTTGAAGCTGTTGCCCACAAGTCAACCTTGAATATAGCATTAGCAAAATACACAACTCTTTATGGGCTATTCCAATATTTTTTCATCACAACTACAAGTCGTGATGATAGGTAAGAACTGGGACTTAACAACAGTACCATATATATAACAGACGAATTATGTGCATCATAGTTTTGACAACATAAATTTGCATGCAATTTTTATTATGCTGCAGTTGATACATTCATACACAGTTTAGTTTTTGGGCACTGAACAGTTTCCTAATTCTTCTGGAGGAAGCTCGACCACATCCGTCCATTTTTTGCTGCGAACATAACAAAGAAAGGATACAAAGCTGTGATTGAAGTCTTATTGCAAAAGGTCTGGGCAATGTACCTGCATAGCCCCCTGGGAGTGCGAAGGACCTGCATTGTCGGCTGCATAGCGACTCCCGGCCCAGGGAACACACACACACACGCACACACACACACACACACACACACACACACACACACACACCACACACCCACACACACACACACACACACACACACACACACACACACACACACACGGAAGGAGCAGCAATATGCATTGCCGGGAACTGGGTTGGGGCTCGGAAAAAAAATTATTACCAGATATGGGATGGTTGCCAGGTGTTAGGCATGGGGCGGTGGTCGGTGAGGTATTAGGCAGAAGTATCTGTGTGTGCACTTACCAAGATGAGTGTGCACAGGTCGAGCTTCAGCTCCTCGGTTCTCTGATACAATGGTATCTGGCCAACCTATGTCTGTTATCATGTCTGCGTTTGAAACTTTGTACGTAGG
>WNGS01092210.1:32390427-32409721 GCA_020271785.1 Procambarus virginalis
GGGACCAGGTGACACATGGAGGGACCTGGTGACACGTGGAGGGACCAGGTGACACATGGAGGGACTTGGTGATAGTTGGAGGGACCTGGTGACAGTTGGAGGGACCAGGTGACAGTTGGGGGACCTGGTGACATTGGAGAGGACCTGGTGACAGTGGAGGGACCAAGTGACAGTTGGAGGGACCTGGTGACAGTTGGAGGGACCAAGGTGACAGTTGGAGGGACAAGTGACAGTTGGAGGGACCAAGTGACAGTTGGAGGGACCAAGTGACAGTTGGAGGGACCTGGGGACAGTTGGAGGGACCAGGTGACAGCTGGAGGGACCAGGTGACAGTTGGTGGGACCAAGTGACAGTTGGTGGGACCAAGTGACAGTTGGAGGGACCAGGTGACAGTTGGTGGGACCAAGTGACAGTTGGAGGGACCAGGTGACAGTTGGGGGACCAAGTGACAGTTGGAGGGCTGGAGACAGTTGGAGGGACCTGGTGACAGTGGGAGGGACCAAGTGACAGTTGGAGGGACCTGGTGACAGTTGGAGGGACCTGGTGACAATTGGAGGGACCTGATGACAGTTGAGGGACCTGGTGACAGTTGAGGGACCAAGTGACAGTGGAGGGACCTGGTGACAGTTGGAGGGCCCTGGTGACAGTTGGAGGGACCAGGTGACAGTTGGAGGGACCTGGTGACAGTTGGAGGGACCTGGTGACAGTTGGAGGGACCTGGTGACAGTTGGAGGGACCAGTGACAGTTGGAGGGACCTGGTGAGTTGGAGGACCTGGTGACAGTTGGAGGGACCAAGTGACAGCTGGAGGGACCAAGTGACAGTTGGAGGGACCTGGTGACAGTTGGAGGGACCTGGTGAAAGTTGGAGGGACCAGGTGACAGTTGGAGGGACCTGGTGACAGTTGGAGGGGAGGGACCTGGTGACAGTTGGAGGGACCAAGTGACAGTTGGAGGGACCTGGTGACAGTTGGAGGGACCAGGTGACAGTTGGAGGGACCTGGTGACAGTTGGAGGGCTGAGACAGTTGGAGGGACCTGGTGATAGTTGGAGGGACCAAGTGACAGTTGGAGGGACCTGGTGACAGTTGGAGGGACCTGGAGACAGTTGGAGGGACCTGGAGACAGTTGGAGGGACCTGGAGACAGTGGAGGGACCTGGTGACAGTTGGAGGGACCTGGAGACAGTTAGAGGGACCTGGTGACAGTTGGAGGGACCTGGAGACAGTTGGAGGGACCTGGAGACAGTTGGAGGGACCTGGTGACAGTTGGAGGGACCTGGAGACAGTTGGAGGGACCAGGTGACAGTTGGAGGGACCTGGTGACAGTTAGAGGGACCTGGTGACAGTTGGAGGGACCAAGTGACAGTTGGAGGGACCTGGTGACAGTTGGAGGGACTGGTGACAGTTGGAGGGACCTGGTGACAGTTGGCGGGACCTGGTGACATTTGGAGGGACCAGGTGACAGTTGGAGGGACCAGTGACAGTTGGAGGGACCTGGTGACAGTTGGAGGGACCAAGTGACAGTTGGAGGGACTGGTGATAGTTGGAGGGACCAAGTGACAGTTGGAGGGACCTGGTAAACAGTTGGAGGGACTGGAGACAGTTGGAGGGACCTGGAGACAGTTGGAGGGACCTGGTGACAGTTGGAGGGACCTGGATACAGTGGAGGGACCTGGTGACAGTTGGAGGGACCTGGAGACAGTTGGAGGGACCTGGAGACAGTTGGAGGGACCTGGAGACAGTTGGAGGGACCTGGTGACAGTTGGAGGGACCTGGATACAGTTGGAGGGACTGGTGACAGTTGGAGGGACCTGGAGACAGTTGGGGGACCTGGAGACAGTTGGAGGACCTGGAGACAGTTGGAGGGACCTGGTGACAGCAGAGAGGTCTGGGTATACATGCACTTAGGAAGTATGGGATGGGTGAGTACCCAGATTGGTGATTGGGTTGGTAACGAAGGGGGGGAAGGGGGGAGTCGCTGGTGATGAGGGTCGTTAGGTAAGTCATTGCCTCGTCCACCTGGGCAATTATCTCTAGTAATGAGTTTAGGGAGCCTCTGCCCCCTCTCATCCAATTATCTGTATAGTTCCTAAGGCTTATGGGAGAGGCCATCTTTGTTGACGTAACTGAGTTATATGAGAGAGGGAGGGAGAGAGAGAGAGAGAGAGAGAGAGAGCAGAGAGAGAGAGAGAGAGAGGGAGGGAGAGAGGAGAGAGAGAGAGAGAGAGAGAGAGAGAGAGAGAGAGAGAGAGAGAGGTGAGAGAGAGAGAGAGAGAGTGGGGTGGGGGGGGGGTTAACAATGTACTACTGTTGGATTAATAATAGTAGATGAGTTGAGGATGAAGGCATCATCCTAGCCTAAACGTATGCCAGGATAAACTTCCTAGGCCCAGGATAACATATATATGTACTAAATCCGGCCTAAGGTGGCGTATATAAGACCTACAACTGCTTAGTTAGGCCTCGGACAGGACGTGTTGGGTTGTATTGTTATGGTTCAACTTTTTAACTTGACATTTGGAGTGTTTTAATAATACAGAACGTGTGGTATTTTGTGTGGTCTGGTCAGTAATTGTTATGGTAGTAACAACCCATCCTACACTATAAATTTGTGTAGGATGGGTTGATTAATGTAGTTGCATTGTCCTACCCTCCGGCCCCGTGACGCAGTCCTCTACTGTCACCCACCAGCGCCGTGACGCAGTCCTCTACTGTCACCCACCGGCCCCGTGACGCAGTCCTCTACTGTCACCCACCAGCGCCGTGACGCAGTCCTCTACTGTCACCCACCAGCCCCGTGACGCAGTCCTCTACTGTCACCCACCGGCCCCGTAACGCAGTCCTCTACTGTCACCCACCGGCCCCGTTAACGCAGTCCTCTACTGTCACCCACCGGCCCCGTGACGCAGTCCTCTACTGTCACCCACCGGCCCCGTAACGCAGTCCTCTACTGTCACCCACCGGCCCCGTGACGCAGTCCTCTACTGTCACCCACCGGCCCCGTAACGCAGTCCTCTACTGTCACCCACCGGCCCCGTGACGCAGTCCTCTACTGTCACCCACCGGCCCGTAACGCAGTCCTCTACTGTCACCCACCAGCGCCGTGACGCAGTCCTCTACTGTCACCCACCGGCCCCGTAACGCAGTCCTCTACTGTCACCCACCACGCCGTGACGCAGTCCTCTACTGTCACCCACCAGCCCCGTGACGCAGTCCTCTACTGTCACCCACCAGCCCCGTGACGCAGTCCTCTACTGTCACCCACGAGCCCACGTGACGCAGTCCTCTACTGTCACCCACCAGCCCCGTGACGCAGTCCTCTACTGTCACCCACGAGCCCCGTGACGCAGTCCTCTACTGTCACCCACCAGCCCCGTGACGCAGTCCTCTACTGTCACCCACGAGCCCCGTGACGCAGTCCTCTACTGTCACCCACCAGCCCCGTGACGCAGTCCTCTACTGTCACCCACGAGCCCCGTGACGCAGTCCTCTATTGTCACCCACGAGCCCCGTGACGCAGTCCTCTACTGTCACCCCACCAGCCCCGTGACGCAGTCCTCTACTGTCACCCACCAGCCCCGTGACGCAGTCCTCTACTGTCACCCACCGGCCCCGTGACGCTGCCGCTGCTCATATATTCCCCCTACACACCATCCAGCCTCACCATACTAACCAACACCACCACACCCGCCACCCCTCACTCCACTAATATTCCCCCCCTCAACATCTACACCTCCTCATACCCATAAGGCCTCCCCGCCACCATTTACTCCACAATGCAGGTAGAAAACGCTCCCCAGGCCTGCCCTATATGCAGCTTGGCCACCCCCTACCCCTCATACCTCCCCCCCTCACAGCACCCTCACGAGGCCTGCCAATATATGCAGTTAGACCCCCTCCTCCCCCCCACCCCTGCACGACGGGAGGCAAAACGTTATAGAGTTGCAGATGAATGCCCGACTCATCCACAGTGAAAAATGGCTCCTTCTCTAGGTCTCAACCGGCAGCGAGGTCGTTATAGTATGCAAATTAATGGCCGCGAGGTTCGTTATGTTGTTGGTAACTGCGGACCTTTATACAAGCGCTCGTAACGCTGCATAATTATGTATCGTTATATGTGTAATATAGCAATAATATACCTATATAATATATATAACATTATTCATAAAATATACATAAGTATATATTGCAGTGGTATATATGTATGTATAGAGTTTACATATTAAATGACGTCACTAGTACGCAAAGCGTGATACAAAATTATAGCATAATGTCTTGCTGTGTAAATCGTAATATTAAAATGTTTTATAATATAGCAGTATTATAAGAAAGTAATAATATTGCTCTTTAATAGGGCGTTATTGTAGTTTAATAATATAGTATTATTTTAGGACAACTATATAACAATATTCTAGCGCAGTACATAGCACGATATTCTAACTTTAGAGAATAATTATATCACAAAAAGTATAATAATATATTTATAATTATATAATATTTGCAGCATAACAGTATAAATAATAAAGCTTAATAATGTAACTATTATAGTACAGTAATATAACTTGTAACACACCATAACTATTATAACACAGTAATATAGTACTATAACACTTGTATATGAACATTATAGCATAATACAGGATACAACACGGGTAAAATATATGCTTGCCGCCGTGACTAGCTTAGCCTTGTGCTCCTGAGGTAGGCTTGCTTGGGTTCATGGGTAAGGCTTGCTTGGGTTCATGGGTAGGGCTTGCTTGGGTTCATGGGTAAGGCTTGCTTGGGTTCATGGGTAAGGCTTGCTTGGGTTCATAGGTAAGGCTTGCTTGTTGGGTTCATGGGTAAGGCTTGCTTGGGTTCATGGGTAAGGCTTGCTTGGGTTCATGGGTAAGGCTTGCTTGGGTTCATGGGTAAGGCTTGCTTGGGTTCATGGGGGGTGGGGGTAAACTATCCTGGGTTTGTACGTGTCTGGTTAGGCAAAGCAGATGTACTTTTTTATAGTGGCAAATTGAGAAAACAGACTGAGCATTGCTAGCTATAACAGCCCAACATATAAATTATTTCCGAGTACATATGCTACCGCTCCCTTCCCAACGATACCCATTGCCTCATCCCTCATACCCCATTCGTACCACTGCTCTCCCCTACACTCCTTCATCTACATCCTAGACTAACCCCCTCCTCCCTTCCCCTCTCCCCCTCCCTTTAGCGTCTCTTAACAGTAAACGTTTCCAAAAGACCCCGACAGTTACGAGTTTTTCACTTTCTTCCGCCTGGCTGGTGGGGGAAGGATGGCCTTTGCAGGGAAAAAAATTGCGCAATGCATCTCGTGGTGGACCGTTACCCCCGGGCCACTGCAGATGTGAGGCTTGCGTCCCTGCACGAGGCTATGCAGCTGTCTGAGGGGTGCTTGTCTGCTCAGCATTGCTGCTTCTCGCCAAGTACAGCATTATGCATTTATGTAGAGCTCGTGCTTCACGTATCCACAGTTAACCCTATTTATAAATTTATGAAAAGCATAAAAATACAACAAAAATCTTAATATTAATGTATATAATACGCACACACACACACACAAACACACACACGTGTGTGTGTATGTTTGTGTTTGTTTCGTATCTTTGCCGGATTTATAATTAACATCACTATATTGAAATTTTACTGATTACTTAAGTAAAATTTAACGCATATTAAATAATTATTTAAGTTAGGTAGTACTGAGGAATAATCGGTCAATTCAGGTTAGATGAGGCTACTAAGTTAGTCATAGTTCATAATATTCTAAAATCATATCAGAGTTGTTGACTGTATCAATCAGTACACAGGGCAACTGTGCGTAAAAAGTTGCGATATATCCCCGCCTGGTTCTCTAGTACGCGGGGGAGTCGAGTGTGAGGATGCGTCAAAAGCTTCCTGACAATCCAGGAAAAATGCAGTCTGCCCAGCTTTTCTGTTGTGTGATTGTTGACATGATCTCGTTTTGCTGAATCCATGTTCAGCAAAACGAAATTTGCCGCTTGGAGGCTAAATTCATGTGTTCTACGTGCCTCATAATTATTCTAACACTGACCGGGAATAATTATTAGTGACACCGGTGTGTAGTTCAGGTGCTACTGACTTATATAAAGGCATTACATTATCCAGTTTCAAAATTTTTAGTGATGAGTTAAAACTAGCAAGTATCCATGGTGAGATTTTGTTTGTGCCCGTGGCTTTTATCATATGCAGCTTGTGTATTCACCTAGTTGTGCTTACAGGGGTTGAGCTCTGGCTCTTTCGGCCCGCCTCTCAACTGTTAATCAATCAAAAAAAAAATTCACACACACACACACACACACACACACACACACACACACACACACACACACACACACACGCACACGCACACGCACACAGCAAGCAGCCCGTAGCAAGTGTTTAATTCCCAAGTACCTATTTACTGCTAGGTAACAGGGGCATCAGGGTGAAGACACTCTGCCCATTTGTTTCCGCCATCGCTGGGGATCGATCCCAGAGCCACAGGATTACGAGTACCAAGCGCTGTCCACTCAGCCACCAGGTCCCTTCTGGTGACAGACCTGGTGTGTGAGCTCAAACCATCGTGCTGTTTAAATAGTAGTTTTTGTTACTATGTGCACCATAGTACAAAGATTACTGTTCTAAGCAATTATATAGTAAACCTTTGTACTATTCTTAGTCGGAAAAAATGAAGCTAAAAAACAAACAAATATTCCTAGACTTAGTATAGCACACGTGTACTATATTACGCCTCAGACTCAGAATGTCGTGTATTCATCCCGGCCTCTCACAAATTACGTCGCTTTTCGCTCGTATTAGCGACGAGCGAAAATTTAAGTTTTGTATTAAAGTTTCACTGTACACTCAGGCTAAAAATCGACGCAATTCATAATGATATCGGCTCACGAAAATGACGTACTGTCCCGTTTTCTGTTTTGGGTCCTCTGGCTTAGGCTGTTAAGTTAGGAGAGGAAACTTTCAATTAACGGTTTTCATGGCGTTTTGAAACCTTAAGAGAACTTCCTGCCCTCCTAACTTACCCGAGAACCCTTAACTTGCTGTTTTGGAGAAAAATAATTGGAAAATAAATTTCCATTTTGAATTACGTCGATATTTGGTCGTAGTGCATACGAGCAAAAAGCGACGTAATTTGTAAGAGAACGGGTTAGTATACACGACCTAGGAAGGCTAGGTTAGTTTGCTTTGCTACATAAGTAGAAAATAGTTTTCCGGTTTGTCCAACTCAATAGTGCAGATTTCTACTTTCTAATTTCGTTGTACGTCAGTATATATACTATGGTCCTCATCGTTACAATAAGTACTACTAAAACTGGAAGATGGGATGATTAATTAAACTGTTACTTGACGATTTTGAGAGTTGTACTGTCGCAGCCTGACCAGTGGCCAGTCTTCCCTGGTGACTGCTGCCATGTGAGGCTGCTTGCCTACAATGGCCCACATAGCCATCACAGCCAGGCTGATCCCGTAACTCCAGTAGATACCTGTTAAGTTATCTCCTGAAAACTTCTATACTTTGCAAGAATGTCTCAATAACTGGCTGAAACAAATAACTCAACCCACATATGAAAAGAAAAGAAAGTAAAGTTTTGGGCCGTCCTGGACGACCCTTGTCACGACTTGGATCGTGAAAAGGGGAATAAAACAACTCCCAACATCCTCTCCAGGTAGCTCCAGATATACAGTGTTTGTATAAATGATATCTCATCGTTCAAGGCGACACATCCAACGTCCTCCTCCTCCCTCGGGGATCTCTGTGTGACCCCCAGCCTAAATAATCCCATCTTCGAACCGATTTTTCATCTCAGAATTTATCACTAATGTTTTCCACATTTTCAACATTCTCTCCTGCCTTAAACGGCCGTCACCACTTTCCTATCTGTACAGGCGAACTGACTTGTACCTTAAAAAGTTTTATTGCCATATTTTTCTCCTCAAATGTCGTTTTTCCTGATTGCATTTCATCTGTCAGCAGCAATTTCCTCGTTGCCATTTTTTGGTAATATCTACACCGGCGCCATGACAGCCCCATCTCCAGCAATTCACTTAGTACAGCTATATGTTTGTATTCCATATTTCCTTCGTCACTTTGTGGCGCTGACGAGGTGAAGGTTGCTGCGGTGCCTCTCTTATATGACAATACCTTATATGAAAGGTTCTTACCTTTCTTAGTAACATTGTAGACTCCCAGCAGCACTGTAGACTCCCAGCAGCACTGTAGACTCCCAGCAACACTGTAGACTCCCAGCAACACCGTAGGCTCACAGCAACACTGTAGACTCCCAGCAACACTGTAGACTCCCAGCAACACTGTACACTCCCAGCAACACCGTAGGCTCACAGCAACACTGTACACTCCCAGCAACACCGTAGGCTCACAGCAACACCGTAGACTCCCAGCAACACTGTAGACTCCCAGCAACACTGTAGACTCCCAGCAGCACTGTAGACTCCCAGCAGCACTGTAGACTCCCAGCAACACTGTAGACTCCCAGCAACACCGTAGGCTCACAGCAACACTGTAGACTCCCAGCAACACTGTAGACTCCCAGCAACACTGTACACTCCCAGCAACACCGTAGGCTCACAGCAACACTGTACACTCCCAGCAACACCGTAGGCTCACAGCAACACTGTACACTCCCAGCAACACCGTAGGCTCACAGCAACACTGTACACTCCCAGCAACACCGTAGGCTCACAGCAACACTGTACACTCCCAGCAACACTGTAGACTCCCAGCAACACTGTAGACACTCACCAACACTGTAGACTCCCAGCAACACCGTACTCAGCAACACCGTAGACTCCCAGCAACACTGTAGACTCACAGCAACACTGTAGACTCCCAGCAACACTGTAGACTCAGCAACACCGTAGACTCTGAGCAACAATGTAGACTCCCAGCAACACTGTAGACTCCCAGCAACACTGTAGACTCAGCAACAATGTAGACTCCCAGCAACACTGTAGACTCTCAGCAACACTGTAGACTCCCAGCAACACTGTAGACTCAGCAACAATGTAGACTCCCAGCAACACTGTAGACTCTCAGCAACAATGTAGACTCCCAGCAACACTGTAGACTCCCAGCAACACTGTAGACTCCCAGCAACACTGTATACTCTCAGCAACAATGTAAACTCCCAGCAACACTGTAGACTCCCAACAACACTGTAGACTCCCAGCAACACCGTAGACTCCCAGCAACACTGTAGACTCCCAGCAACACTGTAGATTCCCAGCAACACCGTAGACTCCCAGCAACACCGTAGACTCCCAGCAACACTGTAGACTTCCGGCAACACTAGACTCCAGCAACACTGTAGACTCCCAGCAACACTGTAGACTCCCAGCAATATTGTAAACTCTCAACAACACTGTAGACTCCCAGCAACACTGTAGACTCCCAGCAACACTGTAGACTCCCAGCAATACCGTAGACTCAGCAACACTGTAGACTCAGCAACACTGTAGACTCTCAGCAACACCGTAGACTACCAGCAACACTGTAGACTCCCAGCAACACTGTAAACTCCCAGCAACACTGTAGACTCCCGCAATACTGTAAACTCTCAACAACACTGTAAACTCCTAGCAACACTGTAGACTCCCAGCAACACTGTAGACTCCCAGAAACACCGTAGACTCCCAGCAATACCGTAGACTCCCAGCAACACTGTAGACTCAGCAACACTGTAGACTCCCAGCAACAATGTAGACTCAGCAACACTGTAGACTCCCAGCAACACCGTAGACTCCCAGCAACACTGTAGACTCCAGCAACACTGTAGACTCAGCAACACTGTAGACTCAGCAACAGTGTAGACTCCCAGCAACATCGTAGACTCCCAGCAACACTGTAGACTCAGCAACACTGTAGACTCCCAGCAACACCGTAGACTCCCAGAAACACTGTAGACTCAGCAACACAGTAGACTCCCAGCAACACTGTAGACTCAACAACACCGTAGACTCCCAGCAACACTGTAGACTCAGCAACACCGTAGACTCCCAGCAACACTGTAGACTCAGCAACACTGTAGACTCCCAGCAATACTGTAGACTCAGCAACACCGTAGACTCCCAGCAACACTGTAGACTCAGCAACACCGTAGACTCCCAGCAACGCTGTAGACTCAGCAACACCGTAGACTCCCAGCAACATTGTAGACTCAGCAACACCGTAGACTCCCAGCAACACTGTAGACTCAGCAACACCGTAGACTCCCAGCAACGCTGTAGACTCAGCAACACCGTAGACTCCCAGCAACATTGTAGACTCAGCAACACCGTAGACTCCCAGCAACACTGTAGACTCAGCAACACCGTAGACTCCCAGCAACACTGTAGACTCAGCAACACTGTAGACTCCCAGCAATACTGTAGACTCAGCAACACCGTAGACTCCCAGCAACACTGTAGACTCCCAGCAACACCGTAGACTCCCAGCAACACTGTAGACTCAGCAACACCGTAGACTACCAGCAACACTGTAGACTCCCAGCAACACTGTAGACTCAGCAACACCGTAGGCTCCCAGCAACACTGTAGACTCAGCAACACCGTAGACTCCCAGCAACACTGTACAATACCCTACACACTGTGCCCAAGTGACATGATGTTTCCCAGTTTATACCAAAATATAAGTTTAATTTAGTAATGATTAATATAAGTAGTGAAGAATAAAGCTTCTAATTGTAATTAAAGTATTAGTCTTTGTCAAGCAACTTTGGAAAGTTCTTGACAGTTTGCTTCAACAAGTGTCAAGGTGTCATGAGGTGCGAGGTGGCACAGTTGTTGGCTGTTGGGAGTCAACGCTGTCAGGATGTTCTTAAAGACTCGCTACTTGTAACAAAATGTTCCAAGTAGCACGGGCTATGGTGAGCCCGTAGTTTTGGTTGTCAGGAGTAGTGTTGAACACTTGAGAAAAGTATCCGCCCCTCTGCGTCATCTGTACTTATAAGTACACTTAACCTAACGTCAGTGACGTCATAATGTTCACGCCGGCCAAGGTTTTAGATCCTACTGGCTCTCACCGGCTCAGCCATCTGCAGTACGAGGAACAGGAATTTCCGATACCCAGGTGTCACGACCAACGGAAAATCGACAAATGCAAATGTGAGCGGTGAATGCAGGGTAATGCAGGTACCAAGGCCAGACTAGCAGTGAGGGAGAGAAAGGGATTCCCGAAATGTAAGTGTATAGGAATGAATTTTTTTCCCCTGGTGATGGAGGTGGGCAACTGTGCAATGGTTCCCGGCGGCACTGTCGGTATATATAAGCCTGTGACCCACAACCAATGCAGCCGCGGCGGCTGCATTGGTTGTGGGTCCCCATTCTCTTGGCCCTTACAAGAGAACATTATAGCCGAGGTAACCAACGTGGTAAAAAATATAGAATTGTTAAAATTATACTTACTGTAATCTGCCCTAGTGTATTAAATATAGTCAAGAAACTCCATGTACGAATATTGAACTGTGCATTACTTGTAACAAATCCTATTCTGTGATTTGATAATAAATAAGTCCGACGGATTACTGACTATTATCTATTGATTCTGTTGCAGTGTACCTACAGTCTGGCCTTATTAATGGGGGACTTACTTGGCTAATAATCTCATCTGAAATGTGAAATACATATGCCGGTAATAATTCTGAGGGAAGGAGTGAATACAATATAGCTGTGTAGCAATATAAAAACTAGGAATAAGCATAAAGATAATGTAACTGGTGGGATAGTGTAGAGGAGCAGTGCGCCGCCCTCTGCCCCTCAGTGTGCTGCTACAACTGATCTCTGCTAACAAAAGACCGCTGGAATATGCCATGGGGAGTTACCAGATAGCAACATTTTCCAATCCTTTTATATTCCAACTGTAATTATAATATATTCTGATTTTCAATTTATAATATTTATTAAAACTTTGTCAATTAAGCAGGAGATGTTTGTGGAAACCAATAGATGGGATGTTTTCTATACAAAATAAAAGAGAGCAGTTGTAGGCTCGCACCTCGCTGTACCTGCTAACCCTAATGACGTCACGCAAAAAATCTCTCTGGCAAAAAAGTTGGGAGCGTTGTGTAGAGTGTTTTGAGACGGCGAGGGATGAGGTGGGTGTGACAAGTGGCTCAATATTTTCTTTGGTTCCTGGCCTCGGTTAAGCTCTCTTTCCCTTGCTACAGTGCCAGATGGGATCCCAGCTTGCTTCCTCATATGAAGGGTCGTGTCCTGGTGGTACTATGCGTCACGGAGGTGGTGTAGGGGAGTGTCCTGGTGGTACTATGCGTCACGGAGGTGGTGTAGGGGAGTGTCCTGGTGTACTATGCGTCACGGAGGTGGTGTAGGGGAGTGTCCTGGTGGTACTATGCGTCACGGAGGTGGTGTAGGGGAGTGTCCTGGTGGTACTATGCGTCACGGAGGTGGTGTAGGGGAGTGTCCTGGTGGTACTATGCGTCACGGAGGTGGTGTAGGGGAGTGTCCTGGTGGTACTATGCGTCAAGGTTGGTGGTGTAGGGGAGTGTCCTGGTGGTACTATGTGTCACGGACGAGGTGTAGGGGAGTGTCCTGGCGCCTGGTGACACTATGCTTCAGGGAGATAGTGCTGGAGAATTTCAGGGGTGTACCAACACTGATTCAGCTGAGACGTACAACACTGCGGGCTGCTGAGACGGGGTGGTCCAGTGTCCTTGCTCACCATTGTCACGCATGCCAGTCTAAAATATGACCCACTGTCATGCAGGACATGCTGAGGTATGACCCACTGTCATGCAGGACAGGCTGAGGTATGACCCACTGTCATGCGGGACAGGCTGAGGTATGACCCACTGTCATGCGGGACAGGCTGAGGTATGACCCACTGTCATGCAGGACAGGCTGAGGTTATACCCGGCCACTTAGAATTGACCTTTCGGCGTCCGACAATTAATTCTCATTAGCATATCGCTCTCAATGGCAAAACATTGAACAATACATTTAGTTGCGCTTTTGTATCTAAATTAATGTTAAGACTCCATCCTTAAGGGAGCTATAATATAAGTCAACTCCAGGTGATAGAAGCAGTTTACTGTTTCTTAGCCACTTTCGATCCAACGAACTGTGTAAAGTTTGTTACCAGCTTCTCAGAAAGCCTTGTATGTCCCCTGGGCTTGGCGGGTTCCTCGGACCTTGAGGCACTGCACACCGACATGAAGATCGAAACTGTAAGAGACAATGCATCATCACCGTTCAAAAGAGGACGACTACGGGCTCACCATAGCCCGTGCTATGGTGAGCCCGTAGCACCGGCTACACACATCTTTCATTGCGACAAAATAGAACTGCTCTGTTTCTATACAATGATCTATATCATGACGCTCTCATATTCCATACGGCATGGCCCCATGCTTCAGATCTGTATGGGGTAAGATGTTAATGAAAAGTTTTCGGTACCAGATTCTGCACTTTCGAATTATTGCTTTTCACATGATACACATCAACAACAATGGCAATAATAAAATATACTTTTTACTACGAGGTAGAGATTGGTGGCAGCGGTGGGATCGCAATATGCAGCAATGAGATTAGTCTTATCAATGGTCATGCATAAAAGGGCAACATCATGTTGTAGGAAATGAATTTCTTACTTCTTGTGTTGATTATTAGATTGGTTGTTGATAGCTTTTTGTTGGGCTCTTTCTAAGCAATGAAATATGAAATTTTTTTGAGACATGAAAAGGAATNATGCAGTTATATGCCGCCACTTCTGCCAAACACAAACACTGGGAAAGGATACATTTAGTAAAGAAAGGGCAACATGGATTTAGAAGGGGCAATGTCGCATACATCGGCCTACATGCCCACGTGGCTACTGAAGCACCAGAGGAAAAAGGTGTGTAATTCCTAGGCTGCCGAAAAGCATTTGACACTGTTCCTCACGGAAGGCTGACATACGAGATGGATAAGCAAGCGAGGATAGCTGGAAAGACACGGAACTGGGTAAGTACCTAAAGGGAGCACCTAAAGGACATAAAACAAATAGTCTCATTCAAAAGTTTCGAGCTGAAGGAATATAACAAGTGCCTTAACATTATGTTCTGAGTCGGTACTGATCTTAACTTGTGCGAATGACCTTACGGGTGGAGTGAACTCGTACATGTTAATGTTTGTAGATGATGCAAAGCTAATGAGGAAGGCTAAAATCCTAAGAGAAGTGCAGAAAGTTACAAGAAGACCCTGACAAACATGACGAAAGGGCTCACAAATGGTTGCTAGAATTCAGTCCCAACACTTGTAAGGTGATGAAGATGCAAAGGGGAAGAAAGGACACGAGGAGGTATCTACACCATAAGGGAAGACAACTACAGAAATCGTGGAAGTGGACATAATTCCCACTCTAACACGGGAGGCCCATATGAACACGGTAACATCGCCAGCACATGACACGCTGGCCTACATAAGTACATATTTTTGAATCCTAAATCAGAACTCTTTAAAGGCAATCATCTACTGAGCTTTTGTTAGACCAATACTGGAATATGCACCACCGGACTGGAATATGTACCACCGGACTGGAATATGCACCACCGGACTGGAATATGTACCACCGGACTGGAATATGCACCACCGGACTGGAATATGCACCACCGGACTGGAATATGCACCACCGGACTGGAATCAACACCTTGTGAAGCATAAAATCAAAATTTAAAAAGTAGAAAGAACTGGCAAAAGATTGGAGGCAGAGGCAAGAGGAATAAGGTTGGGTTAAGGACGGGATAAGGGAGCGGGACCTCACAATCCCGGAGAAGAGAAGGCAAGAGGGGGAATAGACAATGTGGACAAGGATAGCATCTTCAGATTAACAGAAAGTGGACATATAGTACAGGTGGAAGCTGGGAACGTAAATGAGTCGATGAAATGTAAGGAAATAGTGGAACCCACCACAACCACCACCACCATAACCAGCACCACCACCACCACCACCACCATAACCAGCACCACCACCACCACCACCACCATAACCAGCACCACCACCACCACCACCACCATAATCAGCACCAAACTCTGTGAGGAAGCATTGCGCTCGTTGATGTGCCTGATAATGAAAGAACATAACGTTCACTAAAGGGAGTATCAAATTATCCCCTGTACTTAAGCAAGATTATATATCGCTCTGGAAAATAAGTAAAAAGCACTATCGCTTTGAGTGGTAAGCGGCTTCCCTCTCCAACCACGTCGCTGCGGCCCACCGGCTCCGCCCGCCAAATAAAATGTATTTGCTAATCAGCTTTTGGGAAAATGCTGCATATTCGTACCAGCGTAGAGAGGACCCACGGAGTGCTGAGGTTTCCCACTCCTGCTGGGGAGCCGTCCTTCCCACCATGATATTCTCAGCATGTGAAATTAGGATTCAACTCTGGGGTCCAGCCTCACGACTTTCATTTAACTGGGGAGTATACAAACACACACACACACACACACACACACACACACACACACACACACACACACACACACACACACACACACACACACACACAACACACACACACAGTAGGATTCACTACAAACGACAGGAAGTGTGTGAGGAACTGAATAAGAAATTCCAAGAGGTCTTCACCTTAGAGCAAGGAGAAATCCCAGAGATAAGAGAGGAAATAGCTAACCAGGAACCACTGGAAGAGTTTGAGATTACAAGCGGGGAAGTAAGGAAGTGTTTACTAGAGTTAGATGTGACAAAGGCTATAGGCCCAGATGGAATCTTCCCTTGGATACTAAAGGAAGGAGCAGAAGAACTGTGCCTACCACTCTCCATAGTGTATAACAAATCTCTGGCAACAGGGGAACTGCCAGAAATTTGGAAAGCAGCTAATGTAGTCCCGATATACAAGAAAGGGGATAGACAGGAGGCACTGAATTACAGGCCAGTGTCCCTAACCTGCATACCATGCAAGCTGATGGAGAAGATTGTGCGAAGAAAGCTAGTGGACCACCTGGAGCGAAAGAAATTTGTAACACAGCACCAACATGGATTCAGGGATGGCAGGTCCTGCCTCACAGGGTTACTTGATTTCTACGACCAGGCAACAAAAATAAGGCAAGAAAGAGAAGGGTGGGCAGACTGCATATTTTTGGATTGTCAGAAAGCCTTTGATACAGTGCCACACAAGAGGCTAGTGAAAAAGCTGGAGATGCAGGCTGGAGTGAAAGGGAAGGTACTCCGTTGGATACAGGAGTACCTAAGCAACAGGAGACAACGAGTCAGTGTGAGGGGTGAGGTCTCAGATTGGCGAGACGTTACGAGTGGAGTCCCGCAGGGGTCAGTCCTTGGACCTATACTGTTTCTGATATATGTAAATGATCTCCCAGAGGGTATAGAATCGTTTCTCTCAATGTTTGCCGATGATGCAAAAATTATGAGGAGGATTGAAACTGAGGACGATAGTAGGAGGCTACAAGATGACCTAGACAGACTGAGTGAATGGTCCAACAAATGGCTGTTGAAGTTCAACCGAGTAAATGCAAAGTAATGAAACTAGGCAGTGGAAACAGGAGGCCAGACACAGGATACAGAATAGGAGATGAAGTACTTAATGAAACGGACAGAGAGAAAGATCTAGGAGTTGATATCACACCAAACCTGTCTCCTGAAGCCCACATAAAAAGAATAACGTCTGCGGCATATGCGAGGCTGGCTAACATCAGAACAGCGTTCAGGAACCTGTGTAAGGAATCATTCAGAATCTTGTACACCACATATGTAAGACCAATCCTGGAGTATGCGGCCCCAGCATGGAGCCCGTACCTTGTCAAGCACAAGACGAAGCTGGAAAAAGTCCAAAGGTATGCCACTAGACTAGTCCCAGAACTAAGAGGCATGAGTTACGAGGAAAGGCTGCGGGAAATGCACCTTACGACACTGGAAGACAGAAGAGTAAGGGGAGACATGATCACAACCTACAAAATCCTCAGAGGAATCGACCGGGTAAACAAGGATAAACTATTCAACACTGGTGGGACGCGAACAAGGGGACACAGGTGGAAACTGAGTACCCACATGAGCCACAGAGACGTTAGAAGGAACTTTTTCAGTGTCAGAGTAGTTAACGGATGGAATGCATTAGGCAGTGATGTGGTGGAGGCTGACTCCATACACAGTTTCAAATGTAGATATGATAGAGCCCAGTAGGCTCAGGAACCTGTACACCAGTTGATTGACAGTTGAGAGGCGGGACCAAAGAGCCAAAGCTCAACCCTCGCAAGCACAAATAGGTGAGTACACACACACACACCACCACACACACACACACACACACACACACACACACACACACCACACACACACACACACACACACACACCATCTCTCTCCACTCTCACCTCATCATACCGTCGGCTCTCATACACCCACTTTTCCCACTTCCTAACCCGTGTCTTCCTTCACATGTCCCCCCCCTGGACCCGCCCCCCGTCACCCCCCCCCTACTCTCCCCCTGGACCCGCCCCCGTCACCCCCCCCCCTTCCTGTGCTCAACATCCAACAAATAAAAAAGCAGTTCTGTGTTTCTGTTTAATCTGCGCCTGGTAGCCCTATACTCCCTGCTGGCTGGTAGGAGGGGGGGGGAGCCAAGGGCACGGGAGGGACCAGGTGACACATGGAGGGACCAGGTGACACGTGGAGGGACCAGGTGACACATGGAGGGACCAGGTGACACATGGAGGGACCTGGTGACACATGGAGGGACCAGGTGACACATGGAGGGACCTGGTGACACATGGAGGGACCAGGTGACACGTGGAGGGACCAGGTGACACATGGAGGGACCAGGTGACACATGGAGGGACCTGGTGACACATGGAGGGACCAGGTGACACATGGAGGGACCTGGTGACACATGGAGGGACCTGGTGACAGTTGGCGGGACCTTGTGACATTTGGAGGGACCTGGTGACAGTTGGAGGGACCAGGTGACAGTTGGAGGGACCTGGTGACAGTTGGAGGGACCAAGTGACAGTTGGAGGGACCTGGTGATAGTTGGAGGGACCAAGTGACAGTTGGAGGGACCTGGTAACAGTTGGAGGGACCTGGAGACAGTTGGAGGGACCTGGAGACAGTTGGAGGGACCTGGTGACAGTTGGATGGACCTGGAGACAGTTGGAGGGACCTGGTGACAGTTGGAGGGACCTGGAGACAGTTGGAGGGACCTGGAGACAGTTGGAGGGACCTGGAGACAGTTGGAGGGACCTGGTGACAGCAGAGAGGTCTGGGTATACATGCACTTAGGAAGTATGGGATGGGTGAGTACCCAGATTGGTGATTGGGTTGGTAACGAAGGGGGGGAAGGGGGGAGTCGCTGGTGATGAGGGTCGTTAGGTAAGTCATTGCCTCGTCCACCTGGGCAATTATCTCTAGTAATGAGTTTAGGGAGCCTCTGCCCCCTCTCATCCAAATTATCTGTATAGTTCCTAAGGCTTATGGGAGAGGCCATCTTTGTTGACGTAACTGAGTTATATGAGAGAGAGAGAGAGAGAGAGTGGGGTGGGGGGGGGTTAACAATGTACTACTGTTGGATTAATAATATTGTAGATGAGTTGAGGATGAAGGCATCATCCTAGCCTAAACGTATGCCAGGATAAACTTCCTAGGCCCAGGATAACATATATATGTACTAAATCCGGCCTAAGGTGGCGTATATAAGACCTACAACTGCTTAGTTAGGCCTCGGACAGGACGTGTTGGGTTGTATTGTTATGGTTCAACTTTTTAACTTGACATTTGGAGTGTTTTAATAATACAGAACGTGTGGTATTTGTGTGGTCTGGTCAGTAATTGTTATGGTAGTAACAACCCATCCTACACTATAATTGTGTAGGATGGGTTGATTATGTAGTTGCATTGTCCTACCCTCCGCCCCGTGACGTAGTCCTCTACTGTCACCCACCGGCCCGTGACGCAGTCCTCTACTGTCACCCACCGGCCCGTGACGCAGTCCTCTACTGTCACCCACGAGCCCCGTGACGCAGTCCTCTACTGTCACCCACGAGCCCCGTGACGCAGTCCTCTACTGTCACCCACCGGCCCCGTGACGCTGCCGCTGCTCATATATTCCCCCTACACACCATCCAGCCTCACCATACTAACCAACCACCACACCCGCCACCCTCACTCCACTATATTCCCCCCCTCACCATCTACACTCCCTCATACCCATAAGGCCTCCCCGCCACCATTTACCCTCCACAATGCAGGTAGAAAACGCTCCCCAGGCCTGCCCTATATGC
>WNGS01092210.1:32425996-32444441 GCA_020271785.1 Procambarus virginalis
ATGTGTTTTTTGAGATTTTGTGTACTGTATTTTGTTTAAAAATTGATTAACCACCAAAACATTTTAATCCTCAGATTTTCCGGCAAGCTATTATGCGGAAAGCTCTGGCTCCATATCTGCAGCTGACCTCAGACTGTTAGGCTCGGAAACCTGGTGCACTTCACCAATACTCTTAACGAGTACAAGAGTAAGGTAAGTTGAAGCCGTCTTACAATCTTTAGTAATAACCAATGCAGAACTAGGAATATATTGACATTCATTTGTCTCATTCCGTGTGCAATACAGACTCTTAAGATAAAGTAATTATCATTAGAAAGCACTAAGCCATTATAGCTATATAGCACTTGGATGCCTCCATCCTTGCCCACTGGCAGAGTTGTTGGTCTTCTATTATTGGTAACAAACTGCGTACTCTTAAGAGTCGTGTGTGTCCCAGTGGCCTTCCTTCTGCCACTGTAACCGGCGGTGTGGAAACGGCTCTGGCTAGGTTACGTATTGGCCATACCTGTTTAACTCACGGTCACTATAATGGAGCGCCGCCCTGCTCTTATTGTCCAATTGCATTGTTCCTCTTACGGTTGTGCATATCCTTATTGAATGTCCTGACTTCCAGGACGAGCGTGTGTCTTGTTTTTCGGCCGTCCCCTGCAGTCGCTTGTCCCTCGATAGAATTCTTGGCGACTCGGTACTTTTGATATTGTTCGCCTTATGCGTTTTTGTTCTAGTATTGGCATCCTTGGTGATATTTAGTGCCATCTGATTATCCCGCAATTTATGGTGCTACAAATAGCCTTCCCGGTTTGGTACCTTCTATTGATAATTACTTACTATATAGCACTTGGAAAGGATAAGGATTTTGGAGAGGGCAGAGGAGAGGAATGGTGCCCAACCACTTGGGACAGTCGGGGATTGAATTCTGACCTGCAAGAAGTAAGGTCATTTACTGTCCAGTGCAAGTGGATTGGACAGTAGAGTGATGGTCACTTAGGGCTCAAGACCATAACCCTTAAATGGCGCACGACTATATACCATTTGACACCCACAGGCGCATACAAAAAAAAAAGGAAAAACTATTTTCTTCCTAACCTGTTAATTTGTGTTTACTGATCATGGGAAAATAATAAAAAAATCGTAAGTGGCATATATTGCCCGCTATAGGGCGGGGAAGTCTGGCAAAAAACAGGCGCTGACTCAGCGTGCGTCCCAGACAGTCTGTTGCTTGCCAGCTGTCAGGCCGGAGTTGCCACAAAGAGATAATTACCTAATTATTTCAATGTCTCTGATTGATTTTTCATAGTTTTTTGCTGTAATATTATTCAATAGTGTGTAGTGTGATATATTTATATAATAAAATGAGTGAATCATCGCTGTACTCAAAAATATGGTGTGCATGTTGTTGATTCAATTATGTTCATCAAACAGTGAACAAATACTTTGTCGGTTATTACACTATATACACAGGTTATATATAAGTATCTGCATGTTTTGTTTACCATAACGAACCACTAAGTTGCTATTATGAGTCAAAAAGTAACAAGGAGTGACCGGCGTGTACCAGCCAGCCACTCACACCCTCCCTCAACACCTCACTCGCCCACATTCTCCTCCCACCATACTGTTTTTGCTTTTATTCACTATATACACATGTTATATATAAGTATCTACATTTGTGTTCACCATAACGAACCACTAAGTTGGCATGCTGAGTGGCAGTGCCAGTGTCAGCCCGCCACTGGCTGCTACTTCCTCCCTCCCTCAAATCACCTGACTTACCCACATTCTCCTCCCACAATACTGGTTTTGCTTTTATTCACTATATACAGATGCTATATATAAGTATCTACATTTGTGTTCACCATAATGAACCACTAAGTTGGCATGCTGAGTGGCAGTGCCAATGGCAGCCCGCCACTGGCTGCCACTCCCTCCCTCCCTCACCTCACCTGACTTGCCACCATTCTCCACCCACCATACTGTTTTTGCTTTTATATACAGATGTTATTTACATGTTTTGTTCACCATAACTGTACATCTAAGCTTGTATGGTGAGTAAAGGCACAAAAACGTAGGACCTCACACAGTCAGCTGGCTGCCGCCCTCAAGGCCAGACGCACTAATATTTCTCCTCCAACAATACTGTTTGTGGTGTTACGCTATATACACACTATATACTGTATTACGCTATATACACACATTATATATAAATATCTACCTGTTTTATTCACCATACTTGTACAAGTAAACTGGTATGGTGCCCAAAGACCATAGTGGTCACCAGTAAACAACATGATAAATCGTGCAGACAACGCCACCGCCCTCACCAAAATGGCAGCTCTCAACTCTTGCTGTTTATACCCTCTATACACACGTTATATATAAGTATCTACATTTGTGTTCACCATAGTGAGCCACTAAGCTGGTATGGTGAGTGCAGTCAATAAAAGGTGGCCACACACAGTCAGAAGACAATGCCACCACCCTCCCTCCCACAGCATTACTCCTCCCTCCATGGAGCACAGCGCTAAATATCACCTCAATCCTGCTATTATCAGAACCCTGGTCAGTTTTATCACAGTCAGGGGTCTTCTGTAATAATATCATCGCTACATAATAGCATGAACAAGTATATTATGGCATTTTTAGGCGATGCTGTGGTCACAAGCTGAACAGCAGTGCTGTGAGCTCATGCTGCGTGTGTCAGGCTTGGTAGCTCACTCAATACTGAGGCTCCTAACACCTGGGAATTTGGCCCACGATTTAAAAAAAATGGCGTCTGTTTACAAGAGCCCTGATGAAGGCAACCCGTCCTCGCAAATTCGTATAGTCAATATTAACTTATTAAATACGTGCATAGGTGATATACTAAACATAATAGATACCCTTAAAAAGCTTCATAGAAAACACCGACCTTACCTAACCTTGTTAGTATGTTAAGATAAGCATCTTATTGCTTCGTAATTACAATTATTACTTAACCTATACCTATAATACGTTAAGTAACAATTGTAATTACGAAGCTATAAGATGCGTATCTTAACATACTAACAAGGTTAGGTAAGGTCGGTGTTTTCTATGAAGCTTTTTAAGGGTATCTATTTAGTATGTCACCTATGCACGTATTTAATAAGTCAATATTGACTATACGAATTTGTGAGGACGGGTTGATGAAGGTGTGGTGAACCCCCGTGTCTCCAAAGCATCATATGATGCGATGACAATTTACTGCAAGTCAGTCAAAGCATCATATGATGCGATGTGCTATTTAAGGGTTAAGTGACCAACCCGTCCTAATAGAAAGTCGCATTTTGATGTACACTATGTAAGGCCAAAAATTGTCATACTAGAGGATGGTAGTGACTTGCAAAATTGGTATAGTGTACTGTCCTGTTTCTGTTTTGGGTCTTTTGGTAGGTTAGGGTATGGCACTTTAGCATGTCAGGGTTTTTTTTTTTTTTTTGACTGGCTCCCTTAGGAGGATTGGCTAAATTAACAATAGAAACACCATTAAACAGCGTTGCAGGAAAAGTTCATAATTATGCTTACACACGCACACAAATAAACATGTAACTGTATATTTAGATTGATCATTTTGATAAACTTAAAGGAAGCCCTTCATTTATGTGAGGGTTGCATTCCTGAAAAACGTGTGTATAGTAGAAACTAGATGTGGAATAGGATTGAATGCTGACCTGCAAGACACTCGCATCCAACTTGTATTTGGGACAAATATTTTTGTTCCAGAGACCTCCCTATGTTCACTTTTTCTACTTAATAAAATATTTATTTGAATATTAATATTTATTGCATCCTCTACTTTACAGCCACTAATACAGTGCATTATGCACTTTGCATACTTGAGATGTGCAATGATACAAGATATACCTGTATTCCAGAAAGTTTGTTTAAATATCAGGAATGTTGTGTATGGCATCCTGTCATGCAGCAAATATGTTAGACCAGCAGGTCATATGGTAATCCATGTTGAACCAGGATAACATAAATATTTAGCATGCACACGTCGTTGCAACTTGGTAACAAGTGCTTGCCACCAATTCCACATTTTTCAATACAATGCAAATCAAGGGTGAGCTTGTGAGTGAATGTAGCTTTTCTGGACCTGCTGTTTGATATATAGGCTATTTGAAAGGATTGATTATTCTGATTAGGGTTTTGATTGCATAGATGTGTTAAACATTAAGGTTAGTTTATTGAATAAGTACTTTTGATTTTTGCATTAAATTAATAATATTTCTGTTTTTCAGTTCCAGCATGATCACACATTTATGCTGATTCTTCGTTTACGCCACAATGTGATTAAGACCGGACTTAGAGCTATATCCTTGTCATATTCACGTATATCTCTGGCAGATGTAGCTTCTAAGCTTACCCTTGGGTCACGAGAAGATGCAGAATTCATCGTAGCCAAAGCAATTAGAGATGGAGTAATCGAGGTAAGCAGTAGTTGTCCAAAAATCCTGTATGTCTTGCAGTATACAGTTTTTCTGGTTAAAAGTAAAGACCTGAATAAACATACAAGTTAGTAAGTGCAGTATAAGCGAGAGATGTGTCAAATAGCATGTCTATCCATTGACCAATAAACGTACATTTAAAAAACCTGGAAAGTGATGACACTTTTAGAGTGTATTGATCTTGTAGAGTATTGACTTTTGTACTCCACATCTGTCCATGTCTATTGTTTACTCTATTCACCATACACTACTCTTGCTTATCAACTTGTCCATTTCAGCTGTTCTAATTCTATATTTTTCACTTGTGCATATATATTTTCTAAAATGTCCCCTGTACAATGAGCACTATAACAAACCAATGTTCTATAGGGCAGCGTTCAGCTGGATATGCGTGTGTAGACATATTTTGCCATATATATATTTCACTGCTTCATGTATCAGCTGTTGGTAACAGGAGGCTAATATCAGCTTTCATTCTAGGCTGTGATTGATCATGAGCATGGCTACATGCAGAGTAAGGAGACTGTGGATGTATACTGTACACGTGAGCCACAGTCAGTTTATCATCAGCGCATCTCCTTCTGCTTGGATATTCATAACCAGTCTGTGAAGGCAATGCGCTATCCACCAAAATCATATAACAAGGACTTAGAGAGTGCCGAGGTGAGAATTATTTGAATCTGCATCTAAAGAAAGTATTGGAGCATATATTGTGTTTAATAAATTGCAATGTCTCTGTATTCATTTCTGTATGATTAAAATATTTATGTATGTAAAATAAAGTTGCCAGCCACAATTTCAAACAGAAAATAGAGATTGAAAAATCAAGCAGATAGAATAAGTGTTTCTGGCAAGTTGTTGGGAATAATTTAAATTATCACAAGAATGAATTACAATAATGAATAAAAATGTAAGAACTTAAGTAAGCTAATTTTCATGGCACAATTTTGAGTAGGCTAATGTGAAGTTGAAGGCTTATGGAAGAAGCATTCCAGAAATAGTTAATAAAAGATGATAAATACGATGACCCTTGATTATTATTATCAAAGTCTGTGTTACTGTTTTTGTAATTAGATTTTTATACTGTATTTGTAAACTGATGAATTAATTTTATATTTCCAGGAGAGACGAGAGAGAGAGCAACAAGATCTAGAATTGGCAAAAGAAATGGCAGAGGAGGATGATGATGGTTTTCCATAGAATTAAGAAAAACCATGCAGTATTTCGGTAAAAACTGTTAAAGTATAACATTCATAGAAGACCATTTTTGTGGAAGTACTCTTCGGAAACTTTTGTATCAGAATGAAGTTACTAATTGATTTTGTTTAGTAATAAATTAATATGTTAAACTAAAATATTTGTGTATTTATATTCAGTGTCATATACATATGATAATTTTTGTGCAAATAAAGGGTAAAATTCAGTTACATTTTTACAAACCAATAGTAGCCTGTTTACTTTTAAATAAAAATATTGTCCATTTAGAGGGAATGTTTGGTTCACATTAAACACACAACACTCGATAAAGGATCCATACTTGGCAAAATTAGAGACAGGTCATAGCTTAATTGGTTATTTTGCTGGATTTCATTCATGCATCATTTCAAACTTAAAAAAGTGAAAAATTTAATTTGATAAAACAAAATGATGCCAAATTTGCCTTCAGTGAAATTTTTTGTTATTGTAAGATGGGTTTTCAAGCCAGGCCTTACCCCCCCCCCCCTTCGCCCTCTCATTTGTATAACAAGTGGATGCAAGGCTGAATTCACCACATAGCAGTGGGGGTTGCCACATCTCTAATAGTGTTCCGTAACCTTGTGCTGGAGGCTAATTGCAATTCGCCAATTATTTCTACACGGTTTTATTGCCGTTTGTAAATATATCTACTCCCATCATACTCTCATGGGAAAGCTCTTTGCATCACCTTGGGAGAATTGAATACTACAATATTGGAAGGCTGGGCTAAGGATTGTAGAAACACAATCAATAATTGACCTATGAAATGATTTTAGGAAAGGTCGGTTCAGAATGACAAATATCTTATTACCATTTTCACATAGCATGATACGAAATGTTTTCCACTAACTGCTATTCTGTGGACTAGATATCAAGGATTGTCCTTTTCCTGATCAGTGGGTGCTGAAAATTTGGTCATGGTTTGCTTTATTATTTCTGAAGCTCGGTGGTCACTATAAATCTACTTAAACAGTCCAACCAGCTCGCTGCATGAATTATGATGGTGGTCACCCTACTTTTTCTAGTTTCTGACCATTATAATTTAAAACAATACTGCAACACATTTCCCTCCTCAAGGTGAGATAATATTTAATGAAATAAGAGAAAATAATTACTAAGTATATTCAAGGGAACCAAAGTCAAATTGTAAAGATGCTTCAGTTGTATCTAACCAGGTAAAAAGAGAGGACTGGCCCATGTAAGCAAGAGTGAGGCCATCTAGGTAATGGAAGATGTGTGTGGTATTTTAAATGGGTAATGTATCTTGGATTTTTTGAATGCCTCTAGTTTGAACAATATACAGGAGAAGTTAAAACAGGATTATAGGTAAACTAATAATTACTAATGGAAGTTAGTAAGTAAAACAGAAACAACATAAACCCAAAACGAAACAATGCCAAAAGTTTTTGGAGTACCAGAAACAACAGTAACATCGAATCAATGACATGATTTTTTTTTTTTTTTTCAAATTAGGGTCAAAACTGAATGCTAATATTACTATTTAGACTGTCAGAGACCTTATTACAATGACTGCCAAAAAAGCACCGAATTCTGCACATTATAGGACGAAAAAGAAACGGCTGAAAGTGTCAAGATCGATCAATATGCTTTCTTGGAGAACACCACCTGCTTGAACAAGCACGTGAATTAATGCCTGTTGGATGCCCCCTCACTGGGAGGAAGAACCACTATGATTCAAATACAGTATATGAGATTGCCAACGAAGAAGGCTAGCATATTCCTTCAATAATAGACATGCATAGCTCGAGGAAATAAAGAGGCAGGAAATGAATTAGATGAAATCTACACAGATAGATCTGCTAGCCTTACTACTGACAACGCTGGAGCAGTATACACCAATCAGAAATACTGCCTTCCACAACGAAAATGAAGGAAAGAATGGATCGGGAACCAACCTTAACACAAGCAGGTCAGTAGGCACCCAAGGGGAGACCTGAATAAGCTTAAGAGGCTTGATCCGTCCCTGACTGGAAAACCATACCATATAAATTATTTTGAAAGTATGAAGAAAAGATAACTATCCAGGAAATTGTGAAAGTTTCGCGAAGACTAAAAACAATTTAATCTACGCGAGTAAGAAAAAGGGCACGAGTGAAAAGTACAAATAGATTAAAGGTTTAACAAAGAAGACATAAATATGATTTTGAAAATATCCCAAGACAACACATTGACAATGGATTCAAATTCGACAATTGTGGTTAAAAAAGCAAACACCAACAAACAAGTTTGCAGATCTGAAATAAATTACCAAGTGACATCACAGAAATAACCTCAGCGGAAATTTTCAAGCATAGGTTGGTTAAGATCATGAGATGGAGTGATTGTATATACAAAATTGCCTTACATAGACCAATAGGCCTGCAGGTGTTTTTATTTCTGTGTTCTTATATTCTCAACAAGGCTGAGACTCACCACCACCAGGCTGGAGACTCGCCACCACTAGGCTGGAGACTCACCACCGCCAGGCTGGAGACTCACCACCGCCAGGCTGGAGACTCACCACCGCCAGGCTGGAGACTTGCCACCGCCAGGCTGGAGACTCACCACCGCCAGGCTGGAGACTTGCCACCACTAGGCTGGAGACTCACCACCACCTCCATGTTAGAGACTCACCACCACCAGGCTGATACTCACCACCACCAGACTGGAGACTCACCACCACCAGGCTGGAGACTCACCAACACCAAACTGGAGACTCACCACCACCAGACTGGAGACTCACCACCACCAGACTGGAGACTCACCACCACCAGACTGGAGACTCACCACCACCAGACTGGAGACTCACCACCACCAGACTGGAGACTCACCACCACCAGACTGGAGACTCACCACCACCAGGCTGGAGACTCACTACCACCAGACTGGAGACTCACCACCACCAGACTGGAGACTCACCACCACCAGACTGGAGACTCACCACCACCAGACTGGAGACTCATCACCACCAGGCTGGAGACTCACCACCACCAGTCTGGAGACTCACCACCACCAGGCTGGAGACTCACCACCACCAGACTGGAGACTCACCACCACCAGACTGGAGACTCACCACCACCAGACTGGAGACTCACCACCACCAGACTGGAGACTCACCACCACCAGACTGGAGACTCACCACCACCAGACTGGAGACTCACCACCACCAGACTGGAGACTCACCACCACCGGACTGGAGACTCACCACCACCAGACTGGAGACTCACCACCAACAGACTGGAGACTCACCACCACCGGACTGGAGACTCACCACCACCAGACTGGAGACTCATAACCACCAGACTGGAGACTCACCACCAACAGACTGGAGACTCACCACCACCAGACTGGAGACTCACCACCACCAGACTGGAGACTCACCACCACCAGACTGGAGACTCACCACCACAAAAAAGTGTAAAGCAGAAAATTCTTGTCTTCAGCCTACCGCCACCAAGTACAAGACACCTCCGCCGTCAGTCTACACCACCCAACAAACATTATGATAGAGACAAAGCAATCTTCAACAAATATATAAGAAACGTTTAATATTTGCAAGGTTGCAGGTTGTGGAGCTCTTAGCAGGCTGGTTATGGCCGTGTGTTTGGGCTTCACGTGGCTCTAACAGCACCTAAATGTAATGGGTCGAGAAATCTCTATCTCCTGCCATTATGGTTACGGCTGGCTATAATGTTTGTAATCAACTATGATGGTTGGCACAATGGTCCTGGGCGTTAACATCACCTGCCTCGCCTACAACAGAAAACGAACCAATTTTTCCTCATGCTAAAAGTAAAGAAAATCTGGCTATAAAGGTTAGGTATAACTTCGATGAAAAACCCTTCGTTTGCACCGTGTAAAGCCTGCCACTGTAGTGAATATAATTCTTATTTTTGCATTTCTTATTAGCTCTTATTAAATATTTGGAATATTTGGTGTAGCACAGTTAGTCGTTGTACTACATTTATTTTTTATTCAAATTTATTACGTACAGACAGCAGGTATGACTTCATTATGACCAAGTCTATAACCCAGTACCAGAGTATGAAGAACGTGCATGGATATACCGAAACGTGTACTCGCCTCGCTGTAAGGCTTTAAGGCCAACACTGAATTTAATGTATGGATATGTGAAAACAACTTTCTACTGTGCACTGCCACACAAGGGCAGGAATGGGTTCATAAGTGATGCAGCTTAGAAGTAATATAAATAAAAATTGTTCTTCATTCTTTAAAATCGACAAGCAAATTTTGGGTAAATTGTTAGGATGTCGTCCAGAACACCTGGGTCAATAAAATAGTTACACAGTTGGTGGTACAAGAGGCCAGGAGGTCTAAAGACCTTTACAGTTTCACATTTATCAATATAGTGTTCTAGTGAATGCATTAAAGGTTTATCACAGAGTTTACAATCTGAGTATTCTGGTAGTGGCTCAGCCTCACCAACCTGCCAGATGTGTCTATAGCCAAGGCGAATGAATTTGCTGCTTGACCAATATCCAAAAATATAATGACCAATAGATTATAATAATATATTGCTGTGGCCTAAATAATCTTCCAGAGGTTGACATGGACCTTAAGCCCAACACCAAACTATCACTATGCCAGGGCGTCTAGCTAGCCTATGGTTAGGGTAACATTTCTATCTGCAAGCTACATTTATTCTATGGTCGAAGCTCTCGGTTGGAAGGTCATTAGCATTGCACCGGGCCTGACAACTGGCGTTTGAAGCCTACTAATTAATATTGGCTGTCCACTGCAAGGAATCCGTTGAGGGTAACTACCCTTTATCGGTCTTAACATATCGAGGCCTCTATTCTTTGTTAGGTTGCCAAAATTTGGCAACTTCGATTATATATATAAAAAAAAAATGTGCGACTCGTTTCAGGCCAACAAACCCGAAAAGACTGAGGCAAACGCCCCTTTGATCCCTTGATGTGCGGAAACCGTCTCCCTTAAAACGGCTGTAATTCCAGGGCTTTGAATTACTTCAATCCTTGCTTAGTTAAGAAAGTTGTTGATGGCATGGTTATTATCATCATTTAAATGCAGGTCCGGGATTTGCTGGAGTTGCGTAGTTCTGTTATGATATGCCTGAAACGGCATGCGTGTCCGTGGCTTTGCAAGAATGTAAAAATACTGTATTATGTACTCTCACAAACCCATTGTACCTTCTTGTAAATAAATAACTAAATAAATAAATAAATATCGAAGACTCGACCCATGTGACAATGATACCTCAGAGGACTCGTCTACTGCCAGGATTTGTTCGACATACGCTGCGCTGGGACATGAGTGAGGGCGAGATATTTAACAAATTAGTTCAGTTTACAGGCGGTCATCATAAACAATATGCAAATTCTCGTTAATCCATCACCAAACACATTTTTAGACATCCTCACAGCTGATTTTGTTCGAAGTTTTGTTGAACAGTGCTTCGCTGTTCAACAAAACAAATGCCTGTGTTTGAACACCATAATAATAATAATAATATAATAATAATAATAATAATAATAATAATAATAATAATAATAATAATAATAATAATAATAATAATAATAATAATAATAATAATAATCATAATCATCATTTAGTCGGGGACAGGAAGCCTGTGTTTTTTACTTTAGGCTTGTATTGAGGTTTCTCCCTTCCTAACAATGTCGAAGCATTAATCCTCTCCAGGATGCAAACTCTACTAGCTGAACACTAGCAGGGTGATAATAAGGTGGTCATAAGATGAAAGGAAACGTATCCAAGCATTTCTATCCCTCCAGAATCGAACTCGGAATCCCCAGCTGAGGGCAGATGTGGAGATGGACAGCACCATTACTGTGTGGCCCTCATAGACGTTGCTCCGTTAAATAGCCGTATATCGCGGGATATTAGAGGGCTAGTGACTCCTTGAACGCCTAGTGAATTCATAAAGTGTTATACAACATTTTCATACTCAAAAAAGTGCAGAAGAAAAAGTTAATTTAGAGAAAATTAGAAATAATAAAAGTCAAAACAATAATTCCAGAGTGACGACAGTATTACGGGAGACTTTCCCGGCACGAGGCTGCCAGAAAATATAAACAAAAAATCAGGAAATATCAGTTGAGATGGTTCAGTGTACAGCAGTTCCCTCAAGTAACTGACACGACAGGGCAGAGATGAGAAATAATTAATAGTTAGAGTAAGACAAGTGATAAAACTTGAAGAAGAAGACAGTGTTGAGAGCAGCACCACACCTTCACCTGCCACAGTAAGGTAAGTACTCTAATATATATATAATGGGATTTAGATACTTGGAGTGGCAAATTGGATATCAGAATAAATGTTGTATTATAGACATACTGCATAAATATAACAGTGTACAACAATATACAAGAGTTTGCAGGATAGTCATTAAGCCAAACCGCAGGAGTGGCAGCTGTAGGTCTAGCCTCCGCCCGTGTGTCATGACCCTGACTCTGGTGAACCAAGACAAATGACTCGTTTGGGGGAAGTTGTAGCCTTAAAACGTTTAATCACACATGTTCTATAGGTCAAAATAGGCCTTTCCACTTTGCAATTAAGCAATAACAGTGGTGTCAACCAAGGTCATTTTCATTGGGAATGTAGGAATGACATTCCTGTTTGTAACGTCTGTACATATATGTTAACTACCCTGCCTCGTACCTATATACAGGAGTTTATGGAGAGCTTGCCAACTATTTATTCAGTCGGAAAAAAAAACAATATTGACAGAAACTGTTAGAAATGAATTTACCCGATGAACGAATTTTACCTGAAGATTGATTTACCATCTCTCTACTGGCCTCGACGGGAACAGGAAGCTGGCGGCTTGTTAAAGGTTCCCACTTTGCTTCTGAGGATAATTTTCGGTTGGATTTTGAACTCAAGTAATGTCTTAGCATTTACGGCTTCGACGGGTTGGTGGTTCCATGAGTTTATAAGCCTATGGGTGAAAACGCATCTCGTTTTCTGTTCTACATTGTGGCCTGTTGAGCTTGAAGCTGTTGCTCCTTGTATGATACATTTGACCTTTAAAAGATATCTGTATTATATCCTCCAACTTGTTTAGTATTCAAAGTCTCAATGAGATCAGTCCTGTCCTGTCTGGTTTGCAGTATTAAATAACTTTCTTTCCCTTGAAGTCAGGAAGTTCGTTTGATTTTTCCTAGGGTTTAGTGGTTTTTTAATACTCTAGCACCTACTTATGCAACTTGCAATAATGACTGGTGGCTCCTGACTCCTAGTTTATTTTCTTCATCAGTCTGTTGCATGGTAAATTTGATAGTCGTGATGTGCATTGTTACACCTACATGCAAGGCCTTGCATTTATCAGTATTGAAAATCATTTGCCGAACTTCCGGCAATTTGGGAAGTTTATGAAGATCTCATTGTAAGACCTCAGTATCGTTTTCGCTTCCTGCTTTGCCATTCCCCCCCCCGTCCCATCCCAAATCCTTATCCTGACCCCTTCCCAGTGCTATATAGTCGTAATGACTTGGTGCTTTCTCCTGATACTTCCCTTCCTACTTTACCATAGGAATGTCATCTGCAAATTTGATAGAGTGGTTTGTAATATTCTTATCTATGCCATTGATGTTTAATGACGTTTCTGCCCGAAACGCATTGCGTAATAGTGGCTTTAGGAATTGTATGTACTAGCTCTATCTATAAGTCGATCAATTTATGTAAAATCACTTGTATGTATGTACCTTACCTGAATAAACATATTTATTATTTATTTATTTATTTAAAAGAGTTGGCCCAAGATGAAACCTTGTAGTACTTCACTCACTACTTTTTTTGTATACATTTCCATTTAGGACGACCAATGTCTTAGCCATTCTGGTATTCTACCATTTATTCCACTTGCTTTTAATTTTCTTGCCAACCTTTCGTTTGTAACCTTATTAACAGCTTTACAGAAGGCCATTTATACTACTCTACCACAAGTCCTTTGACTAGCTAGTTACCGTTCCAAACATGTGAGAAAGATAGTAAGGCAGGATTATTTTTAACAAAACCATGTTTCGTTGATTTGATTAGATTGTAAAGATAAAAGCCCAACAGAAAATGGGAAGAGACGAAATACAGACATCAAAATAGAAAATGGTTCACAGATCTATTAAAATGGGAAACATATATAAATACAATGCTCGGGAAGTATATAACAGATGTATTAGAAAATATATAAGTAATAGAATGCAATTACACTAGCAACACTACTAAACCAGCATGTATTATAAAGTCGATTCCCATCTTTGCAGTTATTACACTCACACCTGCTCGAATATCTGATTTGTTATAGCTTGGTAGACACAGGTTTACGCTTTCTTTTTCTTCCATTGCTTATGGGTTGCATTTTTTTTAAATATACAGTGCATTTTGGCCTAAAGACTTCCCATAGATAGCTGTTGACAACGGCCAAGAAGTGAGTGGGCGGGAGGCAGGAGACGGGGCCAGCTGCTTGCTGCGACTGTGTAATGATCAAGTGTCTTAAAGTGTAACGATTTTAGTCTCAGTTGGTCAACCTTTGTTTAACCTGCGTATCTTTGAACACTTTTTGCAGCCATGGGTAAGTTGAGGCTCATCCTCGTGCTGCATGCCAGATGTCTCTGATAAATGCGTTGTGTTGGTGAGATATGCCCACGACGATGCTGCCTCTGCTATTTCACTTTCGTTTCCATTCTTGTCTCGTTTTCCTCTCCTGCTTCAGTTGGCACTTCTACCTTGCGTGCCTGTGTGTGTGTGTGTGTGTGTGTGTGTGTGTGTGTGTGTGTGTGTGTGTGTGTGTGTGTGTGTGTGTGTGTGTGTGTGTGTGTGTGTGTCTGTGTCTATGTGTGTGTGTGTGTGTGCTCTGGACCAGGTTGAGCTCTGGCTCTTTGGTCCCGTCTCTCAACTGTCAATCAACTGGTGTCCTGAGCATACTGGGCTCTATCATATCTACATTTGAAACTGTGAATGGAGTCTGCCTCCACCACATCACTTCCTAGTGCATTCCATTTATTAATTACTCTGACTCTAAAAAGGTTTTTCTAACGTCTCTGTGGCTCATTTGGTTACTCAGTTTCCACCTGTGTCCCCTTGTTCGCGTACCACCCGTGTTCAACAGTTTATCTTTATCTACCCTGTCAATTTCTCTGATAATTTTTTAGGTAGTGATCATGTCTTCTTCCCTAACTCTTCTGTCTTCCAGTGTCGTGAGGTTCAGTTCCAGTAATCTTTCCTCATAGCTCATTCCTCTCAGCTCGGGGACTAACCTAGTGTCATTTTGTTTGTGTTTGACTAGAAAACTAACCTGGTTTTGTGTTTGACTTGATGTGGACTCCAGGCTGGAGCCGTATATTCCAGTATTGGTCTAACATAGGAGGTATACAAGGTTCTGAATGATTCCTTACACAAGTTTCTGAAGGCAGTTCTTATGTTCGTCGGCCGTGCATACGCCGCTGGTGTTATCCTTTCGATGTGGGCATCAGAGGACAGGTCTGGTGTGATATCATCCCCCAGATCTTTGTCTCGTTCTGACTCCTGAAGGATTTCCTCTCCCAGCTGGTACCTTGGGTTTGGCCTCCTGTTCCTCAACTTCATCACTTTCCACTTGCTCGAGTTAAACTCTAGTAGCCATTTGTTGGACCATTCCTTCAGTCTGTTAATCCATGTCATTTCCCCTTAGAATTTTATATGTGGTGATCATGTCTCCCCGAGCTCTTCTGTCTTCCAGCGACGTGAGGTGCAGTTCACGCAACCTTTCCTCGTAACTCATGCCTCTTAATTCTGAGACTAGTCTAGTGGCATACCTCTGAACTTTTTCCAGCTTCGTCTTGTGTTTTCAATCTTGTATTCAAAACCATTCAGGAATACAAGAACCATTCAGAACTTTGTATACCATGTGTGTCAGCCCAATTCTGGAGTATGCAGCTCCAGCATGGAGTCCATATCTCGTCAAGCATAAAACTAAATTGGAGAAGGTTCAGAGGCTTGCCACCAGACTAGTGCCCAAACTGAGGAGCATGAGCTATGAGGAAAGACTACATGAATTAAACCTCACGTCGCTGGAAGACAGGAGAGTTAGGGGGAACATGATCACCCAACCCGTCCTCGCAAATTCGTATAGTCAATATTGACTTATTAAATACGTGCATAGGTGATATACTAAACATAATAGTTTACCTTGAAAAGCTTCATAGAAAACACCGACCTTACCTAACATTGTTAGTATGTTAAGATAAGCATCTTATAGCTTCGTAATTACAATTGTTACTTAACCTATTATAGGTATAGGTTAATTAATAATTGTAATTACGAAGCAATAAAATGCTTATCTTAGCATACTAACAAGGTTAGGTAAGGTCGGTGTTTTCTATGAAGCTTTTCAAGGTAAACTATTATGTTTAGTATGTCACCTATGCACGTATTTAATAAGTCAATATTGACTATACGAATTTGCGAGGACGGGTTGCACACCACATTCAAGATTCTCAAAGGAATTGATAGGGTAGACAAAGACAGTTTATTTTACACAAGGGGTACATGCACTATGGTACATAGGTGGAAATTGAGTTCCCAAATGAGCCATAAAGATATTAACAATTTTTTTTAGTGTCAGAGTAGTTAATAAATGGAATGCATTAGGCAGTGATGTGGTGGTGGCCACATACACAGTTTCAAATATAGATATGATAGAGCCCAATAGGCTCAGGAGTCTGTACACCTGTTGATTGACAGTTGAGAGGCGGGACCAAAGAGCCGAAGCTCAACCCCAGCAAGGACAACTAGGTGAGTACACACCTTCACTCAGGATGGCTCGGAGGGTTAGGTAGGGAGGGAGGGTGAGGATAGTCTGGGTAGAAGGGGATTCTGGAGGAATGGGGGTGAGTTTGGGGGGGGGGAGAGAGGCTGGAGAGGGTAGTGGGAGGGTAGGGGAGGGTAATGGGGATATACTGTCCTAGTGGGAGGGATGGGTGAGCGGGACGGAGGGAGGAGGAGGGGGGGGTGGCAGACATCACTGTCTCCTACTCTCCCCCCCCCCTCCCCTCCATCCCCTCACTTCTGTTTTCTACCCCAACACCCCACTATCCCCCTCCCCTTTATCCCCCCCCTCTCCACACATCTACACTCACGTTCTGTACACAGGAGCCTGATCTACACAGGCCTATATGGAGGACACACACGTACACACGGCGCTCGATTTGGTGCACATAGTGTACGCACGCAGATTGTATTTGTACTCTCGCTTCCTCACGTTCTGAGTTGTACACATGCACGCGTTAACAACCACGTGTACACGTATCTACACTCATATGTACATGAAGTACATGTTCACACACACACACACACACACCACTTTCTCTCCAGGGTGCAGTTCCTGAGCAATGGTATACTCGTTTAATGAAGCGACAGTCACATTACTAAACGATTGCTCTCGTTATGTGCCATCATACATATATACATACATACGCTCATTGCATTATTATTTAAGTGCACTCCGGCCTGAGAACGCAGCATACGTACACGGGAACGCCGTCGGCCCATTCACAGCAAAGCATAAAGATATCGTGAGGAATTTTAAAGTAATTCTAATTTATAATTGGGCTCACTTCACTTGCACGGCCCTATCTAAATGTATATATTTCTGAAGATTAAATATAAAGCCAGATTACTGGAATTTTAACAGTCTTAACCAGCAGATGGCGCTGTCCTAATTAGAAATGGCTAGGCAGCATCGACCTCTCTCCAGTTTATTATATTTCAACAAACATCCCTTCGTGCTCTATTGTTACTTCAGGTAATCAAATTCAAAATTATATAATTCAGCGAGGAGGAATTGTTGTTGTGTCTGGCGTTATTTAAGCAGCGGGTGGAAATATTGTGGAGCGCGCGAGGTCGGGCTGCAGCCGACGACTTGACGAAACCACAAGATTTATTGTTTCCGTCAAGTTTCTCTAGTCTCTCTAAACTTTATTGTTTATTATGCCAGTAAAATAATTTGATGAATATACACGGAAGCCTGGAAAAACTATGTCCACCCGTATAATTAATCCACGCTGCCAAAATGGAAACCTTAATCAAATACGGACTCCCTGTCTGAGGCAAGCTAGCAAAAATCCCGCCTCCTCATTTCGGGTCCCTCCCAGCGGACTGCCTTAATCCCCCCCGTCTCGCCCACCACACATCCTCTCCCCAAGTCAGCGCGCGGTCTCTTACTCAAGCTCCGCCTCCCGGCCAATCAGCTCCACCTACTGGCAGGGCGTCGCGGGGGGGAAAAAAAGGGGTCGATTTTTTCCCTGGAGGCGGATGAGCTAGAGGCAAAGGGAGATGGCAGGGAAATTGGGGAATGATGCCCGCCTCAATGGAGATGGGGGAATTTACTCAGGATGTGGAAATGCGGGCCAGATATTTCTCCTGGGAAAATCAAAATTACATGTAGAACTGAATTCTACGCCGAAGGGTGCTTTCATTCCACTAGAGCGTTTTAGATTAGTTCGTTGCATATTTTATGCTTGTTGCATAAGAAGGAATAGATGAGGAGGGAGCGTGAGGCTACTGGATAGATAGGAACACTCCCAGTTCGTATTATTAACCAGACTAAATTGACTGGACGGGGTGTACCGGGGTCTCTCTCTCAATAAGGATTTGTTAAATTTCATATCTACTCGATCATTCGGTGGGTTGCTGGAAGTAAAATGCGAATAATATGGTTGCTGGGGGTTGAAAGGAAGGCGGAAGACACACACAGCCAGGGGTAA
>WNGS01092210.1:32445441-32455782 GCA_020271785.1 Procambarus virginalis
ATACGAGAACAAAAACGCATAAGGCGAACAATATCAAAAGTATCCGAGTCGCCAAGAATTCTATCGAGGGACAAGCGACTGCAGGGGACGGCCGAAAAACAAGACACACGCTCGTCCTGGAAGTCAGGACATTCAATAAGGATATGCACAACCGTAAGAGGAACAATGCAATTTGGACAATAAGGAGCAGGGCGGCGCTCCATTAAGTGACCGTGAGTTAAACAGGTATGGCCAATACGTAACCTAGCCAGAGCCGTTTCCCACCGCCGGTTACAGTGGCAGAAGGAAGGCCACTGGGACACACACGACTCTTAAGAGTACGCAGTTTGTTACCAATAATAGAAGACCAACAACTCTGCCAGTGGGCAAGGATGGAGGCATCCAAGTGCTATATAGCTATAATGGCTTAGTGCTTTCTAATGATAATTACTTTATCTTAAGAGTCTGTATTGCACACGGAATGAGACAAATGAATGTCAATATATTCCTAGTTCTGCATTGGTTATTACTAAAGATTGTAAGACGGCTTCAACTTACCTTACTCTTGTACTCGTTAAGAGTATTGGTGAAGTGCACCAGGTTTCCGAGCCTAACAGTCTGAGTCAGCTGCAGATATGGAGCCAGAGCTTTCCGCATAATAGCTTGCCGGAAAATCTGAGGATTAAAATGTTTTGGTGGGTAATAGCAATTTTTAAACAAAATACAGTAACACAAAATCTCAAACATTATGAAATATTCAAAATAATCATATTTACCAATGTCAAATTCATAAAACAAGATAACTATTATCACAAAACCTGTGTATCTAAATATTTGTCTACTTCACCTGAATTTATTATGCTAAATGCTAAATAAAATTTAGTTTATAAAAGTCAGCATTATAAAATTTACATATAACATCCAATTTATCCATATACAGCAAGGATGTCCACAAATTATTCACCCCCATTATAAACCTTAACCCTTAAAACGGTCAGTTATTATCAAGGATCTTGGGAATGCCATTACATACATACTATATAGATGTATCATAGCCATATACTTACTGATATAAATTTAGATAAAAACTTGGCAATAACAAAAGTTGGCAAATGACACTGGAAATTCTGAAAATTGTACAACAAAACTTCACGTCAGTTTAATATTATGTTTCTGAACACGCTGCAGTGTGTAACCAGTCTTAGTATGAGTAGTCAACCACTTTGGGTAAAGGAGAAACAGTACTAACAAGTTCCCTAAAACTAAAGGCAAAAAAGTTAGGAACACCAATATGCCAACTATAAATAAATACACACATATGAAAGATATTAAAAAGAAACAGAGGCAAATATAAATGTAGAATGTGTTTCCCATGACTGCATGCATATTTGTGTGAAAGATGGCTGGTAAAATTCAAAGTTTAAATTGTCAGTTAAGGATGTCCCATACAAGTGATTGTTAAAACATACTGTACCTGTCTTTCAGGGATGTCACCCAGTAGTAGTTCCACCACAACTGCCAATTTCTGTACAGACTGTCTGAAGCCCACAGCTGTTTGCTGTGGAGCTTTACGCCAGAGCTTGAATCAGGTGTTTGTGGGCTTCCGAGTACTCCAGTTGTATTCCCTTGATGCGTCCCATATAATAAGGGTAGCGTGCTACTTCATTATTGTTTGCCTGCAATAAATAATAAAGAAACAACATTTCAACCATACCATCAATTTTCATTATCCATTTCCCACATTTATGTTGTGGAAAGATAACACAATGTTTTTTATTTAATATTTAAGCCAGTTTAACAGACAAATAATCTGTACATCTCTATTGTAGCAAAAGCCTCCAGGAAGCTTTATTTTAGCACATCTGTAGCCTGCTCTATACCCCCCAAATACCATAAGCTCCATTTTCTCTCTACGTGATGTTGGTTACCTATTTATCATTCTAACCTCATGCACTTAAGACATACTTTTGATATCTTTCAAACAGGTATACAAGCACCCACCAATTATCCTTTCCAGATACACACCACAAATTTTTCCTTGACCCATTATTACCCCTGCATATCATAAACCTGCCCTCATTTCCCATATACTTCTCCATTACAGTCTCCTCCCCCACCAACTTGCACCATACAAATGTTTGGCTCCAATTACTTTACACAGCAATTATTAAACTTTCTTCTTTTTGAATTATAGTCCTTCCCTACACTTCCTGTATAGGTACTTGAAGCCAAATTCACTTATATACAAACCCTTGTCTTTGTAGCATGATGCTCTGCTGCTTCTGTATTCACATGGCTATCCTCCCTATTTTTCACAGCTATGTAGGTATATAAAGTGCAACCAATTTGTATTAATACCCTCTTTGTTTCACAAACTTGGATCATATATTCTACACCTAGGTGAAAAAGTATTTTGATTTTTTATTATCTCTTATATGGCTTTTCTGTTCCATTTGCCTTTCTTAAGTCTGATACGGTCACTTTAGCTCCTACACTACAAATTTGGAGGTATTGAGCTAGTACCCAATCCAATTTTTATGTAACTTGCATAGTCTGGTGTAATGGAGTTCTTCACCAAACTTTTCAGCATATGATTCATTGCCAAGGCATGCATCTGGGTTGACCCTAATTGCAGGTTCAATCCTACCATCCACGAGACGGTGATTTTTCTCTGGCCTCTTTCCACGAACCAAAGTGGTGCTCGTCTGAGTTCAATCTCTACTATGGTAAACTTTGTAATACTTTTTCTTTTGAGTATCTTCATTTCAGTTGTATGTTCACTGTGGGATTTAGTTGGCTAGGTTAGCAATCAAAAGAATCTAAGTCAGAGATAAAGAGTGAGTGAAATGAAATGCTCATTTCAGGTCTGGTCTAACATTCCTGCCATCCTGGGTGGCCTGGGACCTATGTGAGGGCTACCAGCTCCCGGCTGACTTGGGCTGCTACCTGGCCACAACTGGTGTAGCAGTTAGTACTAATCAGTAGTTAGCAGAGCAATAATTAAATTACCCTACAATTCCAATGACTGCTTGCAGAGGGTGTCAAGTGCATTGCCATGCATGTGTCATACAGCAGTGGTTACACACACACACATGCTGACAGTTGAGAGGCAGGACCAAAGAGCCAGAGCTCAACCCCCACAAGCACAATACGTGAGTACACTCCAATGTTCCCTCAATAATACTTGACAAAACCATTGAAAAAGTTACTTGTCACTATGGCAGAAAAGTCTACTGGAGTCTAGAGTGGGAAATACAATAGTGTCCTGGGTCGACCTCTAGGATCTGGGAGAACAACTCGGAAAATTTAATTTAAATCAATGCCATATTTTCTTCCCTAATAGAAAAGCGAATTCAAAACAGTACTTTACTAACCTGCTGAGGAAATTCTAGTTTAACAATCAGCTTTTGAGCCTGATCATAGAGAGAATAGTGTAGGTAGTTACGCAGCAGACAATTGATGAGCACGGCTTGTCCCTCATGGTCTTTACGAAGTGTTGCTTGGCACAGTCGCTGATGCAAAAATCTGAAATGATCATAAAACATTTCATGTTATCTTGAGGTTATCTCGAGATGATTTCGGGGCTTAGCGTCCCCTCAGCCCGGTCCTCGATCAGGCCTCCTTTTTGTTACACACCCCGAGGAAGCAGCCCATAGCTGCAACTCCCAGGTACCTATTTACTGCTAGGTAACAGGAGGATCAAGGTGAAAGAAACTCTGCCCATTTGTTTCCACCTCCACTGGGGATCAAACCCGGAACCTCAGGACTAGGAATCTGAAGCACTGTCCACTCAGCTGTCAGGCCCCCACATCTTGTAATTTTAAATCATCTATGGTCTCTGTAATGGTCATCAACATGATCATGTTAAAGCATGATGGTTACTATTCATTCAACTAGGATATGGCTGCTGGGTATCAACTGATTGTTGTTGAGGCAATAACTGATCACTTGCACTAAAAAACTTCTAGAGCTTTTAACTTTGAATAAACTACTCTGAAAAATACTTGGACATCTTCAAGTATACCATATAATTATAGTACGCGTCAATATGGAATACTGTATATAAAAATATATATTAAATATGTAACCATTAAGAGGCACACATTTTACAGAAATTGGTAAATTTTTTCAGATGTTAGATTTTAAAGGACTAATGTATCAAGTGGATTTATGGATATCTATCCATAAATAGATATCCATTTATCTATGGATAGATAAATGGATATCTATACATGTATATATCCATGTATAGAAGTATCTATACATGGATAGATACTTTCTAGTGTGACATGAGTAAATTTTTTTTTTACCAGATACTTTTGCAATGATTGCCAAAGCTCCAGCCATTGACCAGCAAATAATCTTAATTGTATTGAGAAACACCAAAACATAATAATGCACCATGCCGCCTGCCATATAGATATACAATTTTTTTTGCCTTGTGGCTTCCAAGATACAAGTCAGTCAACACACATATAATATTGTTGTCATGAGCAAACACAGTTGCCAGTTAGAGGATGGTGATGCAAAAAGTGGGCTGATGACTATTTTACATCTTATATAAGCCTAAAATAACTCAATGTACAGTACTGTATTAACAGTGGAAAGCTCAACCACAAACCCCCTTCCATCCCATCCATTCACCAGCCTGTTCACATCTCATCTCCAGGAATAACTTAATTTACAGGAAATACAACTTAAGAATGAGTGATGTATATAATGGTATACAGTAGCAAGTATACAGGGAAAAATTAAACAATCATTAGCAGAGAAAGTAGGGAGAGTCCCAAATGGATATATGAATTTATGAATGAACTATTGTCACAAAAAGATGGCTTACTGACAAGCATTTTAAATCAGGTCTATGTAATAGGAGTTGAGTGTTCAGAGTAATTTTGATCCAGGACAGTCCCAAAATCTGCTGACGTTGAATACCGAGTGTGCAAATTTCTATAACTAGGATTTAATTAGTTTATTTTAATTCTCCTTAAACAATCTTATCCTAATTTTACTTGATAAATGCCTACAAATGTAAGTTTGATTTACACTGCTGTAGACCTGTTTGGACCAGCTACTCTTGTAAATATTTATGCAAGTTATTACAAATAAAGTTCCTAATTCTAATTCCTATTCTGTAAAGTCATTTGTAAAATACATTTGGATATGTCACTAAAAATAATTGATTCAGTTAATTAGTATTTACTAAATGTACTGTATACTAAACTCACCCTCTAATTTCATCCAGTCTTTTATTAACTTCATAGACTTGTGAGTGATAAAAGTAACAGCGAGCAGCCAAGAGGTCAAGGGTGCGACGGTTCACTGAAGTCACTTTAGTCATCAGCAAATCTGTAATACACAATATCTGTGTAAAACTTAAGAATTCAAATGGCAGATGTACCCCACAAAAACTTAAAAATATATTTTATATACTGTATATGAAATACCTATGCAGATCAAACTAGGAAAGACCCCAGTGATAAAAATAACCATTGGCAAGAAGAACAGTGTCTGTTTAATAATTATGAACATTAATGCATTAAAAATTTGATGAAGTTGAAGATAAATCTTGATAATGCTGCACATCACACCCTCATCCAAGAAAGGTGCACATTGCATCCTCGGGTCAGGAAAGCTTGCAAACAACTAGACTGGGGTAGACTGTAGGCTGGCTGACCTTGATAGTGTAAATAACCTGAAATAACTGGGCCCCTAGAACAAGAAAAAACTTGGGGAAAACAAACAACATCTCCACCTTCATCACTAGCAGTGCAGAGATAGCATCCCCTTCAGAAGCCAGCAGTCTCATTCTTAACCAGAAAAAGACGACTGCAAACAAAGAAAATGACCACCAGAACCCAAAAGAGCAAAAGCCCTGGTTTCTGGAGGAAAGCATGAGGTTCCCCCTATAAATGGAAATGACAGCCAACAAAATGCCTTGTAAAAACAATTCCAGACTAAAGGGTGACAGAAAACAGCAGAGGAAAAATCTAAAAACCTTATCCAGAGACTCAGAAGGCTCAGAAAGAACATGAGCACGCCGAAGATCAAAATACTTACTAGACAACTTGCCAAACAGCACTAACAAATCCTTGATGCTGAATACAAATGACAGCGACTCTGCCAAGGCAAAAAAATGCACTGCAACAGTATTCAGCATAAGCCAATCTACAAACAACCAAGGCAAGAACAAAAGAACCACCAGAACAAACCAGAAGTAACAAAGAAACCACCAGAAAAATAAGAAGTAACAAGAATCGGAAAAGGTGGAAGGAATGCCATGCATCCTAATACTAGTACTGTCACCAAAATGAAAGTTGTAGGTGAGACACTATCAGATTGGCCACCTGTGGATCATACAATGAATGGTACAGGGAAGTTAAAACTCTAGATGAGTAGATCAGAAAAGTTTTGAACTGAGGAGCATCTCCAGGCCAATTGGCTGAAAGAGGCAAGCCACAGAAAACTGTGGAGTCAGACAATGAGCCCAAAGAGCATGAAATCGCATTTGTTATCCAAAAGATAGCCAGTAGGAGAATCCTGCTAAACAGTGTCTCCATTCTGAAAAGAACCTGGAGCAACAACAGAACCGGCAGGAGGAGATAGGGAAATTCCCATAGACTTCAATCCATTTGAAAGGCACAATCGGATAACAATTTAAAAATGAGTAAAAATTCTATTTATTGTCCGAATACAGCCACTTAACAAGGAACAGTTTGACACCAGTGCAAAGAGGTCCTTCTCGGGGCAACAGATCATACCAAACCCAATAGAAGGAATGCATTGTCAGATGTGTCGCCAAGCATTACAACATATGCAGCGTATTTTATAGTAGTGAAACAAGATAACCTCTATTCTGCACATAATTCTGTTTTTATGTTGGTATGAAGGCTCTAAGCCTGATACTAGAACCAGTTATTCAACACCATATTTTCCACAGTATACATTCTGCAAATTGTATAGTCATGAATGTCAAAGGTGACTCACCAGAGAGAGTGCACGAGTGTGTGTGAACAGTCATTTTTGTGTTTAATTTTTCTCGCATAACCAGTATCAAGAGCAAAAACAAATTGTCTTCTTTCAGTTGACAATGAAATCCGTATGGGTTTATATAAAGTACAACCCGAATTATTTCAAGGGTACAAAGGTTGAGAAAAGCAGCTGTATACAATTAAAAAACTTGCACAACTATGTCCTGTTACATATTTAAAAATTCTTCGTGATAAATTTAACCAAATATTTTAGGAAAATATGAAGTCAGAATCATCTAGTAATGAAGATGAAATACAAATCATCCATGAATCACAATTTAGATATAAAATGAAAATGATACCATAATAAAGAGTATAAAATTTACTTCATACACAATAATATACACAACCTCGCATCATCCTCTATCAAAGCTACTTACCAGAGCACTTGATAGCATCTTCGTTGTTATTAACATCCAGAAGTCTAAGTAGTACAAGAAGATGAATGTAAACATCCACCTCGAGCAACAGCTGACCACGCTGACGTACCACAGGACCTACAAACATTATTAATATTAATTATTTTTATGAGCTGTGTACATAAATTTAAAAACTAAATTTGATGTGACAGGATCCTTTCCTCTGCTACTTTTACTCACACCCATGCAAGTCAAAAGAATTTCATGACCCATTATAATCTCGTACTGTTTAACACTTTCGCTGCCTAATGCCGCACATTCTGTCATACAACCAAGATACGGAGTATGAGGGATGATGCAGTGTCAATAATTTAAAAATTTGTAAAAATTATATTTATTGTCTGAATACAGTACTATGGGACTTATTTTAAAATGTGTTCCAACTTATTCCCATTCTCTGTACACCTCACGTGGCCTTTTAACCCCGCCATGTGGTCGCTCACCTATGCTGGAAGCTCACTGTTCTCATGACCTCACTCGTGACAGTTGCGGCCTCCCCTCGAGTCAAAAAGCTTCCACATTCTGGTTATTTTATCTCGGGCATTTGTTGTTACCGGCTTTATATACGCTGCCAATTGACGTCCAGATGGATACTGATCAAGAACAGAGCAAATCCATGACGAAAGCATTGAAAGAAAAGTTAGAGTTTTTGTTGAAAGTACAGTATAGAAAAGTGAGATTTGTGTGTTCTTGTATGCAAATATCCCTTTACAGCATTCCAAGGCGAACAATTTGATACCAAACTGAAGGCCATACCACGTAAATTGAGGTGAAAAAGCTGAAAAGATAATAAACATTGGAGTGGTGTGCTCTCAGGCAATGCTCGGGCTACCTTACAGTGAGCGGCGGGTCTAAAATACAGCACAAAAATTGAGGGCAGAAAGCTAAAAAGAATATAAACATTTGTGGGTGGTGGGAAGTTCACGTGCACCGCTCGGGCTACCTTGAGGTGTGCAGCAGGTCGCAAAAATATACCTTAATTATTTAAAATGTTGAAGGTTGCCTTGATAAACAGTATCCAAGTCCATGAGCTCATCAATAATGTTACAACTTACCTTGAGGAACAGTATCTAAATCCATGGGTTCTTCAATGAACTGCAAGATGGTTTCGCGCTCCTGCTTGCTTTCTGGACGACCATAATATACAGCAACCAAGCGTCGTAGCACATTTGGTGTCAATTTCCGTCTTGTGGCAGGTAATGCACGAAGGACACGTAGAACGAAACGAGGCTCTTTGCTGACAATACTGCGTTCAACTAAGCGGATTTGCTCTTTCAAATCTGAAAACGAAATATTTATTAAGGGGGCAGTTGAGAATTTATTAAGGGGCAAATGAGAACTGTAATGCAAAAATTACTTTAAGGGGGCGCAACATCCGAAAAAATTCGGTAAAAAATCGAAAATTTTTGAAATATTTATAAAAATACTACAACATTGTGGCAACACTCTGGTACAATCATAATTATTTTACGATATAAATTGACGTATTTATGGCACATTTTCATGCGTAATTGTGCAGAATCAGGTGCCCGGCAGCTGTGGCGCGCGAGAGGTATTGCCTCGTACTTTCTAAACGTCAAATTTTTCGTAATAACGTCGTAAATAACGCTGTATTTATGAATAGAGTAAATATACACTCATTGGCATCTCTTTCATCCCTCGTGGGGTCCGGCAGACCAGAAACCCTCAGTCACCTTGTGTGTCTCATTGAGGATAGATGCTTCGTCGATGCGCGCTCCATTCTCGCTCTTGGAATAGCGCATTGTTGCGTCTACTGCACAATGATATATATAGATGAAGCGTTAGAAGATAAGAGCAGCAAATCTGGCACACGGTCGATGTCTATATCAGTAAAAGAAAGCCGCTTTAGCGCGGAGAAGAGTAAATACAGTGACAGATGGTGGTGAGGTGTGAGGCACGCAGAGGCGCGACACTTGACACCTCCTCAACCTCCCACAACTTTCCTCAACCTTTCTCACACACCTTCGTCAACTCTCCTAGAGCCTCCTTACACACCTTCCTAGACCTCCCTCCCTCCAACAAGCCAAGACAGACTCCTAAGGAAGGTGATCCAGCAATCATGCAGGTGCCTGTGAGTGCCCATTGCAGTGCCACCTTGAGGACCCACAATTCGGACCAATTATAATAGGTTAGCATGTTTTAGTGTTATAATGGGATATTATAATATATTGATATTATAATATAATTATAATATATATGTGCAGGAATATATATATATAAATTTCTATGGAATTTTTTTTTTTTTTTTCCCCAATTTTTTTTTCGTTTGTTATCGGGGATTTGCATGGAACTTACACACCTTGCTGAACGGATGCCTATCTGCAAGGGTGCCAATTATGAACGAAATTGGTCCACGTCAAGCTCGGCTACAGGTGGCCAAACTTTGATCTTATTTTACTCAGGTAAAGAAATTTTCAACTTCAAGGTGTTTCACAGCTTTCATTTTTTAATCAAATTTCATGAAAATTGCACCTTATATGTAGAGTTTGTGCTTCTACACTTGTGCGGAGCACTTTAGTCCAAAGTCCATTTATTGATTTTATAAATATTTATAACATCATATATTGCATATTTTGGGTGGGGAACTTTGAATAATTGTATTATTGCACTAAACACTTTTTTGATAAAACTGCTCAGCACAATCCTTTATTATATGCTAATGTGATATCAGAGTGTTATAGAAATGATTTTAGTTAACACATGTGTTCCCTGAAAGATTTTGAAAATGTTGAAAATTCGTTGCAAATACGTTGTGTATTTTTTTTCTCCCTTTCTATTTAGGTTGTGATGCTGAAACTTGGACCAGTTGCAGCCCTTTCTATAACCATTTCTTAAATAATTTATAAAAAATTGAACAACTTTTACTTTTCGGATGTTGCGTCCCCTTAAAA
>WNGS01092210.1:32460654-32473055 GCA_020271785.1 Procambarus virginalis
TTTGGAGGTGGGGGGAAACGGATAATTCAAATCCCGTTATTTCTTATGGGAAAAAATCGCTTCACTTAGGATATTTCGACTTACATTCCGTCTCTGGGAACGGATTGCATGCGTAAGTCGAGGCCCCATTGTAGTGATTAATATGTTACTGTATGTATATTTTAATCTTTTATAGTAATATTGATGAAATGTGTATTGTATCATTTTGATCTTTTCATACATTTTTTCATGCAGTTTGTAGGTCTTTATAGGGTAACCTTGTTACAGGGTTTGGGCTTGACTGGTATATTGAAGATAACCAGTTTAAGTGATGCAATATAGATTGAGGGTAGTCCCATGTGGCAATGGCAGACATCGCTCCACCACAGGTTTGCAGGCATAGGCACATCTCCCTGTTTCACTAAATAATGATTCTTATATCTTGAATGCTGTTCTGAGAAAACTCATCCCACATTTCAGTTTCATCATAGAAGCTTGACTTGAGGCCAGGCTGTGAGGGGTAGAATCCTACAAATATTCTTCTACTGTAATTTGTACACTTCCATTGAGAATGAATTACCATTTTCTTAGTGATAACCCTATTCCTTATTAATTGATATCTAAAGAGTCGGTAACAAAACATTTAATAGTGAATAGGAATTTTGAGGAATTTTGGAATAGTGTATAGGAATTTTGTATAGCAGTTAGTAGGAATGATTTATATTCCCAAACACTTTGGCCTTGTTTCTAATTCCAGCATTCCTTCAATAATTGGTGTGATAATAGTACAATAACTTTGTTCTGTAGCACATTGTTGTACAGTGGTACCTGTTTTCATCTGATTATTCTGTCAGCAAAATATGTTTGATTGTATTTTAAGAATGAAGGGACTTGAGCCAAGCAGTAAGACACTCTTGCAAGCCACTACAACCTGATCCCACTAAGAGGCAGACTCTTGTCATCATCTGAGGGCTAAGTAGATGAATGAAATCACAATTTACTTTACTGTGGCCGAAGTCACTTTTGGAACACCACAGCTCCAGAACTTGCTAATCTCTCTTGAACAGTAGTGCTGTACCATTAACATGTAACAACTTCAGAAGCAATTTCAAGAGTTCTGACAAAGCAATATTAATTTGTGGCTGCCCCACACTGGGAATGAACATTAATGAGCTCTAGAGCCAATCCTACACATGGGCTCTTATACAGTAATACGTCATCTAGCTCTTCACTGATTAGTTGTTTTTCCACCTCAATAAATCATAGTTTAGCATATTGTCACCTGTTCCTATTGCGTTAGACATGTCATGTAATGCAAGAATGGAAGTAATGTTTGAATCCCATTGAGTGCAATTATTTTTTGCCTTAGAAATGTAGTTTTCTCATATGAACTAATTCATATCAAATATTCTAAGCACGTCCTGACTGACATATACCCTTGAGGTGATTTAGCAGGCCTAAATCACCTCAAGGGTGATTTAAATCTAATTATAGTGTAATGTATAACTAATGTATTGAATAAATATTTGTGTATAATGTTTTAAAGTACATTGTTATATTTCATTTATAGTTGTCAAAATGTATAAGATAAGCTGTCACAAGTCATGCCTGGGCCTGGCTTGGGGAGTAGAAAGAACTCCCAGAACCCCATCCAGGAACAATCCAGATATTACAGAAAATACTTTACTATTCCTTTATTTTAAATTACAGTTAAAATGAGGAATTATTTTAATGTGGAATGTATTTTGCATGAAATATTCCTCTACAAATTGTAATTAGATACATAAATTGTTCTGAAATATGTGTGAAACGTTGAATAAATTTGAAAATAAAGACTTACGATATTTTACATTTGAAATCCAAAGTTGTATTACTGTAATGATAATGTCTCTTGCCATTATACTAATGTAATGAACTGTACACAATTGACTACTTTTTTCTTGTGACATGAAAAGCCTTTGATTGGTATCGATCTTAACAGGTAACTCTTCTGTGTGGAGAACATTGGAACTGGTGTCCGTCTCTGAGCCAGATAAGTGCAGCGTGAAGTAACTAACCAGCTGTATGTGCATGTGTTAATGTGGTTACCTGTGCTTGTCATCTCATCATCTTTGTGGATTTAACATTAATATGTTAAATGTTTCCAGTAGTTTTTGTACATGGTTATACCACTGTTTGAAGCTGATTCATATTACCACCCCCTGAAGCTGATTCATATTACCACCCCTTGAAGCTGGTACATGCTACCACCCCTGAAGCTGTACATGCTACCACCCCTGAAGCTGGTACATGCTACCACCACCTGAAGCTGGTACATGCTACCATCACTGAAGCTGGTACATGCTACCACCTCCTGAAGCTGGTACATGCTACCACCCCCCTGAAGCTGGTACATGCTACCACCCCCCTGAAGCTGGTACATGCTACCACCCCCCTGAAGCTGGTACATGCTACCACCCCTGAAGCTGGTACATGCTACCATCACTGAAGCTGGTCATGTACCACCCCCTGAAGCTGTACATGCTACCACCCCTGAAGCTGGTACATGCTACCACCTGAAGCTGGTACATGCTACCACCCCCCTGAAGCTGGTACATGCTACCACCCCCCTGAAGCTGGTACATGCTACCACCCCTGAAGCTGGTACATGCTACCACCCCCCTGAAGCTGGTCATGTTACCACCCCCTGAAGCTGATACATGCTACCACCTCCTGAAGCTGGTACATGCTACCACCCCTGAAGCTGGTACATGCTACCACCCCCTGAAGCTGGTACATGCTACCACCCCTGAAGCTGGTACATGCTACCACCCTGAAGCTGGTACATGCTACCACCCCCCTGAAGCTGGTACATGCTACCACCCCCTGAAGCTGGTACATGCTACCACCCCTGAAGCTGGTACATGCTACCACCACTGAAGCTGGTACATGCTACCACCCCTGAAGCTGGTACATGCTACCACCTCCTGAAGCTGGTACATGCTACCACCCCCCTGAAGCTGGTACATGCTACCACCCCGTGAAGCTGGTACATGCTACCACCCCCCTGAAGCTGGTACATGCTACCACCGCCTGAAGCTGGTACATGCTACCACCACCTGAAGCTGGTACATGCTACCACCCCTGAAGCTGGTACATGCTACCACCCCTGAAGCTGGTACATGCTACCACCCCCTGAACTGGTACATGCTACCACCCCCTGAAGCTGGTACATGCTACCACCCCCTGAAGCTGGTACATGCTACCACCCCTGAAGCTGGTACATGCTACCACCCCCCTGAAGCTGGTACATGCTACCACCCCCTGAAGCTGGTACATGCTACCACCGCCTGAAGCTGGTACATGCTACCACACCCTGAAGCTGGTACATGCTACCACCCCCCTGAACTGGTACATGCTACCACCCCCTGAAGCTGGTACATGCTACCACCTCCTGAAGCTGGTACATGCTACCACCCCTGAACTGGTAATGCTACCCCCCTGAAGCTGGTACATGCTACCACCCCTGAAGCTGGTACATGCTACCACCCCCTGAAGCTGGTACATGCTACCACCCCTGAAGCTGGTACATGCTACCCCTGAAGCTGGTACATGCTACCACCCCCTGAAGCTGGTACATGCTACCACCACATAAAGCTGGTATGTGTTGCCACCCCTCTAAATCTACCGTAGTTTATGCTACCTCTCAAGCCTATTCTAAGCTTCTATCACCCTAGCATTTCTATGCTTCATTTCTGATCAGTACGGCACAACTGTCCTGGTCACCTGGGTAGGACTTGGAACACTTTCCAAATACCTTCCTTCTTTCCATCAGCCTTCCAAATACTTTCATATTCACCCAGTATACATGTAAGTTCATTGGAGTATTGGGTAAGTTTGGAGGGTCTTCTGAATTTCTAAACAGTTTCTAACTTTTCATTTAATTCCACACAGTAGCCTATAGTTTTATTTTGCAAAGAGTGTCAGATGGCTGACAACTTTATTCTTCAGTCCATATTAATTAATAAAGCATTTTCTGTTACATCTATGGGCAATAAGAAAAACATTCCACTCAGTGAGTCATTTTTTTTTAAAACTGCTTAAATCTCCATAAATTGTCAGAGTTCAGTGCTTTTTAAATTTTTACGTTTTTAGGTATTTGGCCAAGTTTGAAACTCCAGATGTATGTGGAGTGAATGCTATGGTGGTGTACCCAAGACTCCCAGTGGATCTTCAGGCTCGGTGGGATGAAGCTGAGCAGGATCTACATAATGGTGTGCTAACAAATAAGGTAGGAAATAAGTAATAATATAATGGTTTTATGCCATAGATTTTAAATATAAAATTTTCAGACAACAACAGGAATGTTGGAATTTTATATTTTTTACATTTGTTTCCAAGTTGTCAATCTGCTGAATTTGTCATATACTGTGTGTGTGTGTCTATATACAGTACAGTATATTATATAATATATATATTATATATATATATAATATATATATATATATATATATATATATATATATATATATATATATATATGTCGTACCTAGTAGCCAGAACGCACTTCTCAGCCTACTATGCAAGGCCCGATTTGCCTAATAAGCCAAGTTTTCATGAACTAATTGTTTTTCGACTACCTAACCTACCTAACCTAACCTAACCTAACTTTTTCGGCTACCTAACCTAACCTAACCTATAAAGATAGATTAGGTTAGGTTAGGTAGGGTTGGTTAGGTTCGGTCATATATCTACGTTAATTTTAACTCAATAAAAAAAATTGACCTCATACATAATGAATGGATAGCTTTATCATTTCATAAGAAAAAAATGAGAGAAATATATAATTCATGAAAACTTGGCTTATTAGGCAAATCGGGCCTTGCATAGTAGGCTGAGAAGTGCGTTCTGGCTACTAGGTACGACATATGTATATATATATATATATATATATATATATATATATATATATATATATATATATATATATATATATATATATATAGTATATAATGTTGTACCTAGTAGCCAAAGGCTCTACTCAGCCTACTATGCAAAACCAATTTTGCCTAATAAGCCAAGTTTTCCTGAATTTATATATTTTCTCATTTTTTTCTTATGAAATGATAAAGCTATCCATTTCATTATGTATTAGTTCATTTTTCAAATTGAGTTAAAACTCAAATTTAAAAACCTAACCAACCCTACCTAACCTATCTTAACCTAACCTAAACTAACACAACTAAGACATTAATTTGTGTTCTTAATACAATATAATAATGATAATTCAAATAAACTACAGTAATTGGAAACATTTTATTGAAAATAAAGAAAATCTCTCGGCCTATTAGGCAAATCGAGCCCTGCATAGTAGGCCGAGAAGTGCATTCTGGCTACTAGGTACGACATATATATATATATATATATATATAATATATATATATATATATATATATATATATATATATATATAATATAATATTATTTTTTTATTTTTATTTTTATTTATTTTTTTGCACTCCCTAAAGCTAGTAAGCTAGAATCAAGCAAGTCATGCATGGCACCACTGCCACAGGGACTACCAGTGTCCCTTCAGAGCTATATGTGATGTTTGGGAATCATTGGAGACAGTGTTATCCCATTAGAATAGACTAATGCTCAGATTATCTGTTTGCAAGCACAAGCCTTTCTAGAATTACTTCTAGAATACAGTAGAAGTTAGATCATATTTGTGGCCAGCAATGGGAACCCTGAATTAAAGTAATCCACTAGTTACAAACATGTTTGCTCCACCTCATTACTACAAAGCAGCAGCACCTCCAACAACATAGGGTCCATTGTCTCAATCTCGCTTCACATAACTCCTGGTTGGACAAGTGGGACTGATTATTAAAGCTTAAGTGACTTGGAAACAAACCTCGGAAACAAGGTTTGCTATTTGGCCCTAGGGGACATGTTTGAGAGGTGCACTCTCCACCCTTGTTCAGGACTAAGAACAGGCGCCTGCATTACATTCTGGTAGATGCATGGTTCATCCATCCGAGGTCTTTCCACCTCGTGTCCTAATTTTGCCATCCAATGCTATCTCAGGTTGATTAAGGAAAAAGGCACTCTGGCCATATTTCTCAATTCCAGGACTGTATTTCAATGTTCATAAGCATGTCTATCAACTTATTTTCTGAGTGGCTATGCTAGGGGTCCTCTATGGCTTACCCCCTTGTTTATGACTCAAGCTCCCTAACCTCTCTTGTCTTTGTTGCTGGTGTGTGACAGTGGTACAGTTCTGTATGGCTTTGTCTTAGTCACGTCTAGTTATGTCTAATCTAATCTTTAGTTACGTCTAATCTAAGAGGAAGGGATTAATTCCCTTCCTCTTAGAGTTGCTGGTACATGGAGTAAATTCACATTCCATATTCTTTTTTATTATTTATTCTTAGAATTACGTTATTTTTTTCTGGGGTGTTTAATTTCATATGAATCCACCATGTGTAAAATACTTTCACACATTTAAGCTTTAAGTGTTAGAAAAATATGTAATATGGGGCTTTAATTTGCACTTGCATACGGAAGTCAAGTATATGTATAATGTTGCAGGGATACCACAAAGAACTGGAGAGAATTTTCCTGGCTGCTGGATATTACTTGTCGCCTCAAGATCGATCATCTCTTTTACACAAGGCAGGTTAACATAAATTCTGTAGCCTCTCACAAGGCAGAGTAACATTTTTGTTATATTTATATGTGTGTGCAAGCTAAGTGGAGCATAAATTGATAGATGAGGTTTAAGATTTGACAGCATTTTCAATATACAGTATAATGTGTGTGTAGTAGATGATAGGGCATTAATAATTCTATTGATGGTACAGTGAGATGGATGATGATACAATGTAGATGGGTGATTGTACAGTTGGAATGTATGATGGTACAGTGTGAGTATATAATGTATAGTATAAATATATAATATCTATTGCCCTACACAAATGGCAGGCAATGTAAGTGCAATTAGCATAATTTGTAATGCAGTAATTCTTAGTCAGGAATTTATGTATTGGTAATTTAATAATAGTAATTTATAGTTCAGTGTATGCTTTTAATTAACATTTGTACTGTCTTTCATCATATTAAGTAAACTAGTGCTTTCATAATGGAATTCATAGTTAAATTTGTGGGTTCTGTCATTATTGGTTTTTGTTATCTTTAACAGGCATCAACAGAATCAAGCAGGAATTGCAAAGCTGAATTAAAGAAAGCCAAGTCACGTATTACTGAACTTGAGGAAGAACTGAAAATGAAGGAAGAGATCATTCTGGAACTTGGAGCTGGGAAGATGAATCTATAGCTCTCTCTCTCAAATATATTAATTAACGTTGTTGGGAATAGAAAACCTTTATTTAGGTTTAACGAGGTCACCTAGGTCAAATACTGACCATACCTAGGACGTAACCCACAACAGTAGCCCAACTCTCAAAGCACCTATTCTACTGGTAGGTCAACAGTCAACAGTGAAAGGAAATGTTGCCCAAGTGTTTCTGTCCTGCTGTGGGAATCGAACCCAAGACCTCTCGGCTGTAATCCGACTGCACTGATTACTGCAACATAGGACTCTTAAATGATTAAACAATGATGGCAGCTGAATTTATAGATATTTATCAACATAGATATTTATCTGATTAAAATTATCACATACAGTATATAATATATAATTTTAAATTAAGATACCTGTACTATACTTTAAACTCTCATGAAGGCTCTACAAGATATACTGGATTGGCATATGAGCAAATTGAAAGAAGAAAACATATGTTCAGGTACAGTATGAATGCATGTGTAATCACCATTACTGCTGGAGGAAGCTGCAGAGAAATTCTAATCTGCTAAAACGAATTTAAAATAAAATATTAGAGACTGCTGCTGTGTTATTTATTCACATGTACATATATTCAATGAATAAATTACCTTATGTGAGGAGCCCATTGGTGGCCCCCTCAGTGGCTCCCTGAAGATGTCTCGCCGAGATGGCTCCCCACTACTGGGTCACATCAGACCATGTAACAATGTGCATTGAATTTTGTAACTTGCTTAGCTGAATGAATTTTGGGGTTCAGTCCCTTCATTCAGTCCTCTGTAACCCTTTTCACTACTGTTCACAGGATGGGTATGGGGTGCATAATAAATTAACTAAACTATCAGAGCCCCTGATTTTATTTGAAGTAAAGAAAATTGCAGAGGGGAAGGCACTTACAATACAGATATTGCTCAAAGCAAGGCGCTTGGGCCATCCCCGGACTGGGTGATGACACGTGCCCCACATATCCCCCACATGTTATGTTTGTCCTCGCCTAGTTGTGCTTGCGGGGGTTGAGTTTTAGCTCTTTGGTCCCATCTCTCAACTGTAAACTGGTGTACAGATTCTCATGTGAAGTTAGGTGAGGCCAACCCCAAGAGTCTGGCCTAATACTTCAAACACATACAAATATGTTTTGTAGATATTGATACATGTTATAGAAAAACATGGGATTAAGTTGATTCTAACAACTTGTATTACCAAACTTTAGGAAGAGTATGAAAACATTTTGTAATATCTGAGTGAATTAAATATTATAGTTATACAGTTGAGAGGCGGGACCAAAGAGTCAGAGCTCGACCCCCGCAAGCACAACTAGGTGAATACAGCAATGTGCTTTTCCCGTGTTGTGTATGAAGGAATACAGAGTATAGATCAAGAGCAAGCAACTATGAGCTCATCTAATATCCTTTATCTCAAGAGAAAAGGGAGTTTAAATTTTAAATTTAAATTTTGCCCCGAGGGCGAGTTTATTGGGCAGCGCCACTCATCTTGTGAGTGGACACACCGCCATAGCAGCATGTACATCACTCCCCAATAGGAAGAAAACCCGCTGGGTTGTTCATCCTGTCACTTGTACCCAGACACAGCTGGGACTTGCTTAACTGTCTCAAGTGAACAGCTCCTCAAACAAGATGTCCATCACTCTCACCACAGATTCTGCAACTTTGCTGATCAACTGTTGTTTCCATTCAATATCTCCATGGATATTTGTATCCAAGACAGATTCTCGCTATTACTGATTCTCTCCCTCGTCCTCCTCCTCTTCGGCCATAATGATTGGGATTGCCAGCTGCAACCATGTTGTACCATCGTATAGATTCACTGGTTTGTGCTTCTATCCTCCTTTCCTCAGTTACCTTGTCACGGTGATGTTGCCTGACAATACCTCTAATTTGTAGTAGTCTTTGGTATGAAGTATTCAATATGGTCTCCTTCAGCGCCTTCAGCAGCCAGCACATCTGCTCGTTCATTCCCGCATATTCCAACATGGGAGGGGATCCACAAAAACTTGATGACTCTTCCCTGATTGGTAAGTACTCTCACAGCTCTCTTAATTTCAGCGACTATTGCAAGATTTTCTGCCCGATTTTTACTTAGGCTTTGCAATGCTGCTTTTGAATCGGTGCAAATCACTGCACCATTAGTGTTCCGTTCAAGAAACCTTAACGCCATAACAATGGCAGTTAGCTCTGCTTGCGTTGAAGAGGCATAGTTCTCAATACGTGCTTTTTCTTCATTTCTGCGTTGGAAAGTATTATCCTTGATTACCATGTATGCAGCACCAGCCCTGTCATTGACAGGATTAGATGAACCGTCAGTGTAGATTTGATCTAGTTCATCTCCGGCTTCTTTATAAATTTCCTCGAGATACTTGTGCCTCATTTCTTGTGGTAACATGTTGGATTTTTCATTGCCATTTCATTGATGATGATCTTGCATGAGTCATCCTCCCAGGGAGGTAACCTCTCTACAGGCAGGAGCTCACGGGCTTGCTCAAGCAGGTGAAGCTCTTCGAGGTAGCAGACTGATCTGTGATGCCATTTTTTGCTTCTCCTGTTCCCCCTGAAAGTAGCACAGAGCTCAGTTTTTTCTTAGCAATATCATTGTAATGGGGATCTCTGGCTATCCTAATTGCAAGCTTAGCATTCAGCTCCTGAATTCTGCTTTTAACACTGGGAAGGGACAACTCTCGTAGATTAGACGTTTTGGCAGTTCTTGGAACTCCAAGAATGATTGTCATGGCTTCATTTTGAATGCTTTCAAGCCTTTTCATATCGCTTTGGGAGTAGGTGCACAGAACTGGTGCGGCATAGTCTATGACGGAGCGCACATAGGCTGTGTACATCATTTTAAGCACGGCAATAGAGGCTCCATGTCCATTCCAGGTCATAGCTTTCAGTGCCCTGAGTCGACTTTTGCATGTTCCTATGAGTTGATTGAGCTCCTCTTTCTTCCCCTTGTTAGAGCCGACAGTGACGCCAAGGTACCGATAGTGGTCAACCCATTCAAGTGTTACACCATTAATTTGCAGTTCTTCATTTGCTCTCCGCTTGTGATGGGAGTATGCCTTCGTCTTGTTTGTGGAGAGAGTGAAACCGAGCTCAATACATTTCCTTCCAAGGAGTTCAATGGACTGTTCAATTTTTCCCAAGGTGGGAGCTTGTATTAGGACATCATCTGCATATCCCACTTGTTGTGTTCCTTCCGGAAAATCAATATTTGCAATGGCGTTCATAAGTACATTGAATAGTGTAGGGCTTAAGACTCCGCCTTGGGGGGTCCCGAGTTCCATATTCATTGTTCTGGAGACTGCTCCATTGAAGCAAACCTTGGCTTTCCTTCCTGTGAGGTAGTCTTCAACCCATTTCATGAGTCTCCCCTTGACACCCATGCATGCAAGCTCGTCCAGGATCGCAATCCCCTGTGCTTTGTCGAAGGCTCCTTTGATGTCAACAAATACAGAGTACCTAGCCGTGTCATTAGCCAAGTAATTAACTATACAATTTGCTGTGCTCCGTCCTTTAACAAATCCATTGACCCCCTCCCCTAACCTGCCTATTTTGTGCAACAGTCGGTTTAGGATGATCCTTTCAAGCATCTTGCAAGTGCATGACACGAGACTGATAGGTCTGTAATTACCAGGGTCATTGGGCTTCGGTATGGGAACAATTATTGCGTGTTTCCATTGTGTGGGCAACACTCCACTTAGGAATGACTTGTTAAACAGGTGGAGTAGTGGATTCCCAGACACTTCACACAGTGCATTGAGTATGTCGTAGGTGACGCCATCTTCACCAGGTGCTGTACTTTTACCTTTTTCATAGCGCCCCTTACTTCTTGGCTGTGATTGGTTCCCCATATTCGTCATCACTAGACAGTGCTCTTGTTATCCTAATTCTTCTGTCATCATGTCGCAGGAGCTGTTCCCTGCTGATTTCTGCAGGGAGGGAGGAGGAGGATGCTGCATCACTCCACTTGTGAATTAGTTCTTCAGCCTTACCCTGGGGGTCTTTGTGAGCCGCAGGCCGGGCTCTGCCACCCTTAGCTATCTGAATTTTTGCCCACACTTGTCTTGCAGATGTTTCCCGTCCAATAGAGCTAGTGAACTCAAGCCATTGTCTTTCCCGCTCTTTAATCTTCTCTTCCCTGGCTACTTGACACACAGTTTTAAACAACTCTTGGTTACTTTCAGTGGGATGTCTCCGGTACTCTCTACTCATGTCTCGTACATTTGCGTTAAGCATCTTTATGTAATCGTTCTCATACCATTTTAATTTCTTCCTCTGAGGGTTACTTCGCCCAGGCGTACGGCGCGGAACTCTGAGACAGCTCTCAATTTGGTGATTAAGGTCATCAACAAATGTATCAATGTTTTCTGGGATTTGGTATTCCGTGAACCAGTCACTCATCCTGTTTATGAAGTGCGGCCTCATATCTGGTCCGAGTGATAACCTTTTTCTTTTATTTGTCTCTTTCTTTCTCTTGCTCATGTCGACGGTGGTAATCAGTGCCCAGTGGTCACTACATAAACTGGAGTTGTCTTGACTGCCGGCAAACTAGTCATTGATATTAGGCAAGAGTGGTACGTAAGTAATTATCAAAAGAAGGCACCAAGCCGGAAAGGTTATGTAGCATAAGAGTGTGTAAGTAGCGCCATAGTATCGGCATCATCATGATGGTCTACTGGCACCAACACATCCTTGTAGTTCATTATGCACCCCATACCCATCCTGTGGGAGGTAGTGGAAAGGGTTACAGAGGCACATAATGGGCTCAGGGACTCAACCCATAGTTTATTTATGTTGTTGATTAGAGCGACAACGACACAGTTTATTTATGTAAGCAAGTTAGTCAAATCAAATCAGGTAAACAAAGTGTTATGAGCCGCATAATATATGAACTAAACCAAACGATGTTTCTTCGACTTCGTATTAATTTATACGACATATTTTGTAATAAAATTGAGTTTAGTACAAATTTGTTGCAGATTATTTTTATATAAATCGGTTCGATCAGTTGTACAATATAAGCAGCATTATATGATACATATATGACCATTATTATTATATGATGATGCCGTTTATCATCAAGAAAT
>WNGS01092210.1:32484008-32501293 GCA_020271785.1 Procambarus virginalis
TTAGCAGCTAAAGAAAACAGATTTGATTTAAATTCCTATGGATTCCAACACATGTGTGGCATCTTGAGGCATGACACTGTTGATAGGCTTGCAAATGACAGCCTGTAGAAAACCAGAAAATTGATATGGGTGTTTCAATAGCAGTGACAAAGAGAAGGATAAACATCAGGAACACAGATAAAACATAAAACATCAGGAACACAGATAAAACATAAAACATCAGAAGCACAGATAAAACATAAAACATCAGAAGCACAGATAAACTAGAAACATCAGGAACCAGATAAAACCTGTGTATGGAGTCAGCCTCCACCAGTCATCACTAGCCTAAGGCATTCATGTTACTCTCTGACACTGAAAAAGTTCTTTGCTAACGTCCCCTGTGTTGTGCTTCATTAGTACTCGCCTTCTCCACCTGTGTCCTCCTTGTTCGCGTACCACCATGTTAAACAGTTGATCCGTAGCTACCCTGTCAATTCCTCTGAGAATTTTGTAGTGTAGTGATCATGTCTCCCCTTACTCTTCTGTCTTCCATGGTTAAGTGACCATGAAGCTCATGTTAGAGCAGGGGCGTCATGCACCAAGGAAAGGGTGCACCACAGAGTACTTGTACTAGGGCTGTAGCTCAGGCGAACACCCCCCCCCCCCCCCCCCCGAGATGTTACAACCAATGCTAGTTTATACAGGTGTTGTCATACACATTAACAGTAAGAACTTCTCCTGCAACAGATACATAATGAGAAGACGACCCAGGCGTCACGGCCGTGACCCCTGGGTCGTCTTCCTGCACCACAACATTCCTCTCACCTCATTCATGTTTATACTGTGTAGAGTTATGGCCCATGGTACTGTGGTGGTAGTGGTGCTGGTCGCCGTTCTGTGGTGGGTGTGGCGCTGGTCGCCTGTCTGTGGTGGTTGTGGTTGCTGGTCGACCTGTCTGTGTTGTGTGGGGCATGGTAGCCCTGCCTGGTGGGGTGGGGTGCTGGTCGCCTGCCTGTGGTGGTGTGGGGCTGGCTCGCATGTCCCTAGTGGTCGGTGTGGGTGATGGTTCGCCTGCCTGTGGTGATGTGGTGCTTGGTCGCCTGGCTGTGGTGGTGTGGTGCTGGGTCGCCTGTCTGTGGTGGGGTGGGGCTGGAGTCGCCTGTCTGTGGTGGTGTGGTGCCTGGTCCCGCCTGCCTGGGTGGTCGTGGTGCTGGTCGCCTGTCCTGTGGTGGTGTGGAGCTGGTCGCCTGCCTGTGGTGGTGTAACACTGGTCACCTTCACTTATAAAGTGGCGATAGTGATCTTCACTTGTGAAGTGGCGATTGGTGAATCACCAATAGCACCGACGCCACCAAATCACAAGCAGTTTTCAGTGAACACAAGTCATTATCACTGTCTCCGGCTGCTGCAGCAGCAGCCGGGAACTAGAAGTTTTCGTTCCACTGCCGGCCAGAGTGCAGGCAGAGGCGCCGTCTGGACTGGTATCTGTCACTCGCCCAGCTCTAAAAGCCCATATATCCTGCCTATCCTGGCCCCATACATACCCTGCTTACCTAGCCCCATTATCACCCATCCTCCAAGGTACATCTCGTAGATTTCCTATCCTGCCATTCTTCCAACATCTCAGCCAGAGCATTATGTCCAACCCTGTCCGACTTTTCTATAGTTGTCTACTCATTGGGGATCCAGCCCATCCTCACGCAGAAAATGTTCTGAATACAAGATTGGAGAGAAAGAGAGAAAGAGAGAGAGAGAGAGAGAGCGAAGAGAGAGAGAGAGAGAGAGAGAGATGAGAGAGAGAGAGAGAGACGCGAGAAGAGAGAGAGAGAGAGAGAGAGAGAGAGAGAGAGAGAGAGAGTTTAATTATTAATAAAGACAGTATGTAGAGAAAATGATTACATTGATGACGAGCAAGTGGTTATGGGTAGAGAAAGTAGTTATGGTAGAGGTGGTTATGGGTAGAGAAAGTAGTTAAATGCAGGGAAGTCCAGGGGAGTAAGGAAGCTGGTGAAGGGTAGGGAAGGTGTAGTTAAGGTAGAATGATGATTGTTATAATTAAGATGTTAGAGTAAGGATGACAATATCTAATAAAAAATACCAACCCGTCCTCTTACAAATAATGTCGCTTTTCCCTCGTATGCGAACTAAGGCTGAAAATTACCTTACTAGATAGAAAATGGAAGCGGCTGGCGAAAGTGACGTCCTGCCCCGTTTTCTGTTTTGGGTCCTCTGGCTTAGTCTGTTAGGTTAGAATAGGACACTTTAAATTAACAGTTTTATGACGTTTTGAAACCTTAAGGAAACTAAACCTTGCTATTTTGGATACAATTCATTTGGAAAATAAATTTCCAATTTCTAGTACGTTAATTTTTGACCGTAGCGCATACGAGCGAAAAGCGACGTTATTTGTAAGAAGATGAGTAAAAAAATAGTTACAGTGATGAAGACAGTGTGTAGTGAAGCTGGACAAAGTGATGAAGACAGTGTGTAGTGAAGCTGGACAAAGTGATGAAGACAGTGTGTAGTGAAGCTGGACAAAGTGATGAAGACAGTGTGTAGTGAAGCTGGACAAAGTGATGAAGATAGTGTGTAGTGAAGCTGGACAAAGTGATGAAGGCAGTGTGTAGTGAAGCTGGACAAAGTGATGAAGACAGTGTGTAGTGAAGCTGGACAAAGTGATGAAGACAGTGTGTAGTGAAGCTGGACAAAGTGATGAAGACAGTGTGTAGTGAAGCTGGACAAAGTGATGAAGACAGTGTGTAGTGAAGCTGGATAAAGTGACAATGTGCACAATACTTGAGCACTTTGCAGTGTGCAAGACACACGTCAACTGCAGCAACTGGGGTGAGCACGGGACACGTCCTCCCCGGCAGCAGTCTCCGGGAATCAATGAAGTGAAAATTCCTGCTGCAGAGACTCCGGAGGTGGTAGTAGTGGTGGTAGTTGACGATGATGGATGCTGGTGGTGGTGGTGGGTGTTGTGGTAGCAGATAGTAATGGTATTGGCGATAGTTAGAGATGGATAGTGATGATATGTGTGGGAGGTAGTGGTGATGGTGTCAGTGGCTGATAAGTGGTTATGTGGTGGTAGATCTGCCACCAGACTCTCACAACACTCTCCCAGCCTCACCTGACCACTAGAGAAGGAGACACCTCACAGTACAGTCATTCCGGCACGCTTCCGGCCCACAACTATGAAGCCACAACTATTACCAGTCCACGCCGAACACAAGGGGAATTGAAATTGAAATAAGTTTATTGAGATAAAATACACACAAAGGGATGAGGTAGCTCAAGCTATTCTCACCCCGTTCAGTACAATGTGTTCATACATATATAGACACACATCACAAACAATAAACATATTGCCGAACATTCTGAGAGATAAACTTATACATTTCCTCCTTTACACAAGTAGTATGGTATCAGACGTACACACAAATACTTTTATGACAAGGGGAAATACATGTCAGTAACTGCCAGCCAATGTACTTTTGGAATAATACTGGAATTATTCGGATCTATATCTATAATATAAAATATATGTCTGTTTGCCTGTCTGTCCGAAGTAGGAGGCCAGATTCTTGGGGTCAGGGGTCTTGGGGTCACTTGGAAGGGGTCAGGATAAGGATTTGGAATGGAGCGGGGTAAAGGAATGTTGTCCAACCACTTGGACGGTCGGGGATTGAACGTCGACCAGCATGAAGCGAGACCGTCGCTCTACCGTCCTGCCAAAGTGGTTGGGAAGAAGGGAGAGAGAAAAAGTACTTCTGAGATGCTTATTATTGCAAGCATCTATGGTCTGGTTGGTAGAACAACGATCTCGCATTTTTTAGGTTGGAGATCGAATCTCTGATGATCAAGTTCAAGTAAGTTTACTGAAATAATAAAATACATCTCAAAAGGATAGAGTAGTTTAGGCTATTTGTACCCTCGTTGTCCGGTGACCCTGGTGAATGAAATCAATCATTAAGAAAATCTTTATAGCAGGACGGCAGGATATGGAACCAACGTCCCGGGTCACCCCACACACGCGTCTTCACCCATAGTGATATTACGTTGTTGTGACATCATCACCACCACCACCTCACCCCCAACCACCATCATCACCTCTACCACCAACCACTCACAACCACATCCCAAGTTACACCTCATGCACCCCGCGAGTGTGGTCACGTGGCCCGGGCACAGGCAAATTCAGGTAAAAAATCCAGAAATATTGAGCAATGTCTTACCTCACGAAAGACGTTTTGTGGGTAATTTAGCTCACAACAGATCTTTGAATCTAGTTTAGCCATGTAAGTAACTGGCTGACCATCAAAACATCTGGGCGAACACGACAATTCATCTGTAATTAGTCGATGTTAGAATTTTTTGTCATAATGACTGACCTTCACCTGAACCTTAAGGTGAGAACTAGAGCTTCACGATAATGACTTTTTCAATACCTCATTCAATTTTCTAATTACATTGAAAGTTGCGATTTAAATTTAAAAAGACATTGACTTTCATGTTTAAACTTTGAATTAAAAACTATGTTCTCCAAGGAAATCTACGCGACCTTGGACGTTTAATACTCTGGACCACAATCAATACCAGCGGGAGTCTGGCCACATGTGACGAAGCTCTCTTTCCACTCTGAAGCTCTGATGCACAGACAGCTAGTCATATTCACTCTAAAACCTTACGGCACAGATACGCATATACTGACTGTAACACCAAGCCATATTGGTAGTAAATAGGTACATTCATACAGGTAGTAAACTACAAAGCCCATTCATACTTACAGTAAACCCACGAGCCACAAACATACAGTAAAACGGAAATATACAAAACGTTACTTTTATTATTTTGTATTTATTAATATAATAATAATAATAATAATAATAATAATAATAATAATAATAATAATAATAATAATAATAATAATAATAATAATAATAATAATAATAATAATAATTTATTTAGGAACACTACATATAAAGTTGCAGGGTTACAGTACAAAAATTCTGTTAGCTTTAAAGATAGACGTAGTACTTACAATACAATATACAAGAAGTTACATGGGGTTGTTAAAGTACAGTACATGCAATGGTGATACAATCACCATTGTGGTGATTGTGGTGATGAGTGGTACAATCTTGCACAGTCACTAACACACATCTAATGGAAGGAAGAGGTGGTGGTGGTGTAGCTCTACTGGTAAGAAAAGGTTGGGATATTGAGGAGATGGTTGTTCAGGGCTGTGAAGGTTTCAGTGACTACATAGCAGGTAACAACAAATGGAGGGAAAAAATTATAATCGTAGTCATATATAATCCTCCACCAAATGACAGAAGACCTAGACAGGAATATGATAGAAACAACATGGCCACCATTAACATAATAAAAAAGAGCAGCTTCTGTTGTTAGCAGGAATGGATCTAGACTATTAATTATGGGAGACTTCAACCATGGGAAGATAGACTGGGAGAACAGAGACCCGCATGGAGGACCAGAAACATAGAGAGCTAAGCTGTTGGATGTGGCAACAAAAAACTTTCTAAGCCAGCACGTCAAGGATCCAACAAGAATGAGAGGGGAAGATGAACCAGCAATGCTTGATTTGATATTTACCCTAAATGAGTGGGATATAAGGGAAGTTAAGATGGAAGCACCCTTGGGAATGAGTGACCACAGTGTATTGAACTTTGAGTACCTGGTAGAGCTAGGAATTATCTCCCCAAAAAAGGAACTAGGAATCAAAAGGCTGGCATATCGCAAGGGGAATTATGAACAGATGAGAAGTTTCCTAAGTGAAATACCTTGGGACACAGACCTCAGAGATAAGTCTGTATAGGGTATGATGGACTATGTTACTCAAAAGTGTCAGGAGGCAGTAAACAGGTTCATCCCGGCCCAAAGGGAAAAATCCGAGAAGCAACAGAAGAATCCATGGTATAATAGGGCATGTTGACCAGACCACACACTAGAAGTTGAAGGGACGACGACGTTTCGGTCCGTCCTGGACCATTCTCAAGTCGCTTGTGATGAGGAGGTAGAGAACGGGAATAAATAGGCAAGAGAGAGGTGAGGAGGAAAGTAAGGTGTAGAGAATAGTAGTAATAATGAGAACTGCAGAAGGCCTATTGGCCCATACGAGGCAGCTCCCATTATAACCACCGAAGGAAAGGTAATAGGAATAAGCAGAGGATAGCAAGGGAGTGTAGGAGAAGACAATGAACAGAAAAAGGGGGAGAAGAGAGAAAGAAAATGAAAGAGAAAGAAAGATAACTGGAAGGGGTAAGCTTATGTTAAGTCACGTTTGTTAGAAAGATTAGAGCATTTGAGTATGTACTGTGAAAGGGAAGAGTCCACAGCAACAAAGCCAGGACTCAAGTTCATGTTGGGTACATTGTGTATAAGAGCCGATTCTACAAGACGGCGTCTGTGAAGAGTAGAGGCAGGAAAGATTATTTTGGAGGAAGACCAATCAATGGGATGATTAGAATCCCTCACATGGCAGAAGAGAGCATTGTTAGTGTCTGCAGACTTAACACTTCTCTTGTGTTCTTTAAGTCTGTCATTCAGTGTACGGCCAGTTTCGCCAAAGTATTGGAGAGGACAAGATGAACAGGAAATAGAGTAGACACCAGCAGCATTAGAAGCAGGAGGAGCAGTGTGAACTAGATTGCTACGAAGTGTGTTAGTTTGTCGAAAGGCGAGTTTAATGTCAAGAGGACGAAAGGTATTGGTAAAAGTTTTGAGTTCAGATATGAAGGGAAGGCATAGTACAGTGCTACTAGTGTTGGAAGCAGGTTTTGGACTTGGCCTGAGGATGGGCTGGCTATAGACCTAGGAAAGTTTAAGTTTGGTTGTTCCCTTCTTTCTCATGCTTTCTGCAAAATTAATGCACAAAACATTGGTAGTTTAGTGGGTGTAACATTTTCGACTTTGTACACGTCCACAATACGTACTATTAGTTTTTAATGGCAGGTTGTAAAATTTATATATTAAACCTTAGTAAAAAATTGATTGTTATTTATTTGAAATCTGTAGAAAAATAGTATACAAGATGTTTCCTGGAATTTATATTTCCTATCAAAATTTTAATTTGATAAGTTTTGTTATCGAACAGAAATTAACAAAAGCTAAAAGCACGTTATGAAGGCGAGTTCGTGAGCCGTGTCGTCGTCTCCGACTCTCCGTCTGCAAACTGCACCTAATATCAAGAAGAAGAAGATGCCTACGCTGAGGGCCTACATTGTTACTTACCTGCTGTTTATAACATTATCAAACTCTCAAGCTGAAATGGCGCCCTTAAAAGTAATAAATGAGTTACCAAGTAGTGGTTACAGGTAAGAGACGCCTCGCACTGACACACACGTAACATGAGCCCGAGCAACGCAAGTACTCTCATCAAAGAGTGGCTTTACAAGAATGTAAACACATCATATCATGCTATGTACTCTCATAAACTCATGTAACTTCTTGTGTGTATATATAAATAAATAAAATAAAGACTCTCAACCAGTTTAAAAGAGAAACTTAGTACTGTATTACAGTATTTAACCCTTTTTGTAACCTACATTGCTTCCTAAATATCAAACTATGTTTTGATATTATTGAACGTTAATTAGTAAACCTTCAAAGTTGTTGATATCTGCCGTGTACAAATTTAAAAAGTATTCCTGTTTACTCTGTTGAAATATATAGTGAAAATTACTATAAGTTTTGTTAAAATTTCTGTGGTGCCAATCACCGTGTAATAATTGACAGTTTTTTCTATTACTCTGCTTCAGTTAATTTTTACTTTTAATCTAAATTAGCTTTAAATTTTGTTTGGGAACATCATCATGATGGGAAGAGTGTGGATATTAATGACTGTAGGCACAGTGCTTATACACTCCTCTTGTATCCTGTGTATGCTTGTATGTACTCTTGCTTAAATAACAAATATTATTATTATTACTACAGTATTATACTATATTTCACTGTTGAGTACTAAGTTACTAGTTCACTTGTCATTGGTGGGAACCATATGCCAAGTTGTGATTGGCTGTGGGTATTGACCTAGGCACTAGAGATTATTGCTATGTTTATTAAATGCAGTATTGAATACAAAATTCAAATTAGATTTAAGTAGATGCACTGGTTGGATGTGGTCAACTCGTGTAAAGCCATTTTCCACAAAGCTCGTTTTGTAATTAGAGTACTGTATTGTAATCTTGTGTATTATTAGGACAGACCAGATTATTTTGTTATGTTGGGCTTGGTTAGCTTACCTTAGGTTAGGTAGGGTTTAAAATCGACTGGTGAACCATCTTTTTTAACTTCACCCTGTCCTCTCACAAATTACGGTTGAATTGGCCGTTTGCCCGTACGGCCGAATATGGACGTAATTTGAAAATTAAAAAGAATTGAAAATAAATTTTGGATTTTTTTTTTCCCAAACAGTAAGTTAAGGGTCCTCTGGTAGGTTAGGTGGGCAGGAAACTCTCCTTAAGTTTCAAAACGTCATGAAAAATTTTAATTGAAAGTTCCCTCTCCTAACCTTTCCGAGTAAGCCAGAGGACTCGAACAGAAAACGGGACAGAACACCACTTTCGTGAGTCGATTTCAATTAAAATTACGTCCATTTTTGGCTATAGCGCACTTTCGAGCGAAAAGCGATGTTATTTTTAAGAGGACGGGGTTGATGAAGTTGCCCGTATCTGAGGTAACTGGTACCTAAACATGCAGATCACACACTTGGGCCATTCTGCTCTCTAGGACACCATTTAGCACGACACTTACCTTGGTCATAATCAAGAATGATAAAAGTTTTGCACCACACCTAACCTGGTATCTTGGAAAGTGCTGTGGTACTTGCACTATTGCTAAATTTAAGTCCTCCAGTACACCAATAAGTGGCTCCAAATAAATTCCTATATACTTATACTAGTGGCTGAAATATGATCATAGCAAATTTCCATGCCTTCTATGTTCAAGTTTATTGAAGATGTCAGTATCCACACTTAATATAGCTCTTGATTATTGGTTTGATCTTTACGTCTACAAATAATATACAGTACAGTATAGGTTAATTGAGACTACTGTATATACCTAGGTTTGAAACATGACCAGTCAATAGTACAATTGACTTCATTTTCAACTCGCAATCGGGGACCCCAAGTTAAATTCCAATGCAGGACAGAAATGCTTGGGCATGTTTCCTTCCACATAATGCCTCTTTAACTAGGTACCTGGGAGTTAGGCAACTGCTGTGGGGTTGCATCCTGGGGAGGAGGTCAGTAGTTCAACCTTGGGGGGTGGGGAGGGACTCCATACAAGCCTAAGGTACTATATTAAACTAAAATTTATGAGTTTACAGGACGATAAGTCATCAGTGCATGAAGGTGTTGAGTATACAGTGGGATTATGTAATGGTATAAATTTTTCCTGATGATTTTATCAATAATAATTTGATTCTAAATGCAAGAAATTTGCTCAACATTGAATTTTTATATTCTCTTATTTCAACAGTAACCTACAAAAGCTGGAGCCCAAGCAGGAAGAGAAGCTGCAGCTGAGAATGAAGCCTGCTAACTTTACTGGCCCACACCATCTGAGAGACTTGGTTGGAAGATGCTTCAAATATCTAGACTCAAAGTTAGGAGCTTTCGAACTACAGCACTGTATTACAGTATTTCCTTTGAACTACTTAATGTTTAATAGCTGAAATAACATACATGAGTGTTTTAGATGTATCAATTGCAGATAAATATTTAAATTCTAGTCCAATTGGATGTTTGAGCAGTTGGGTTATTATCCACCAGAATTTACCAGTAATTTTAACAAATATAAAATTAATGCTTGTTTTATATGTCTTTCATTGTCAGAAGTACAATTACAGTACATATTCGTTTAGTAAGTTACACATTTAGTGATAGAAGCAGTTATTGGATACTGTATTGTCACTTGCTGCCAAATCTGTTTTCTTGGACATTTAGACCTTTCAGTTTTTCAAGCTCTATTAATTCTCAACACTTTTTTCAAATATTGATCCAGTTTTTTCTTGTAAAAATACTGGTGGAGTTCCTCTACCACATGAGTCCTTTAATTTGCCATTGTACTCCCTTCTTGTTAAGAAATTCTCAGGCATCCTACAAACATTTCTGCACAACCTCTGTATGTTGTGCTCCACCCACTCCATCACTCCACATTTCAGTACAGTTACCACAACTTTAAGTGAAGAGTCTAGAAGCATTACCTGAGTGAGGCTCCCGGACAGGCCCCCAATTTATGTGATGGGAAAAATGGATGGTAGCGCAGTCTAGGGCAGATGGAATGCCTGTCACATAAAGTAAAAAAAAAAAAAAAAAAAAAAAAGTTAAAGACTGCTATTTAACTCCACCATGAGATAACTGTAGGATAAAGCATAGATAGAACAAAATTTAAAATATTTATGAAAATTTACTTTAAACAATTTACAAAATAAAAAATAATATCCAGGCTTGGCTCTAATATAACGTGTGCAAAAAACAATGTGAACAATCAAATTTACATTACGTTAATGTGCAAATAAAATATGGTGCTAAAATGCTGTGAGCCAGCCTGCATAAACCTGCTACCACACCGAGATATGCCAGCAGATCTTTGCAGTAGAGCACTCAGGAGTAATCTGGCTTGCTGGAGCTGGCAAGCCTCTATATATATATATGGAACGACAGCCGTCCAAGTGGCGCTGGAATCGTAGATAACTATGAGCCGGCTCACTAACTGCTTGTTTTGGCTGGTGGCCTAAGCTCCCAGCGGCCAGGTGAGGTGGGGTGACGGGCGTTGGAGTGGAGGGGGACTGGTGATACACTGTCTAGATATCTGAGAAGTAGCTGTTGTCATTGTTGCTGCTGTAAATTTTTGAGTTCTTAAATATATAGACGTAGTGTAGTAGAATAGATGATGATGGAGCAGGCCGAATCTCCTTTTGAGAGAGATTACCATGACAATATAATAATAAATAATAAATCATTGTGTTGGGGGGCAGGAAGCCAGAGTGTATTCATACATTTACATACATACATGTTTTGCTTTTAACGAGGTCTCCCCACCCCCACCCCTCAAGGTTGAATTACTGACCCTGCTCAGGATGCAACCCCACAACAAGCTAGCTAACTGCTGAGTACAAACTCACTGCTAGGTGAACTGAGGCATTAGGTGAAAGGAAATGTGCCCAACCATTTCTGTCCCACCCAGGATTCAAACCCGGAATTCTTGATTGTGCGTCTAGAACGAACCCGACTGTACTACCGGGACCCTTCCTTAATTTCCTTAATTTCCTTAATTTAATTCCCTAACCCTTTTAACAAATATCACATCTCATATACATACGAGTCATGTGTTAAAAATAATCATAGAACAATTGCTTGAAATAAAAGTGAAATTGCATGTGACATCATATCTTTTGCATAGACTACAGTATTTAAAGAAAATTTAACTGCATCTTTGGAAAGGACTGTCAATCCTAAATGATCAGCATAAAAAAAAATCAACCTTTTGTACCTTAATTCCTGGCATTGGCATTCAGATTCATTTTTTATTTCTCATTCACACCATATTTGGTGTATGCCTAGAATACCTTAAGACCACTGCAGTAAATCTCCTGACTTGAAAGACAGGCCCTGTTTACTTTGATGATGGTACCTGACAGATTGTTCCTCTCAAGCAAATTCTTACCTTTCTTCTTTCTAAATAAAATGTTTACAGTTGAGTTCTTTACTGTGAGTTCTAACATGATGTAATGTTTTTACCACCCTGTTTATATCCATCTTGTTATTGCTTTTCATTCATCAAGATCGTAATCATATCATGCCTCATTCTTTGGCTCTCGAGCAAAGTTACAGCCCTGCTCCCGTGTCAGGTAAGTCCACTACGGGCTCACCATAGCCCGTGCTACGTTGAACTTTTTGTTCCGAGTAGCTGAATCTAAAACAACAACAAACAGCTTCAGTTCTCAAGATAGTGTAGCCTGATTGCCTCCAATCTCTTTAAAAGTAGGATCCCTGATGCTGAAAATTTATTTGTTATCCTTCTCTGTATGCTTCTAGAGAATTTATACCCATTTTTTGCATAGTTCAAGTTAGGTATTAGTACATCAAGTTGAAGATTTAGGTTTACTCTGGCATTTTTTATATTCCATAATATAACTAAAATATAATCGATAATTGTCTAGTTTTAATGCTCTGTGGTCTTCACTGTTACAATAGTTATTATATAGATTTCATCTGCTAACAAAATTTTTATTATATCTGCAGATATGAGTATGTGTTTTGCCCGTTTCAAAACATAACCCAAGAAGATATTCAAGCATATTATGAGCCATATAAAGGTGTTCTTGGGTATGTGATTACATTTATATTATTTTATTTATATGTGTTAGTATAGTTACAGTAGCATGATATTGGTTTTGCTGAATTGTTTTTTTTGCTGCCTCACCTCCCAGAAGCAATTGGCCATAATGCTTCTCTCGTCCTTTCCACCTCCCCACTTTCCCTGGTCCCCGCTCTGTATCTCTATTGATCATGAATCTCTCTCTCTCTCTCTGCCTCTAATTAAATTATAACCAAATTTTTTTTTATATAAACAGATTAATCGACAAACAGATAAACTCCAGGAAGTGTAGTGTACCAAAATCATAAGCAATTTTAAAGGTTTTATGATAAAATATGAAGAGAAGATAGAACACCACGAGCATAGCTTTGTTCCTATAACTGCAGTTAGGTAATGACACTTAAACTATCTTTAGTCTCCAGTCTCTGCTAGCATTTAATATTATTTAATATAGATGTATTCGGTGAGTATAAAATGAAAATAATAAAATGAATTTTCCAGACATACTCCTCTTTGTGTCTTTGTGTAACTGGCCTTGAGAAAGATTGATTAACTTCAATAATAAGAACTAAAATGGACCCACACCTTGAGGAACTTGTTCCCAGCCAGTTGATATTTTGAGTTTATAGCTAAAAGTGATTGGAATATTTATAAATAATGGTCTCGTAATTATTGATAATTTTTTTAAGGCACTTAAATTTTTTAGCTCTGGAACCTATCTGTTTTTCATATAAAGTTAAGTTTAGTCTGTGTGAGGATTTCTAGGAAATCAAGTTTCAGATTTGATAGTAATACAGTGGCACCTCGATTTATGATTGCCCCTACTTACGATAATTTCGAGCTACTGTACGATGTAAATTTCATCGAAAAATGCGACTCGACATCCGATGGTGTCGTCGACTTACGATATTTGTTGGTACACATTTGAGTCGACCGAGAGCGTGGTTCCCAGTCACGCGGTCGACCTGCCTCAGTTTACTACAGCTGCCCGCTTAGTGACGATCGCGCCTATAAGAAATTTCACTTTTGTGGTGATTTTTTGCATTTTGAACATTAAAGTAATTATTATATATCATGCCATGAGTCCCAGGAAAGTCAGTGGTAAGGCTCAACATATGAGATCCCATGTAAGGATGACCATAGAGCAGAAACAAGAGATCATTCATAAATATGAAGATGGTGTGCGGGTTGTTGTACTGGCTAGGCAGTACAACAAATCTCAGTCAACAATATCCACCATACTAGCTAAGAAAAAGGACATTATGGGTGCTAAAGTGATGCATCATTACAGACAAATGTTAAAACAAAGGGAAAAACAAATGTTTCTTGACAAATTTGTAGTGAGACAAACAAGCACTGAACCACAACCAGGTCCTAGTGGTATTCAGGCAAAATGTAGGAGAGAGTATTCCAGAGAAAACATCACTGCCTGATGTGATAATGGAAGGGGACTCCCCTTCCAAACAGTAACAACTCTCCTCCTCCCCCCTCATCACCATCTTCCATATGCCATCAAGAGCCCTCCATAAAGGTAAGATAAACTTAGGTACTGTATTGTAGTTAGAAAAAAACATTGTATTCAGTATAAAATGTATTTGTATGTTAATACAGTATTTTGGAGGGTGGGGAACGGATTAATTCAAATCCCTTTATTTCTTATGGGAAAAATCGCTTCAACTTAGGATATTTCGACTTACATTCCGTCTCTGGGAACGGATTAGCATCGTAAGTCGAGGCCCCATTGTATTGATTAATATGTACTGTATGTATATTTTAATCTTTTATAGTAATATTGATGAAATGTGTATTGTATATTTTGATCTTTTCATACATTTTTTCATGCAGTTTGTAGGTCTTTATAGTGGGTAACTTGTTACAGGGTTTGGGCTGACTGGTATATTGAAGATAACCAGTTTAAAGTGATGAATATGATTGAGGGTAGTCCATGTGGCAATGGCAGACATCGCTCCACCAAGGTTTGCAGGCATGGCTCTCCCTGTTTCACTAAATAATGATTCTTATATTCTTGAATGCTGTTCTGAGAAAACTCATCCCACATTTCAGTTTCATCATAGAAGCTTGACTTGAGGCCAGGCTGTGAGGGGTAGAATCCTACAAATATTTCTACTGTAATTTGTACACTTCCATTGAGAATGAATTACCATTTTCTTAGTGATAACCCTATTCCTTATTAATTGATATCTAAAGAGTCGGTAACAAAACATTTAAATAGTGAATAGGAATTTTGAGGAATTTTGGAATAGTGTATAGGAATTTTGTATAGCAGTTAGTAGGAATGATTTATAATCCCAACATTTGGCCTTGTTTCTAATTCCAGCATTCCTTCAATAATTGGTGTGATAATAGTACAATAACTTTGTTCTGTAAGCACATTGTTGTACAGTGGTACCTGTTTTCATCTGATTATTCTGTCAGCAAAAATATGTTTGATTGTATTTTAAGAATGAAGGATTGAGCCAAGCAGTAAGACACTCTTGCAAGCCACTAACAACCTGATCCCACTAAGAGGCAGACTCTTGTCATCATCTGAGGGCTAAGTAAGATGAATGAAATCACAATTTACTTTACTGTGGCCGAAGTCACTTTTGGAACACCACAGCTCCAGAACTTTGCTAATTCATCTCTTGAACAGTAGTGCTGTACCATTAACATGTAACAACTTCAGAAGCAATTTCAAGAGTTCTGACAAAGCAATATTAATTTGTGGCTGCCCCACACTGGGAATGAACATTAATGAGCTCTAGAGCCAATCCTACACATGGGCTCTTATACAGTAATACGTCATCTAGCTCTTCACTGATTAGTTGTTTTTCCACCTCAATAAATCATAGTTTAGCATATTGTCACCTGTTCCTATTAGCTTAGACATGTCATGTAATGCAAGAATGGAAGTAATGTTTGAATCCCATTGAGTGCAATTATTTTTTGCCTTAGAAATGTAGTTTTCTTCATATGAACTAATTCATATCAAATATTCTAAGCAACGTCCTGAACTGACATATACCCTTGAGGTGATTTAGCAGGCCTAAATCACCTCAAGGGTGATTTAAATCTAATTATAGTGTAATGTATAACTAATGTATTGAATAATATTGTGTATAATGTTTTAAAGTACAATTGTTATATTTCATTTATAGTTGTCAAAATGTATAAGATAAGCTGTCACAAGTCATGCCTGGGCCTGGCTTGGGGAGTAGAAGAACTCCCAGAACCCATCCAGGAACAATCCAGATATTACAGAAAAATACTTTACTATTCCTTTATTTTAATTACAGTTAAAATGAGGAATTATTTTAATGTGGAATGTATTTTGCATGAAATATTCCTCTACAAATTGTAATTAGATACATAAATTGTTCTGAAATATGTGTGAAACTGTTGAATAAATTTGAAAATAAAGACTTATGATATTTTACATTTGAAATCCAAAGTTGTATTACTGTAAATGATAATGTCTCTTGCCATTATACTAATGTAATGAACTGTACACAATTGACTACTTTTTTCTTGTGACATGAAAAGCCTTTGATTGGTATCGATCTTAACAGGTAACTCTTCTGTGTGGAGAAACATTGGAACTGGTGTCCGTCTCTGAGCCAGATAAGTGCAGGTGAAGTAACTAACCAGCTGTTATGTGCATGTGTTAATGTGGTTACCTGTGCTTGTCATCTCATCATCTTTGTGGTATTTAACATTAATAATGTTAAATGTTTCCAGTAGTTTTTGTACATGGTTATACCACTGTTTGAAGCTGATTCATATTACCACCCCCTGAAGCTGATTCATATTACCACCCCTTGAAGCTGGTACATGCTACCACCCCCTGAAGCTGGTACATGCTACTACCTCCTGAAGCTGGTACCTGCTACCACCCCCTGAAGCTGGTACATGCTACATCACTGAAGCTGGTACATGCTACTACCTCCTGAAGCTGGTACATGCTACCACCCCTGAAGCTGGTACATGCTACTACCTCCTGAAGCTGGTACATGCTACCACTGAAGCTGGTACATGCTACCATCACTGAAGCTGGTACATGTTACCACCACCTGAAGCTGGTACATGCTACCACCCCTCTGAAGCTGGTACATGCTACCACCCCTGAAGCTGGTACATGCTACCACCCCTGAAGCTGGTACATGCTACCACCTCCTGAAGCTGGTACATGCTACCACCCCCTGAAGCTGGTACATGCTACCACCCCTGAAGCTGGTACATGCTACCACCCCCTGAAGATGGTACATGCTACCACCACATAAAGCTGGTATGTGTTGCCACCCCTCTAAATCTACCGTAGTTTATGCTACCTCTCAAGCCTATTCTAAGCTCTATCACCCTAGCATTTCTATGCTCATTTCTGATCAGTACGGCACAACTGTCCTGGTCACTGGGTAGGACTTGGAACACTTTCCAAATACCTTCCTTCTTTCCATCAGCCTTCCAAATACTTTCATATTCACCCAGTATACATGTAAGTTCATTGGAGTATTGGGTAAGTTGGAGGGTCTTTGAATTTCTAAACAGTTTCTAACTTTTTCATTTAATTCCACACAGTAGCCTATAGTTTTATTTTGCAAAGAGTGGCAGATGGCTGACAACTTTATTCTTCAGTCCATATTAATTAATAAAGCATTTCTGTTACATCTATGGGCAATAAGAAAAAAATTCCACTCCAGCGGAGTCATTTTGTTTTTAAAACTGCTTAAATCTCCATAAATTGTCAGAGTTCAGTGCTTTTTCAATTTTACTTTTTTAGGTATTTGGCCAGTTTGAAACTCCGATGTATGTGGAGTGAATGCTATGGTGGTGTACAAGACTCCAGTGGATCTTCAGGCTCGGTGGGATGAAGCTGAGCAGGATCTACATAATGGTGTGCTAACAAATAAGGTAGGAAATAAGTTATAATAATGATGGTTTTATGCCATAGATTTTAA
>WNGS01092210.1:32573965-32588504 GCA_020271785.1 Procambarus virginalis
GCACACAGCTGGCCCTCACAGTCCGCCCACCAGCTGGCTCTCACACTCCACCCACTAGCTGGCCCTCACAGTCCGCCCACCAGCTGGCCCCTCACACTCCACCACCAGCTGGCCCTCACCGCCTCATGTCTTCATAGCGGCGTCAACACTCCCGCAATGATCACACAAAAGTTCACTAGGGACAAACTCCAGGACTAAGCAATAATTAAGATCATTCCGTTAAACTCACATGCGTGTAACAAACAGAATATTAACATCAACTAACAAGGGGAATAAACAAACCGCTCTAAACTAGTTACTAACATTGTAGTTACAACATAAATCAAAGCGGACCTTCTTCGCTTAATGCTTGTCCTGCTATCATTATAGAACACATAAAAAGGTAGAACATGTTGGATCCAGGTGGTGTTAATCTAGCTTTAATGATTAGTATACCAAGCCTTAAGTTACAACCCTCACAGCAGACACCAAGAGTTAAACAATGTCTACAGCTGAAACATTAACACACGCCATCACAACAATTCAAGTGCAATAATATACAACACATAAGCAACCGACACAGAAAGCAAAAGTGATTGTAAAATGTGTGAAAACACTGAGTAAAACAAGCACACAAGAACCAGACACGGTACAATGAGAGGTACGCTAAACGGTACAAACATGAGCAAGACGTGTTAGATATACACAAGGTGAGGCTACAGCAGAGGTAGGTGAAGGTGCACCCAGCCAGGCTTGTCAACACTGAGCCACATATGTGTACATAGCCAGGTGTGGGCACAATGAGCCAGGTCTCCACATATGGGCCGCCACCCCCACCCCCTCCTTCTCTCTCATCAAGTAAATGACTACACACAATATATTGTCATATTCTATGACAATATTATTATTACAGTATTGTTTTTAATTTATAAATATTGAATGTAATTATTATAATCATGTTTATACACCCCTGAAGCAGTAACATTTTACGCTCAGTTCAACAAATATGATCAACGTGAGAATTAATTAAACTATTAATATAAAAATGTCGGGAGTTTACTTTGCATCACTCGTCATTTACGATAATGTGTTCACCAGTAATTTTATCCGTCATTTCTGGCCCCGTGCAATTTCCCGCTTCGAGAATCAAAGGCAAATCAATTACTTTCAACAGTGACATTAATAAATTTATTTATTTATTTATTTGGGAGAGAGGGTATTGGAGAGGGCGTGAGAGCGCGCCAGAAGACCCGTGGTGGTGGTGGCGGGGCGCCAAACACACAGCAAATAATGAAGTGGAACAAACCTCGTGTCATACCCTTGTGTCGCCCTTATACTGGCTCGTCTGGGGAGGGAAACTGGTGTTATCATCCACACACACACAGCTCCTCGACGCTAATTTACACCCAAACCTAATACCTCAAAAATATATTCTAAATACCTAATTTATATCTAAATACACAGTTACAACTATGCTAATATTTAATATTACTTAATAAATATATTATTAAATAATTTATACTGAATATAAAGAGTAAAAAATACATTTATTATTTTGAAAATTTGTCGGCGCCCGCCAGCAATCTATAATAGAAATATTAATTTCATTAACTACACGAAGATTAGAGGTAGAATATGACATTCTGAATACAAAAAAACAGCAATGTTATGAGTAATTCTAAATTACGATTCTGAAAACGTTCTGGAAAATAAATTGTGTTATTTAGTGAGCAAGAAGAGGAGATTATTTTGGACAACCGTAGACATCTTCAAGAGAAAACTAGATTGTTTTCTAAAGAACAAGTGCCGGACCAACCGGGCTGTGGTGGGTATGTGGGCCTGCGGGCCGCTCCAAGCAACAGCCTGGTGGACCAAACTCTCACAAGTCAAGCCTGGCCTCGGGCCAGGCTTGGGGAGTAGAAGAACTCCCAGAACCCCATCAAGCAGGTATCGAGCAGGTGCAGGAAGCTGCATGGAGACCTCTGAGTAGGGCCTTTATTTACCAACTTATCCACTACTGCGCCTCTTTTTATCCACTGCTGTAACAGGCCATCCACAAACATTAGTATACATTATTATTATGTATGGCAGTACACAATGTGGATCGTTGCACCTACAAAATAATATCCACGTTTTCTACTATAACTGATGAAACTGGTCAGAGAAAAAAGACAACAAACAACTCTGAACTTTGCCAGGCCTAGTATAACATGCGTACAAATTAGGCCTAACATGGAGTATATTAGGACTAGTACAGGACAGGTTAGGCTTAAGAGTTACTGTTCCACCTTCTGGCATGCCTTATATAGTATTACAAAAGTACAAAACGTGAACTGTTTGAGAACAATACTTCACATCATGTACATTCCATCCATAGTAGCTGTACTGTACCATCCTCCACCAATGTACATCATTTGTGGAGGATGAGATTGACCTGAACCCAACACAAGAGGTTATGAAGAGGATCTTTCCTTACACTGTTCTCATCCTTAACACGAGTGAACAAAGAACTCAATATCTGAAACTAATATTATATTGGGTGCTTCACATTTGTCGCTGTATCCTTTCCTTTCACTAAAAAACTTCCTTACAGCAAATCCGAGACAAATTAACATGAATGTGGGCCTACACTGGGCGACAAAAATTTGGCAAGAAAGAGAAGTGTGGGCAGACTGCATTTTCTTGGACGGTCAAAAAGCCTTTGACACAGTACCCCATAAACGGCTGTTACAAAACCTAGAAAAACAGGCAGGAGTAAAAGGTAAGGTGCTCCAGTGGATAAGGGAGTATCTAAGCAACAGGAAACAGCGAGTAACTGTGAGGGGGGAGACATCAGAGTGGTGAGATGTCACCAGCGGAGTCCCACAGGGCTCTGTACTTGGACCCAACCTTTTTTTTAATATGTAAACGATGTTCCAGAGAGTATAGACTCCGTCCTCTCAGTGTTTGCTGATGATGCAAACATTATGAGAAGAATCAAGACAGATGAAGATAGACAGAGCCTACAGGATGACTTGGACAAACTGGAGGAATAGTCTAGAAAATGGCTACTAAAGTTTAACTCAGGAAAGTGTAAAGTAATGAAATTAGGCGAAGGGAGCAGGAAGCTGAACACAAGGTTCCATCTGGGAGGTGAAATCCTGCAAGAGTCAAATAGAGAAAAAGATCTTGGGGGTTGATATCACACCGAACCTGTCCCCAGGGGCTCACACAAAAAGGATATCATCAGCGGCATATGCTAGATTGGCCAACATAAGAACTGCCTTTAGAAACTTGTGTAAGGAATCGTTCAGGACCTTGTATACCACTTATGTCAGACCAATCCTGGAATATGCAGCTCCAGCCTGGAGTCCATACCTAGTTGAACACAAGACAGAGAAGATTTAGAGGTATGCCACTAGACTAGTCCAAGCACTGAGAAGTATGAGCTACGAGGAAAGGCTACGAGAGCTAAACCTCACGTCCCTGGAAGACAGAAGACTAAGGGAAGTCATGATCACCACCTACAAAATTCTCAGGGGAATTGAAAGGGTGTAAAAAGACAAACTATTTAGAACGGGTGGAACACGAACAAGGGGACACAGGTGGAAACCTGATACCCAAATGAGCCACAGAGATATTATAAATAATTTTTTCAATTGTCAGATTAATTAACAAATGGAATGCATTAGGCAGTGTTGTGGTGGAGGCTGACTCCATACACAGTTTCAAATCTTGAATCTTGGTATAAACTGTCACTTCTTGTCTAAACCAAAAAGCATAAAATACACCTTGAAATCTAAATGCTTTTAGACGATATCCACAAGTTAGAAGACAACAAAAAGTCCTCACCGCCAGTCAAACATTGGGCAAGACCCTGGTACTCTCGTTGGGCTGAGAGACCTCGGTAGAGACGTCATCATCCTGTCATGTTTGGCGAGATCTGGCTCTCAGTGTTGGCAAGGAAACCAAGTTGTTATTATGTATATTTATGGTGTTATTTGTCTTATAAGTATAGCTTCCAGGATTTGCTATCGTCTTAGGTCAGTGGTAAATTCCACCCACCATTAATGCCGACCATACTGCTCGTCACCCACAACAGCCACTACCATTAACAACGACCAGCCACCCTTAACAACGACCAGCCACCATTAACAACGACCAGCCACCATTAACAACGACCAGCCACCATTAACAACGACCAGCCACCCTTAACAACGACCAGCCACCATTAACAACGACCAGCCACCATTAACAACGACCAGCCACCATTAACAACGACCAGCCACCATTAACAACGACCAGCCACACGCGAGGAACAAGTAACTGTGTCCTGAACACCAACACACAGTTTGGTGTTGTGCTTAAGGCCAATCAAACCTTTGGAGCATCATTAAGGCAACGCCAACAGATTACTAACCAACCAGCAAGTAAAGTTTAGTCCTGAACATAATCCAGGACTAAAGTCTCGGTATATACTCTTGCTCAAGTGTATATACCTTAAGTGTCTTCAGACAACAGCTCCATTTACAGTATAAACAGCATCCACACAAGATAATCCTTTCAAGAATGCCTTACTGCATCTTAATTCACTGTCAAGTGTAATTCAGAAGAGACAGCCCATAAACCCCCCCAGTAATTCCACCATGTGATAAATCCCATAAAATGCTTTCTAAATGTGAGTCGAGCGGCCAATTCTGGGTGATAAGGTGCCGTCCTATATGCAAAGTTGATGGTAATCTATTGATGTCGTTGTGGCGAGGAGACCCGACCCACCCCCTGCTTGCCAAGCTCGCCCCCTGCTTGCCAGGCTCGCCCCCTGCTTGCCAGGCTCGCCCCCTGCTTGCCAGGCTCGCCCCCTGCTTGCCAGGCTCGCCCCCTGCTTGCCAGGCTCGCCCCCTGCTTGCCAGGCTCGCCCCCTGCTTGCCAGGCTCGCCCCCTGCTTGCCAGGCTCGCCCCCTGCTTGCCAGGCTCGCCCCCTGCTTGCCAGGCTCGCCCCCTGCTTGCCAGGCTCGCCCCCTGCTTGCCAGGCTCGCCCCCTGCTTGCCAGGCTCGCCCCCTGCTTGCCAGGCTGCCCCCTGCTTGCCAGGCACGCCCCTCCCCTGCTTGCCAGGCTCGCCCCCTGCTTGCCAGGCACGCCCCCTCCCCCTGCTTGCGTGTGTCGCTCCTTGCTTGCCTTTACTGACGTGGTTTGCCACAAATTTATCCCTTAATACCCCCTCCCCCCCAGCCTCTACAGGATTAACTGCTCGCACCACGATGCAAGGGTCGCCCTCACTTTACAACACTCCCCACCAATGTTAAGGACTTTGTATTATGGACTATAAGGACTATAAAGATTATAGGACTGACAACTTAAAACATATGGTTGCAGGTGTGTAAGAAAGCCCAGCACATGGCCCACCGAGGTCTCGCGCTGTGGTAAGTCGGTCAAGTGGCATTAACGCAAGTGCAAGCAGGCATAATCAACATATCTGTCATTGCTAACACATTTATTTACATCAAAAAACAAATGCGATAAACCTCAAGCCACTAGACAACCCATTTACCGGACGGACGACTGGAGTCATACATATATATTGGTGAAACTTAGATTCAGGAAAGACCTGGGTAAATACTTTTTGGAAACATGGTTGTTTATTTATATTAATGGGTATGGGTGGATATAGGAGGTACATCATATAGGGCCAACAAGCCTTCAACACTTGGGAATGTTTAGAGAGAACGTGTCTTCTTCCTTCATCATCTCTTAACTAAAGGTAATGAGCTATGATGAAGCTCTCCATCATGGTACACGAATTACCGTACACACACACACAATTATATATATATATATATATAAGCACTCGCATTAAACTTTAATCTTTCAACACAAGTCACAGACCCTGGGATACGGTATACATCGACGGTTTATGACTAAATTACCTTCTTGATTTCTTTAAACAACAGAAATATTACAAGGTGTTGTGTGAAGGTGACGGTGCCCATAGTGACGGCGGATGTTACACACAAACCTTCCACTGCCGGAACAATACCCCAAGTTATATACTATTAATTTTGAAGATAGCCAGACAAACAAGGTAACAACCAAACCTAACCTTTCTTAGGCCTAATATACTATACATATATGCAATCTTACGCTAAATTTAGTACATATATAAAGCTTAGAATTGCATTTTAAGATTTAGGACAGGTTAGGTTAGGACAGGTTAGGACAGGTTACATGAAATATTTCAGGGTAATTCTGCGAGATTCACTCAAGAGGTTTGATCAATGTCAATATCGCCGAGAGTGCGGTCATGTTTATGCTGGTGACGTACTATTCTAATTGTACTTGCGAGGGTTGAACTTCAGCTCTCGTCCAGCCTCCCAATTGTCAATCAACAGGTATAAAAGTTCTTGAGCCTGTTGGACTCTAATGATCTTTCATCCGAAACTGTATGGAGTCTGGTTCAAACGTAGTGTGGTACTGCCTACCACACTAGGGGGGTGTACCCTAGGCTACTGCCTGCCACACTAGGGGGTGTACCCTAGGTTACTGCCTGCCTCACTAGGGGTGTACCCTAGGTTACTGCCTGCCACACTAGGGGGTGTACCCTAGGTTACTGCCTGCCACACTAGGGGGTGTACCCTAGGTTACTGCCTGCCTCACTAGGGGTGTACCCTAGATTACTGCCTGCCTCACTAGGGGTGTACCCTAGGTTACTGCCTGCCTCACTAGGGGGTGTACCCTAGGCTACTGCCTGCCACACTAGGGAGTGTACCCTAGGCTACTGCCTGCCACACTAGGGGGTGTACCCTAGGCTACTGCTTGCCACACTAGGGGGTGTACCCTAGGCTACTGCCTGCCACACTAGGGGGTGTACCCTAGGTTACTGCCTGCCACACTAGGTGGTGTACCCTAGGCTACTGCCTGCCACACTAGGGGGTGTACCCTAGGTTACTGCCTGCCACACTAGGGGGTGTACCCTAGGCTACTGCCTGCCACACTAGGTGGTGTACCCTAGGTTACTGCCTGCCACACTAGGGGGTGTACCCTAGGTTACTGCCTGCCACACTAGGTGGTGTACCCTAGGCTACTGCCTGCCACACTAGGGGGTGTACCCTAGGCTACTGCCTGCCACACTAGGTGGTGTACCCTAGGCTACTGCCTGCCACACTAGGTGGTGTACCCTAGGCTACTGCCTGCCACACTAGGTGGTGTACCCTAGGTTACTGCCTGCCACACTAGGTGGTGTACCCTAGGCTACTGCCTGCCACACTAGGGGGTGTACCCTAGGCTACTGCCTGCCACACTAGGTGGTGTACCCTAGGCTACTGCCTGCCACACTAGGTGGTGTACCCTAGGCTACTGCCTGCCACACTAGGTGGTGTACCCTAGGTTACTGCCTGCCACACTAGGGGGTGTACCCTAGGCTACTGCCTGCCACACTAGGGGGTGTACCCTAGGCTACTGCCTGCCACACTAGGTGGTGTACCCTAGGCTACTGCCTGCCACACTAGGTGGTGTACCCTAGGCTACTGCCTGCCACACTAGGGGGTGTACCCTACACTACTGCCTGCCACACCAAATACAGTTCCGGTTAAGTAAAAACAAATATCGTTCATTTGTAACATGACTTATAAAATGTTTGTAACAGTTTTATTAAGCAAATTTATGAATTTTTACAAAACAGTAATTACATATTAACATATATTATGCTAATGGAATTATAACGCGATGTGAGCTTAACAATTAAGTTTTATTACGTATCATATTTTGAGTTTAAACAGTTGTTCGCACACCAGCACTACAACCACATTAACATTATTAGGAAAACCATTTTTTTTAGTCCAAAGTGATAAAGTAATAATGTTCACGCACCTTGCTCTACCTGCTGCAGTTACATGGTAAGAGGTTTACCGCGATAGTAAACTACTGAGGAGTGGACCCCCGCTGCCCTCGGTGGGTAGACCTGGTCTGTTCGCCTAGGTCCCCAGCTGCCCACGGTGGGTAGACCTGGTCTGGTCGCCTGGTCCCTCGCGGCCCACGGTGGGTAGACCTGGTCTGGTCGCCTGGTCCCTCGCGGCCCACGGTGGGTAGACCTGGTCTGGTCGCCTGGTCCCAGCTGCCCATGGTGGGTAGACCTGGTCTGTTCGCCTAGGTCCTCGCTGCCCACGGTAGGTAGACCTGGTCTGGTCGCCTGGTCCCAGCTGCCCATGGTGGGTAGACCTGGTCTGTTCGCCTAGGTCCCAGCTGCCCACGGTGGGTAGACCTGGTCTGGTCGCCTGGTCCCAGCTGCCCATGGTGGGTAGACCTGGTCTGGTCGCCTAGGTCCCTCGCTGCCCACGGTAGGTAGACCTGGTCTGGTCGCCTGGTCCCAGCTGCCCATGGTGGGTAGACCTGGTCTGGTCGCAGGTCCCTCGCTGCTCATGGTGGGTAGACCTGGTCTGGTCGCCTGGTCCCCGCTGCCCATGGTGGGTAGACCTGGTCTGGTCGCCTGGACCCCCGCTGCCCATGGTGGGTAGACCTGGTCTGGTCGCCTGGTCCCCAGCTGCCCATGGTGGGTAGACCTGGTCTGGTCGCCTGGACCCCCGCTGCCCACGGTGGGTAGACCTGGTCTGGTCGCCTGGACCCCCGCTGCCCTCGGTGGGTAGACCTGGTCTGGTCGCCTGGACCCTCGCTGCCCAGCACCTCATACTAAAGACACAGTAAGGTCTCCCGGTGTCGGGGCCAGGAAGCCTGCTAGGTTATCAAACTCCCTCCCCCCCTCCTAGCTACCCACACCACCGTCGCTTAACTCTTGGCTCTCCTTTACTGCTGATGAACTGAGGCCTCACGTCCAGAAAGTTACTCAAAGATCTCGTTGGGTCACGAAAACATTGATCTAGAGTCCAATGAGCAGTCCAGCGACTGTGCTGGCCGCGCATGAGTACACGCGTGGGTGCTGCCACCCGGGGTGATGACTCTCACCCCGGGTGATGACTCCCACACCCGGGGTGATGACTCCCACACCCGGGTGATGACTCCCACACCCGGGTGATGACTCCCACACCCGGGTGATGACCCCCACACCCGGGGTGATGACTCCCACACCCGGGTGATGACTCCCACACCCGGGTGATGACTCTCACACCCGGGTGATGACTCCCACACCGGGGTGATGACTCCCACACCCGGGTGATGACTCTCACACCCGGGTGATGACTCCCACACCCGGGTGATGACTCCCACACCGGGGTGATGACTCTCACACCCGGGTGATGACTCTCACACCCGGGTGATGACTCCCACACCCGGGTGATGACTCCCACACCCGGGTGATGACTCCCACACCCGGGTGATGACTCCCACACCCGGGTGATGACTCCCACACCCGGGTGATGACTCCCACACCCGGGTGATGACTCCCACACCCGGGTGATGATTCTCACACCCGGGTGATGACTCCCACACCCGGGTGATGACTCCCACACCCGGGTGATGACTCCCACACCCGGGTGATGACTCCCACACACCGGGTGATGACTCCCACACCCGGGTGATGACTCCCACACCCGGGTGATGACTCCCACACCCGGGTGATGACTCACACACCCGGGTGATGATTCTCACACCCGGGTGATGACTCCCACACCCGGGTGATGACTCCCACACCCGGGTGATGACTCCCACACCCGGGTGATGACTCCCACACCCGGGTGATGACTCCACACCCGGGTGATGACTCTCACACCCGGGTGATGACTCCCACACCCGGGTGATGACTCCCACACCCGGGTGATGACTCCCACACCCGGGTGATGACTCCCACACCCGGGTGATGACTCCCACACCCGGGTGATGACTCACACACCCGGGTGAGAGCGTATTACGAGTGTCTAACATGAACACTTACAAGGTAACTTATATTCCTTCCGTAAGTGGCATTACTTGGTGGAGTACGAGCACCAATGTGCGTGTGGGGGGCCGTGGGGGGCCGCCGCCCCTGCAGGCTCCAGCACCGTGCTCCACCGCTGGGCACCAGTGATCACCATTACATGATCACCACTACCAGCCCACCACCACCACCGTCACTACCAGCCCACCACCACCACCGTCACTACCAGCCCACCACCACCACCGTCACTACCAGCCCACCACCACCACGTCACTACCAGCCCACCACCACCACGTCACTACCAGCCCACCACCACCAGGATCTCTTCACGACTGCAGTATTAAAGGCAAAATTCACAGGGAAAATATATAACCTGAAAAGAAGCCTGAAACCGAGACCATTAAAACTGTATCCACCGAAGAGGAAGGAAACCTTCAAGGAGAATAATGAAGACGGTAAACAGTCGAGAAGAAAGATACCAAAAGATGAACTGCCGAGGGGGAGACTGCCGAGGGGGAGACCTGCCCTGGGGGAGACCTGCCCTGGGGGAGACCTGCCCTGGGGGAGACCTGCCCTGGGGGAGACCTGCCCTGGGGGAGACCTGCCCTGGGGGAGACCTGCCCTGGGGGAGACCTGCCCTGGGGGAGACCTGCCCTGGGGGAGACCTGCCCTGGGGGAGACCTGCCCTGGGGGAGACCTGCCCTGGGATAATGAACCCGCCGGGGGACAAAGAAGCCGTCGGGGAGAGGAGGAATGGAAGTGCTGAAGCCTCATCACATTCTTTAGGAGGAAGACGGGAGCCAATAACACTTGCTCCAGGCTCCACTCCTCTCCCCCAGCAGCCGCCCCAGGCTCCCTTCCTCCAGCAGCCGCTCCAGGCTCCCTTCCTCCAGCAGCCGCTCCAGGCTCCACTCCTCTCCCCCAGCAGCCGCCCCAGGCTCCCTTCCTCCAGCAGCCGCTCCAGGCTCCCTTCCTCCAGCAGCCGCTCCAGGCTCCACTCCTCTCCCCCAGCAGCCGCCCCAGGCTCCCTTCCTCCAGCAGCCGCCCCAGGCTCCCTTCCTCCAGCAGCCGCTCCAGGCTCCACTCCTCTCCCCCAGCAGCCGCCCCAGGCTTCACTCCCTCAGCAGTGACTTATCTACACGGGAGTCCGTGTTGATAAGGTAAATCTGCTCTGCAGCCTGGGCAGGTGTCGTCCTGGCACAGGTAGGCGGCTCCCGACCACTGAGCTCCTCTGTTGCTTGCATCAGGAGGCAGCCAACGTCGCCCAACCTCCACTAGTTTCTGGTCCTCCTCTTCTGGGTAACGTATTTGTCGTGGGGGTCGACAGGCCCAAGAACACTACAGAAGAGGTAAAGAAGAAGATACAGGCGGCGACGGGCGTCCGATGGTGGCAGCAGGAACTGTCCAGGGCGGCCGCAGACTCCCAAGATACCTCACCCTCGTCCAGTGTTTCCTCCAGGCCCACCACGTTGTTACCATGGTCCTTAGCCTGGTATCTGGACCCAGTAATTATTCAGAGTTACAAGAGTCAAGTGACTCGCGTTTACCACGATGAATCTTCTGCTGAAGACATACAATAACTGCATCTTCCCTCGGGGTGTTATTACTGCTACACTCAGACCAGGAAGGCCTGAGTCTTCCTAAGCAGTTGTACACTTGTAGCGGCCCGAGGGTTGAGTCTCAACCTCCCAGCGCCGCATTACGAGACAAGTTGGAGCTCCGACGTCGTTGAGCCTCTTGTGATCGCCTCTTACGATCCACGCATCCCCTCTTCTCCTTGGAAGTCGTCCGGTAGCTCCTCTTTGCCTCTAGAGTACTATACTTGTGATTACATCCGCCTGGAAGCTCAAATCTCACCAAAACAAGAGACCCACAAGCGACAGACCTCGTCACTCTCGCTCCTGGTGGCTAGTGAGGACGGCTCTCCCGCCCGCCCCAGGGGCCCGCGGGCCTCACACCTCACAGGAGTGCTTGGTTTTTCCCAATATTTGCCAATCTTATTTACAGACGGACCTGGGTGTCGACTCCATGCATTGTAATGTCTCATCTCGTCATATATTCACAACTCATCAGGCAAAGTTGTGTAAGGTTAACTGGCATTCTCTTGACTCCAGCCTCGAACACACATACACACATTCTCTCTCTCTCATAGATCTCTCGCTTGCGGGGGGGGGACAGAGAGAGAAAGAGAGAGACAGGCAGAGAGACAGAGACAGACAGACAGACAATGACAGACATAGACAGACAAACAAAGACAACAGACAGATAGACAGAGTGAGATATATAAGTGCCTCACGAGGACACCTAATATACCGTTGGCCGAGACCACATCGTCGTCTCCTCTCTACCAACGTCTTAATTTTCCTCCCAATTTCTGGAAGACTATTTGATTTCTCCGGACCATCAGCCTGAGGCAACTTTGTAGACCTTCTTAAGTGTATCAATCAGCCTCAGGTTGCACACCCGCGATAGTTTGACCCAAGACGCTCTCAGATCTATAACTCAATATATATAAAATATATAATTTAACACTCAAAAGGAGGGTGCACGCCGCAGGCAGGCAGGTAGTAGTAGTAGGCATCATCAGTCTCAGGAGACTATGGAGTTGCGCTCTGATTGTCGGTCTGGAGTGGCCTCACCAGGGCGCAAAGCCAGGGTAGGTTGATTCGGGGGAGAAGCTGTTACCCAGGCAGCAGGTCTCCCCTCTCCACGGCGCTGAAAGTCTCCAATGGAAAGGTAAACGCCAATACGATTGGTTCCAACGCCATCGCAGGAACTGTGAGTTCCGGGGTTGACCTTGAAGGTGGTGAAGAAGGGCACAGGGACCTCCATCCCCGGAGACCGCCGTGGTCGGGGCCGGAGAAGAACTTATTTCAATCAGGTAGAGGCATGTTAATAACATAGAAGATTGTCAGGACCAGCTATGTGTACACAACCTGTCTTCTTAAAAATAACGTTGCTTTTCGCCCGTATGCGCGCTATTGCCAAAAATGGACGTAATTTGAAATGAAATTGGCTCACGAAAGACGAAAGTGACGTACTGTCCCGTTATCTGTTCGAGTCCTCCGGTTTACTCGATTACGATAGAAGAGGAAATTTTCAATTGACGTTTTGAAACTTTAGGGGAGTTTCCTGCCCTCCTAACCTACCAGAAGACCCTTAACTTTTGGAAAAAAATCCAAAATTTATTTTTATTTTTTTTTAATTTTCAAATTACGTCCATTTTCAGCCATACGGCCAAATTCAGACGTAATTTGTAAGATGACAGGTTGTGTGGTAGAGGGGTGACGAGCATAGTGGTCTCCCAGCCTTCAACACCTTCACCTAATACCCCCCCCCCTTCCCCCCCTCACTAAACTCTCGAAATCCCCCTCCCCCCTCCCCCACAAATTCTCCACCCCCCCCCCCACCACCACCACTAAACTTCCCACCCCCCTGATCACTAAACTCTTAACTCCTCCCACTAAAGGTCCCCGCTCTTTAGTATACATTTACCATCGAGGTGTTTAGCGGCAACTTGTGTCTTCAAAATACACTACCATTCCTTCAGTCATCTTAAGTGGTGTCTGGTGGTGGTCACAAGAGGTGGTGGTCGCTGTATTTAGTGGTGTTCACAAGGGTGGTGGTCGCTGTATTTAGTGGTGTTCACAAGGGTGGTGGTCGCTGTATCTGGTGGTGTTCACAAGGGTGGTGGTCGCTGTATCTGGTGGTGTTCACAAGGGTGGTGGTCGCTGTATCTGGTGGTGTTCACAAGGGTGGTGGTCGCTGTATCTGGTGGTGTTCACAAGGGTGGTGGTCGCTGTATTTAGTGGTGTTCACAAGGGTGGTGGTCGCTGTATCTGGTGGTGTTCACAAGGGTGGTGGTCGCTGTATCTGGTGGTGTTCACAAGGGTGGTGGTCGCTGTATCTGGTGGTGTTCACAAGGGTGGTGGTCGCTGTATCTGGTGGTGTTCACAAGGGTGGTGGTCGCTGTATTTAGTGGTGTTCACAAGGGTGGTGGTCGCTGTATCTGGTGGTGTTCACAAGGGTGGTGGGTCGCTGTATTTAGTGGTGTTCACAAGGGTGGTGGTCGCTGTATCTGGTGTAGTTACAAGGGTGGTGGTCGCTGTATCTGGTGGTGTTGAGGACATGTGGTCACCGTAGCGGTGTTGAGGAGGGGGGTGGAAGTGTGGAAGGAGAGTGCGGGACGGTGTACCGTGCTTGTGTAGTGTGCCAGACACCGTCTGGAGCCTCGAGCCTCCGCCTCGACGGTGTGAGCGGACAAACCTCTCCACGGGTCATTACTGTGATAAATAACTCTTACCTTCACTTTTGTTCACCATAACCAGGCAAGCTTCACGCTGACTTTTTGTTTATGTATCTTCCCCCTCTTTCCCTCCCCCCTCCTCCCATCCCTCCCTCCCCTCCCCCCTCCCCTCCCCACTCCCTCTCCCCACTCTTCCTGACCTTCTTCCTCCCTCCTCCTCTGCCATCTCTACCCCTTCGCGATTCTTCCTTCCATTTTATCCCTCATCTCCCAACCTCTCCATATTGTCCCCCTCCCCTCATTGTACCCTTGTATGGTAACACTGGTATGGCTCATTATATTGCGCTAAACAAAATTCCTTAGTGAATTAAACCTGTATACGTGAAGCTTCCGTAAAATAATAATGTACATGGACCTGCTAATGGCCCATGACGGACCGACCCGTCGTCGTCTCCCCATCTTGTGGTGTGTGGAT
>WNGS01092210.1:32601570-32614070 GCA_020271785.1 Procambarus virginalis
ATCAATAATTCATTTCAATAAATGACATAAATCAGAACAATTAAATTTAAAATTTAAAAAGAATAGGGTAAGATAGATTTAAGAGTAAAATTTTACAATGATACTGAGGTAGATGCTTGCATAAGTGCATGGAGACTTAACCGATTACTTAGGAAATTATATGAATGAGGAACATTAGGTAAATGGTAAGGCAGAGACAACACCTTGGACAAAGTTAGATTAAGTTAGGTTAGACTCAGGCACTCAAAGAATATTTTAAGTATTGGCATTGGTCGGGTTCAGGTTTTCAGATATGCCACAATCACTAAAGAAGGCCAGTAGTTGTTGGTCACACTTTATTTCATATCTTTTTTCCTGCACTTTCCTTTTATTTAGGAAAAATAAATACATAGATGCAGAGTTACAAACATAGTGTTGGATTTATAGATAGAGCTAATACATACAATACCTAAAGCCACTAATACGCATAGCGTTTCGAGCTATGGGGACTGGGCTCAGGGCACAGGGCTCAAGGCTCAGGGACTGAGCCCTGAGCCCTGAGCTCAGGGACTCAGGGACTGAACCCCACAACTCATTTAGCTAAGGAAGTTACACTCTTGATGAGCTAGTTACAAAATTCAGTATAAGTCGTCACATCATCGATGGGTTTGAGATCGACCACAAGTACAGTTTCTAAATTTAAAACATGGCCAGAAGTTTCGGCACCATGTTGTCTTTTGGAAGCCTGAGGCACCAGCCCCTTCCCTCCACTCCAACTCTGCTACATTATCTAACAGTTCTCGCACGTCAAGTTGTATATCATTTTGAGGTGATGTTCCTTTACGGGGAAATTGACTTGTTAGTGGTTTCTGATAGCGGCGGCGTAGCAGGTGTCGGAGACCGCTTGCTGGGAACTGGCGACAAATGTCACCATCGCTCCCTCACACCTTCACACACCCGCCCCCAGCTACCATCACCACCCCTGAGCCCTCATCACGTCTCTGCTATCTTCTCACACACACCCACCACCCACCTACCTCTCCCTCTTGCACGGGTGTGCCCTTTGACATCAACTATAACTGAAACGGTTCAATCATCCACTATACTGAGAAAGGTGTCATCAGTCAGCATGTCGACGTTGCTCATGATGTAATGCACGATATTCTGACACTTGTGCCTCTCACAGGCTATCCCTTCATTCTTCCGCCCTTTTCACGTCACTCTCACAAACCTTGACAGCTCTGAGATACCAGATAACGACATTATGAAAGGAGTGGTACATGACCAAGGGGTGCCACATGTGCAAACTTTAGTTCTCAAATAAATATCCGTGCATAATAAAGAAAGAAATTGATTTGAATTGAGCTGAGGGGTATAAGCTACAAGGAGAGACTAGGGAATTAAGCCTCACATTGCTGAAAGACAGAAGAGTTTGGGAAGACGTGATCACAACATACACAATTTTCAGGGAAATTGATCTGGAAGATAAAGACAGATTTAATACAGGAGGTACTAGCTTGCACATGGACAGATGGAAACCGAGTACACAAATGAGCCACAGACAGCTTTTCAGTATCAGAGTAGTTAACAAATGTAATGTATTAGGAACTGGTATGGTGGAGGCAGACTACATACACAGTTTCAAATGTAGATATGATAAGAGCCCGATAGGCTCAGGAATCTGTACACCAGTTGATTGGCGATTGAGAGGCGGGACCAAAGAGCCGAAGCTGAATCCCCGCAAGTACAATTAGGCGAGTACACACACACACACACACACACACACACACACACACACACACACACACACACACACACACACACACACACATCAACAAACTGGAAAAGGTGCAACGACATGCCACTAAGTGGCTCCCAGAAATGAAGGACAAGAGCTATGAGGAGAGGTTAGAGGCATTAAATATGCAAAAACTAGAAGATAGAAGAAAAAGAGGCGATATGATCACTACGTACAAGATAGTAACAGGAATTGATAAAATTGACAGGGAAGATTTCCTGAGACCTGGAACTTCAAGAACAAGAGGTCATAGATTTAAACTAGCTAAACACAGATGCCGAAGAAACGTAAGAAAATTCACCTTCGCAAATAGAGTGGTAGACGGTTGGAACAAGTTAAGTGAGAAGGTGGTGGAGGCCAAAACCGTCAGTAGTTTCAAAGCGTTATATGACAAAGAGTGCTGGGAAGACGGGACACCACGAGCGTAGCTCTCATCCTGTAACTACACTTAGGTAATTACACTTAGGTAATTACACTTAGGTAATTACACTTAGGTAATTACACTTAGGTAATTACACTTAGGTAATTACACTTAGGTAATTACACTTAGGTAATTACACTTAGGTAATTACACTTAGGTAATTACACACACACACACACACACACACACCAACCTAATTAAACAGCAGACTTAGTTGATAAAGACGTTTTGCCTGTATGGGCTTATATCAAACCTAATAAAATCTTATCTCAACTTGATGCTTCTGTAGATGGTTGTAAGCACCGTGATCAGTTCCAGTCTCCCTACCTACGGGGTGATCCAGTCTCCCTACCTACGGGGTGATCCAGTCTCCCTACCTACGGGGTGATCCAGTCTCCCTACCTACGGGGTGATCCAGTCTCCCTACCTACGGGGTGATCCAGTCTCCCTACCTACGGGGTGATCCAGTCTCCCTACCTACGGGGGTGATCCAGTCTCCCTACCTACGGGGGTGATCCAGTCTCCCTACCTACGGGGGTGATCCAGTCTCCCTACCTACGGGGGTGATCCAGTCTCCCTACCTACGGGGGTGATCCAGTCTCCCTACCTACGGGGGTGATCCAGTCTCCCTACCTACGGGGGTGATCCAGTCTCCCTACCTACGGGGGTGATCCAGTCTCCCTACCTACGGGGGTGATCCAGTCTCCCTACCTACGGGGGTGATCCAGTCTCCCTACCTACGGGGGTGATCCAGTCTCCCTACCTACGGGGGTGATCCAGTCTCCCTACCTACGGGGGTGATCCAGTCTCCCTACCTACGGGGGTGATCCAGTCTGATCCCTACCTACGGGGGTGATCCAGTCTCCCTACCTACGGGGGTGATCCAGTCTGATCCCTACCTACGGGGTGACCCGGTCTGATCCCTACCTATGGGGTGATCCGGTCTGATCCCTACCTACGGGGTGATCCGGTCCGATCCCTTCCTACAGGGTGATCCGGTCCGATCCCTACCTACGGGGGTGATCCAGTCTCCCTACCTACGGGGGTGATCCAGTCTCCCTACCTACGGGGGTGATCCAGTCTCCCTACCTACGGGGTGATCCAGTCTCCCTACCTACGGGGGTGATCCAGTCTCCCTACCTACGGGGGTGATCCAGTCTCCCTACCTACGGGGGTGATCCAGTCTCCCTACCTACGGGGGTGATCCAGTCTCCCTACCTACGGGGGTGATCCAGTCTCCCTACCTACGGGGGTGATCCAGTCTCCCTACCTACGGGGGTGATCCAGTCTCCCTACCTACGGGGTGATCCAGTCTCCCTACCTACGGGGGTGATCCAGTCTGATCCCTACCTACGGGGGTGATCCAGTCTCCCTACCTACGGGGGTGATCCAGTCTGATCCCTACCTACGGGGTGACCCGGTCTGATCCCTACCTATGGGGTGATCCGGTCTGATCCCTACCTACGGGGTGATCCGGTCCGATCCCTTCCTACAGGGTGATCCGGTCCGATCCCTACCTACGGGGGTGATCCAGTCTCCCTACCTACAAGGTGATCCAGTCTGATCCCTACCTACGGGGTGATCCAGTCTCCCTACCTACGGGGTGATCCGGTCTGATCCCTACCTATGGGGTGATCCGGTCTGATCCCTACCTACGGGGTGATCCAGTCTCCCTACCTACGGGGTGATCCGGTCTGATCCCTACCTACGGGGTGATCCGGTCTGATCCCTACCTACGGGGTGATCCGGTCTGATCCCTACCTATGGGGCGATTCGGTCTGATCCCTACCTACGGGGTGATCCAGTCTGATCCCTACCTATGGGGTGATCCGGTCTGATCCCTTCCTACGGGGTGATCCGGTCCGATCCCTACCTACGGGGTGATCTGGTCTGATCCCTACCTACAGGGTGATTCGGTCTGATCCCTACCTACGGGGTGATCCGGTCTGATCCCTACCTATGGGGTGATCCGGTCTGATCCCTACCTATGGGGTGATCCGGTCTGATCCCTACCTATGGGGTGATCCGGTCTGATCCCTACCTATGGGGTGATCCGGTCTGATCCCTACTTACGGGGGTGATCCGGTCTGATCCCTACCTACGGGGTGATCCGGTCTGATCCCTACCTACGGGGTGATCCAGTCTCCCTACCTACGGGGTGATCCAGTCTCCCTACCTACGGGGGTGATCCAGTCTCCCTACCTACGGGGGTGATCCAGTCTCCCTACCTACGGGGGTGATCCAGTCTCCCTACCTACGGGGGTGATCCAGTCTCCCTACCTACGGGGGTGATCCAGTCTCCCTACCTACAGGGTGATCCAGTCTCGATCCCTACCTACGGGGGTGATCCAGTCTCCCTACCTACGGGGTGATCCGGTCTGATCCCTAGTTAGTTTAGATCATTTATTATGCACCCTATACCCATCTTGTGGGCGGTAGTGGAAAGGGTTACAGTGGCACATAATGGGCTCAGGGACTGAACCCCACAATTCATTTAGCTAAGCAAGTTACAGATCCCTACCTATGGAGAATGACAACCAATGAAACGTTGGCCCCGACATTGTTGGCCAGTACGCCTGTGTTCCCCGTCATGTCACGAACGTCTTATAGCTTTACGACGCCATATTCACCAGTATTTACCACCTTACCTAAAGGGCCACCATCTCCAGTGGCCTCGTGGGAGACGCGAGGCCGTACGTGTCTTGTCAAATATAACCCTACCCCACATCCTGAGAGATCATGATTGAATAAGTTCAAGTTCAAGTATGTTTATTGAGATAAGCAAGAAATACATCTCAAAGGGATAGAGTAGCTTAGGCTATTTCTACCCCCCTGAGGAGTATGTGAAGATTGATTAAGTTTCACGTACCTGGAAGCGGCTCTGGATGGTTTCCAGCTGGTGCTTGGAGACTTTGATCTGCCTCTTGGTCATGTCGGTGGGCTGCTTGGCGTTGAAAGGGTAGGATATGCAGCGGAGGATGAAGACATAGAGCTGGAGGCGTCTCTTGCGCTCCTCCTCCTCGCGCTCGTGCTTCTCCTGCAACACAATGACAAGTCACACGGTGCCACCGCCTGAGGCAACACTGCTAAAACTCCACACATTATTATTTACCCAAGGCTCACGGCCTTCGGGGGACGGGGACAAGAAGCCGGCGGCTTGTCAAAGGTCCCGCGTATTGTTCCGAAGGATTTTTCCCAACTGGATTTAGTGAAAATAACAATGGAAATGTCTTCCTTAAATATATATAAACTTATTCCAGGAACTCCTTTTATGACATGTTGGAACTTAAGTCTCTGAGTAATACAATAATGTAAAATTGGCAAGATTGAAGAGTGGAGGAAGAGAGTTAAGGACCAAAGTGTCCAGCACAAATGTGTACAAAAAGGAACATGGAAGATAGAAGATACATTAATGGAAGGAGCAGCTCGTGGCACAAGGAACCAGGTAAACATCTACCTGGATAGTAGTTCAGGTAGATGTTAGCTTTCCCAGACGCTAAACCCATTAGGCTAGAACCTAATCCAGTCAAGGTTACCAGACCCATCTACTACCGTCCTATTGGTAATGTACCTGTTAATGAATATGCAGGTGCACCTGTTGTTGTTGTTGTTGTTGATTTAGGGGCGACGACGATCGTGGAATCGGATGCGCCCCGGCGTACCCGTTAAGGGTGAATCGCGAAGCCTGTAGAGGTGAAACGCCAAGCCAAATCGCAAAACGAGCGACGCCAAACACTATTAACTAATACGCCATACGGCAAATAAACGCACAGTCATGCAGATGATTGGGGAGACCCAGGAGTCCCGCAGAGTGACAAGCACCGACTCCGCTCCACACAGAGAACACCAGGTAGCAAAACCAAAACTCTGTCCCCCAACTTAAACGCAAAAAGTCATCCAGTGTCCTCCGGCAGAGCAGAAGTCAGCCGCCCACCATGACTGAGGGCACACCAGGAGCCCACCAAGACCCGCCAGCCCCCGGCACCTCTCGGCCAAGCCGGCCCCCGAACACCGTCACCCCGCCGGGAGAACCAGCCAGTACACGTCAAAAAAAAATCTATCAACAATCCTGTGACCCAAGGCGATATGTGCGTCAGGCGGCGTACAATCGGACCGCTGAAAAGGGATGCCAAACGGCAGTAGCAAATCCAAAACGCGAAAACAGGACGTGACCAGGCGGTGACCAGGCGGCCCCAGGCGGAGGTGGTGTACAGACGTCAGCCCGGCTTCAAGGTTGAACCAGGAGTCCAAGTGCACCTCTTCCTGAAAACTATTTAAATGCTAAAGCCTACGTTTCTGCAAAAGATCTCTACTCTGGTCGTCGTAATGCAGCTGGATGGAATACACCTTAACATAGAGAATAAATTAGAATTTTAAGTAAGTTGGAAGCGTCACTCTCTTTTAAAGATATAGAGCGACTTATTTAGCAATAAATATATTATTGATCATCCTTTTGCATCTCGTTAAAAGAAAGCCGAGATATTGACCACGTGGAAAAGCATGTTTTAATGGCACACTTGGACGTGTTGGGCCAGCTGGGAGCTGTTTTATGCATACATGTATTGTCATTACAATATTAATGGCTCAAGTTATCAAATTTACTGATCCTAAAATTGAAGAAACCCCCTGATAAATGTTGAGAAAAATACCTAAATCTGTCGATGGTGACGGAATATATATCACGGGTGGTACTTGCACGAACCAGAGGCGCACACAGACCACAGGCACCAGGCGCACACACACACGGACCACAGGCACACACGGACCACGGGCACGCACACACGGACCACGGGCACGCACACACGGACCAGAGGCGGGCACACACGGACCAGAGGCGGGCACACACGGACCAGAGGCGGGCACACACGGACCAGAGGCGGGCACACACGGACCAGAGGCGGGCACACACGGACCAGAGGCGGGCACACACGGACCAGAGGCGGGCACACACGGACCAGAGGCGGGCACACACGGACCAGAGGCACACACACACGGACCAGAGGCACACACACACGGACCACAGGCACACACACACACGGACCACAGGCACACACACACACGGACCACAGGCACCAGGCACACACACATGGACCACAGGCACACACACACGGACCACAGGCACACACACACGGACCACAGGCACACACACACGGACCACAGGCACCAGGCACACACACACATGGACCACAGGCACACACACACGGACCACAGGCACCAGGCACACACACATGGACCACAGGCACACACACACGGACCACAGGCACCAGGCACACACACATGGACCACAGGCACACACACACGGACCACAGGCACCAGGCACACACACACATGGACCACAGGCACACACACACGGACCACAGGCACCAGGCACACACACATGGACCACAGGCACACACACACGGACCACAGGCACCAGGCACACACACACATGGACCACAGGCACACACACACGGACCACAGGCACCAGGCACACACACATGGACCACAGGCACACACACACGGACCACAGGTATTGTAATAATGCCGTCAGAGAGAGTAACCAAAGACGGCACATATGAAGTAATAACGGGTGAAATCGAGACAAAGAAGAGGGGGGAAGACAATACTGGGAAACAAGAGAAAGAGAGGGTGAGGAAATATAAGAAAGCAGGAGACAAAGACCAGAGAAAATGATAAGCGAGACGAGCAGAAAATGATCGGTTGGTAGTGCAGAGCTGGTGAGGGTCGGAGACTGTGTCCCCTACCTACCTAACCTAACCTAAGACCCCAACCTTTCCTGGATGGGTAGAGGGGACCTCGACCACACACATGGCTGGGTGAGGTGCTCACCCAGCCTGGGAGCACCGAGAGAATCATTACAACACCAGCCTCATTACTGGATGTTGACCATCTGTGCTCTATGTTGTCACACTTCACAGCAAAGATGCTCTCAAGAACACAGAGGTACCAGAGCATACTCAACTTTAGGCCTTTTGCCCGTTTATGTTCGATAGAGCCCAAAGAATGCTAATTTCTTTACCTGGAGAATTAAAGACGTCTACCCGATCACAGCCGGACTTTGAATGATTGTTCAAGGATGCTGCACATTGCTCCAGTTCTCATAGTTTCGCAGACTTTTCTGTACTCCAATCAGAAATAAACATCCGGGAAAAAATGAACATAAGCTTGTTTCCATTGGTCAGAGCCAACACCCCATCACTGTAGGTGTGGCAGAAGTGTACAGTCAGAAGACAAGACTTGGGTCTTTATCCCAGGAGGCCTTGAGCACCATCTTGCTCCTCTCGTCAACTCCAGCTTCTCAGATGGTGGTCTCATCAGTCATAATGGGTAACTTGTAATTGTCGCGGCATCATCTCATTGTTGGCGGGGCACAGCGCTCACGGCTCTAGGTTTGAACTTTGCCTGTAGGATATGAGGTTCGAAGTGTGCATACAGTGACGTACTGGACGCACGCGTCAAGGGACGTACTGGACGCACACGTCAAGGGACGTACTGGACGCACGCGTCAAGGGACGTACTGGACGCACGCATCAAGGGACGTACTGGACGCACGCATCAAGGGACGTACTGGGCGCACACGTCAAGGGACGTACTGGGCGCACACGTCAAGGGACGTACTGGGCGCACACGTCAAGGGACGTACTGGACGCACACGTCAAGGGACGTACTGGACGCACACGTCAGAGGAGGCCATCGTGTAAATGACGTACACCAAACGGCCCACATTCCTAATGATAGATTTCCCACTGTTAAACACGGGGAATTTTAATTAAAATACCAACGCCGGAATAACATTGGTGGAATTGTATTATCCTCGACCAATAACTTAGTTTTTATTATTAGTTTTACCATCAGTGTTGTCAACCACAAGCTTTACTCATTTCAACAATTATATCTTTATATTTATAACGAATATACTTTTAATATTTTTGTATTTAATCTTGGTATTATACAATGATGCAGACTTGTGTGTACGTCATACACTCAGTACTCTGAGATGTCTATCAAACCACATTCTCTTATAAAGTTAGTCGTTCGATAATTTTAACTGATCGTTTGATATGTTTCCGTCTGTACCCGTCTCCCAGACCCTCTCCCTCCTGCCACGGGAATCGAAGTGTGGACTCTAGGTTGCGAGGCGATGACTTAGACCAGGGTGCGGGTTCACTCCATACATGCCAGGTTCCCACTATACTGAGCAGTTCCCTTTTATATAACAAATTTCCGTTACTAGGTTTGACAAGTCCCTGCTACAACTTGCCGGTCTCCCCTTTGCTTGCCAGCCTTCACCTACCCACGGTATAACACCTCCTACCCGCCCATGGCACCATGGCCCTCCCGTCCATGGCACCATGGCCCTCCCGTCCATGGCACCATGGCCCTCCCGCCTATGGCACCATGGCCCTCCCGCCCATGGCACCATGGCCCTCCCGCCCATGGCACCATGGCCCTCCCGCCCATGGCACCATGGCCCTCCCGCCCATGGCACCATGGCCCTCCCGCCCATGGCACCATGGCCCTCCCGCCCATGGCCCTCCCGCCCACAGTAATATTGAAGCGGAAGTAATTTTTGCTAGGCATTAAAAACAACAGTTGGTAAGTTGAGCGACTATGGTGAGTGGCTTTAGGACCAACATCCTGGTAACACGTTAAATACAGCACTAACTTAGATATAATTGAAGTGGTGGGTATTAACGTAATATAGCAAGGTGTCCACGTATGCGGCCCGTTGTACAGGTCCGCTGTGGCTCAAAGTCCACTTCCCACTGTGTTAAAGTTTCTTTGATCGGCCGCGTATTTAACATTCACTGTGGCGTTGTTTTACCAAGTTTCAGTCAGCCTCTTGAGTTACCACAACCAACAATATACGGGGTACGAGTCCGCGCGAACTGAAGCCACCAACCTAACCTAACCCAACCAGCCTACGTATAGAAAATGTGGATATTTGTGAGCCGCTACTTTTCATAGCACCCTGTATTTAGTACGTTGGGACCATAGCGTACAAGATTATTTGTATTATTTGAGGTGAGCAGCTGGTGAAGACCTTGGCAGCCGCCAGGGCAGGACCACAGCAGCACTGTTGAGCAGAGGCGAGGCGGGAGCCCGACCATACTGTAGGTCACATGCTGGGTTGAAGGAGCCAAACATACCCTGGTTGGACCTCATTATCTCTCATCTTTACCTACCCAAATGAGGCCTTCATTAAAGCTAGCACACAAAAGTCTTAATAATTAGATGGCTACGATCAATGGGAAAAAAACTCATTAATTTCGGCTTAATATTGAAGCTGGAGCAGGATACAATGGCGGGCGCCCCTTGGGTCTTATACAGTTCTCCTGTTACACCGTGATCACTGATAAGCTGTAGGAGGAGGAACAGTGGAGGGGGAGGGGGGGCTCTCTCCCCCTACTCCATCACCCCAATAACCTCCCCTCACACTCCCTTTGTTATAAATCTTAAAGAAAATTTACGAATGACGGTACGCAAGAGAAGTGTCTGAAGAGGAGCAGCGAGCGTGAGGTGTAGTGTGCTCGAGAAACCAGAGTACTTACTGGTAACTTTTAGCAAATACTTAAGGTAGCATTCGTCACCCTCTATAACACCACACACACAACCACCTCCCCAGTAGCCTGCTCCACACACAACAAACTATATTAACAATTCAAAATCAAATTTCAAATTAAAAAAATTCAAATGTTTATTCAGGTAAAGTACATACATACAAGGTGTGATACAAACATTGGTGGATTTATAGATAGAGCTAGTACATACAATGCCTAAAGCCACTATTACGCAAAGCGTTTCGGGCAGGAAAAACACTAAAGGCTAAAACTTAATACTCATTGAGATTAAAGTATAAATTGTGTTGAGAACAAATAAAAATAAAAAAAAGAGGGAACATGGCAGAAAAAATAGCAAAAATACAATTTGGTCGACAAACAGCATTGTTTAAAAATAGCAGACATGGGTTGACAATATAGGGGTGAGGTAGGTTACCAGGAGTTAATTAGGTAGTGCTTAATTTTTATCTTAAACTGGTTGAGAGAGGTACAGTCTTTAACATGATTGGGAAGGTCATTCCACATTCTGGGTCCCTTGATTTGTAGAGCACTTCTAGTTTGATTAAGTCGTACTCTTGGAATATCAAAAGGTATTTGTTTCTGGTGTGGTGCTCATGGGATAATATAGGTTACTAGGGGTAACTCCCTGCGCCCGGCACCCTCTCCCCCTCTCACCCAGTCTCCACATATCTCGTCTCTCCTTCCTTCTCTTCCCATCTCCCTTCACACTCCAGCTTTCTTCCCTTTTCACCCCTCTCCTTTCCACCCTCTCTCCCAGTCTCACCGTCTCTCACTCTCCACGTTTCTCCGTCCCCCCTGTCTATCCCTCTCGCAATTCTTTCCCACTCCCCCTCTCACACGTCCCCCTCTCTCTCTCTCTCTCATCTCTCTCTCCCTATCTCTCTCTCTCTCCCCTCTCTCCTCCCTCCTCCCTCTCTCTCTCTCTCTCTCCCTCTCTCCTCTCTCTCTCCTCTCCCTCTCTCCTCTCTCCTCTCTCTCTCTCTCTCTCCTCTCTCTCCTCCATTTTTCTTCAAACATTACAGCCTCTCCCTTTAAATATTCCTCCCCCCCCCTCCGCTGCCGCCGCCTCCTCCCCCCTCTATCTCTGTCTCAGAAAATGTATTCACGTTCATAGGTTTTCTATTAGACAAATCAATGGACTCTCCCAGCCACCGCCCCACCCAACTTTGCAGGGGGAATGGTCTAGGGTACAGGACAGACAAAGACTAGTCGGGATCAGTTCTTGTAATTCTATTAAGAGGGCGCCGGACCCAATAGTAACCTCCCCCCCCCCCCCCCTCCTCACCAGCAACATAATTAGTGAAAGGTGGCTGGTTGAGACCCTAGATTTATTCTCCAGAAACAACGTGAAAGAACTAATCACACATGAGGTACCTGGAGCTTTGCAATTACTTTATTCACTCTCGTATTCTTGAAGATATCCTCACAGTGTACCCAAATTTGCCAGTGCAGGCTACTAAACACATGGCACTGTATGACTAACCATCCTGCGAGATGGGGACTTTTATTACCACTGCTACCTTATTCAATCTTGTGTTGATGATATCCTCAAAATGCATCTGGAGTCCGCCAGTGCAGACTGCTTATCACATGCCTCTGTATGACTAACCATCCTGAGTGATGGGGATTTTTAGCATCACCTAGTTAGCTTTTTTAACACACTGTACTCCACTTCATATAGTCTAGGGTAGCTGCACTAATGCAGATGTACCTCATGTAT
>WNGS01092210.1:32619070-32625777 GCA_020271785.1 Procambarus virginalis
AATTCCTTATTGAACATTTTGCCTATATGATATTCGTTAATATTGCTGTGTAAAATGTGTTAAACATATTCCTACTGTGTATACACACACACACACACACACACACACACACACACACACACACACACACACACACACACACACACACACACACATACACTTGTGCAAGTGCTCACTATCTTCCATACAGACTGTTCTCTGCCGGACAGAGAGAGAGAGAGAGAGAGAGATGGTCTTCCAACACTCGTCTCCTGGGCCTCGTCATCAGAAGGATTTAGCCCTACACTGGTGAGAGAGATCACATCAATGTTGGTAAGTATGGCAGACTTGTTTGACAAGGCTGGAGTGTAGGAGGGTAACATGCCATCATCATCTGCTCCAGCTGCAACCTGGGGTGTTGCCGAGCGCTCCTGGAGAGTCACAAGCAGTTCTGGGTCCTGGAGAGTCACCAGCAGTCCTGGGTCCTGGAGGGTCACTGAGCAGTTCTGGGTCCTGGAGGGTCACTGAGCAGTTCTGGGTCCTGGAGAGTCACCAGCAGTCCTGGGTCCTGGAGGGTCACTGAGCAGTTCTGGGTCCTGGAGGGTCACTGAGCAGTTCTGGGTCCTGGAGGGTCACTGAGCAGTTCTGGGTCCTGGAGGGTCACTGAGCAGTTCTGGGTCCTGGAGGGTCACTGAGCAGTTCTGGGTCCTGGAGAGTCACCAGCAGTCCTGGGTCCTGGAGGGTCACTGAGCAGTTCTGGGTCCTGGAGGGTCACTGAGCAGTTCTGGGTCCTGGAGGGTCACTGAGCAGTTCTGGGTCCTGGAGGGTCACTGAGCAGTTCTGGGTCCTGGAGAGTCACCAGCAGTCCTGGGTCCTGGAGGGTCACTGAGCAGTTCTGGGTCCTGGAGAGTCACCAGCAGTCCTGGGTCCTGGAGGGTCACTGAGCAGTTCTGGGTCCTGGAGGGTCACTGAGCAGTTCTGGGTCCTGGAGGGTCACTGAGCAGTTCTGGGTCCTGGAGGGTCACTGAGCAGTTCTGGGTCCTGGAGGGTCACTGAGCAGTTCTGGGTCCTGGAGGGTCACTGAGCAGTTCTGGGTCCTGGAGGGTCACTGAGCAGTTCTGGGTCCTGGAGAGTCACCAGCAGTCCTAGGTCCTGGAGGGTCACTGAGCAGTTCTGGGTCCTGGAGGGTCACTGAGCAGTTCTGGGTCCTGGAGGGTCACTGAGCAGTTCTGGGTCCTGGAGGGTCACTGAGCAGTCCTGGGTCCTGGAGGGTCACTGAGCAGTCCTGGGTCCTGGAGGGTCACTGAGCAGTCCTGGGTCCTGGAGGGTCACTGAGCAGTTCTGGGTCCTGGAGGGTCACTGAGCAGTTCTGGGTCCTGGAGGGTCACTGAGCAGTCCTGGGTCCTGGAGGGTCACTGAGCAGTTCTGGGTCCTGGAGGGTCACTGAGCAGTTCTGGGTCCTGGAGGGTCACTGAGCAGTCCTGGGCCCTGGAGAGTCACTGAGCAGTTCTGGGTCCGAGCTATTATGGGGGACGGGGAGAGGCGTGGTAGTGGTGAGCAGCCATAGAGGCGACGACGGAGGCCACAATAACAGAACCAGTTATATAAGTAAATAAAATAAATAAATTTAATTACCAATGTCAAGGTGAGGACAGAAGTGGTCACGTGTGTCTGGAACGCCAGACATCAATGAGGTCAAACACTAGAGTGATGCGTGACCCTGGTGGTGCCAGGGGGGGCTAATGACCCCTCAGCCTTGCCGGCCTCCACAACACCTCATCCCTCACAACAAGTACCTCTGGGCGCCCTTGCTGCTGGTCCTTGCCGCCAGTGTCTCCAACGCCTCCCACCTCGCCGTGTGCACTCAGTGCTCCGAGTCTCTCGTGTAAGCGTCTGGCCTTTGAAAGTCTCGAACGCCGACAAATACCTCATTCTTTATTTTGTTTAGTAAGGCGATTGCAGTGGCTCATAGGGCCATCCATACAGCTAAATGTTATAGTAGAAACTCTTATGTCTCCACCGTTACTGTTAACCCCTCTCACTCAGATGTGTCAGAAAATCTTTACGACTGCGGGTAAATTTGTTCCAGCTATATTGCCTGTCCATGTCCGTGGTTCCGTCGCAGAGATCCAGTGGTGGCCGCCAGTGAAGTAGGCTCGTCCTTCTCAACCGTCGCTCCGGTACTCTACTTCCTCCTCCTTTCCTTACTCGTAAGCCCCTTACTGAATCTTCTCCCTTGGCCGTTCCTACTCACCTACTGATCCCCTATAACGATCTCTTTTTTTTTCTTTCTTTCTGAAACTCTAGTCTGCTCTGTCCCTCTGTATTTTTATGGTAGCGCGCTCAGACGACATTCACTATGAGGTGCTTCGTCATTATTTAATAGTTGCATTTGATGAATAGTTGTTCTTCCCGTCCAGAAACCTGATACATAAGGATTTTTGCCCCATTGTCCTGACAAGTTGTGTCTGCAAGCTTTATAACATATGGTTAATGTATGTCTCGTGTAGTCTTGGGACGTCATCATTACCTCTCTCACCTCTCAATTTGGCTTTGACACAGAACGACTGATACCTTAGTGGACTTAGACGTTTACACTCGCATCGCCTTCACTGAGAATGCCTCCGTTGTTGCTGTTATTTCTGACCTGGAAAAGGCTTAACACCACCTGGAGATAACCACATCCTTTTGGCCATTGTGGCCTTCAGCACTTCCTCTCTCGTTGTTCATTTAAAGAAACTTGTAACACTTTTTCTCACTCTTTTCAGCAATATGAAGCTGTTCTCCACATTAGTGTTTTGAGCATTACTCTCTTTTCCTTGTCACCATAAATGGTCTTCCTCCCTCCCTCCCTTCCCCCTGCCATTTTACCAGCACTATGTTGACCTCACTCTGCTGTTGCTGTGATGAGTCCCATTTTCTCCAACACCAGCGCCAACTTGCTCTTGATAAGTGTTATCCTCGGCCATCAATCATGGCTTCAGGTTCTCTACAACTAAGACATGTGCTAAGACTTGTATTCGAAGGGATAACGTCCCCGTCCCCCATTGTCACCATATGGTAATCCCCTTCTGAATAAAGATACTGCTAAACGTTTGGGATTAATCTTTGACACTCATGACAGGGAGCCGGTCGGCCGAGCGGACAGCACGCTGGACTTGTGATCCTGTGGTCCTGGGTTCGATCCCAGGCGCCGGCGAGAAACATTTGGCAGAGTTTCTTTCACCCTATGCCCCTGTTACCTAGCAGTAAAATAGGTACCTGGGTGTTAGTCAGCTGTCACGGGTTGCTTCCTGGGGGTGGAGGACTGGTCGAGGACCGGGCCGCGGGGACACTGAAATGCCCCGAAATCATCTCAAGATAAGAAGATAACCTCATTTGTTTTGGTCACCCCATATCTCTCACCTCCGAGTTGAATGCTCTAAGGATTAGGCTTTACCTTAAAGTCTTGTCCTATAATTCCTATGAAGGTCATACACGCACTTTCCTCTATTTGCCTTCCTCTTCCGTGCTGTCTAAACTCAATTATGGCTGCCCTGCCTATTTCTCTCCCTTGACCCTTCGTCGTTTCGATGGTCTGCATCATACTGGAGTGCTCCTCGGCTTTGGTGCCTTTCGTTCATCCTTTTACCCAGAGCTTGTATGTTGAAACCGGCGACTTGTCTCTACAGGATGGTCGAGAATGCTACTGCCTCGCCCTAACCTATATATAACCTATATTTGTCAGTATAGATTGACAAATATAGGTTCTAAATCTAAATGGAGGTTATACACTTCATAATTATATGTTATGCTGTTACTATGGTTTATTCATAATGTACAAACATTTATGAATATTAAGATATCGCAAAATAGGGTTTTCCCCAAGCCAGGTTTTGTTTGAATAATAATCAAAGTTCAGCACTTGTTAGTTTGACTTCCTTCTCGCACCTCTCGCTCACACAATACCCAAGACCCCGTTTTACCCCTCCTTCACACACTACATAACTCATAAACTAACTTAGCTAAGCCAACTTTGAGGTTATGAATGTGCCTCTGTAATCTTGAGCACTACTGCTCACAGTACGGGTACGGAAGCATAATGAAGTAAGTTCAACTCTCTCACTCAGAGTACCTAACTGCATGCACGCACACACACACACACACACACACACACACACACACACACACACACACACACACACACACACACGTACGTGTTACCGTCCTTGGCATGGTCTCAGCAGCAGCAGCTGGCACCCGCACAAGTTTGAAGCAGGGAGGCGGAGACTGCACTATCTTGTCCCAGCGTCACCTACCTGGTGAATGGCAGCGTGCCTTATCTTCCCCTCACTCTCCTCCCTCCCGTCCCTGTCAATGTCGCCTCCCTCCCGTCCCTGTCAAATGTCGCCTCCTTCCCAAACCTTTCCTTGTTAGCTAAACAAAGGTTAGGGTTCATTAGGAGTGGAACACACACACACACACACAGACAATCACACTAACGTGATATATATTTCATTGGGAAAATGTAGCGAGGCGGTGAGGCAGCGCGAACCGGCGACCAAGGTATTGCCAGCCGTATACTCTACCACTGTACCACTACCGTCCTGGTAACAGTTTTACAGCCCGATTCATACTGAAGCTACAGGAAGTGTGGAGGCCACTCAGGAAGCCAGCCAAGCGTGAGGTAAGAGCCGCTAACACTCGGGTCAAGGGTAAGGTAGTTCAACACCGTAGTTACCCTCCAACTTCAAGTGGGTCCGCATAGCCTCACAACCCCGCTACATTTTCTCAATGAAACTATAAGCTAAGAGCCGTTCAGCCATCAGTTCGTCTAAAGCCTCACCCTAGAAACTCACCTATTTAACTGACCTTATTCTTTGTTTTTCGTTGAGAATAAATGTTTTAATTTTAAGTTTGGAAGAAGTAGATGGAGTGATGGTTCCGAGAAGATGCAGACTGTTCCATAGGGCTGTAAGTCTAGGCTGCCTTGTTTGGAAGGTTCAGCACGTGCCTCACCATGGTCATAGACCAGCCAAACCTCATCACCAATGATGCCAACTTGATCACTATCAAGTGGTTACACTTGATATCTGGTTGTCTGATCACCTGGTGATCTTGGCCGCTGACTTTGTAGTTGATCACCTTATTGAGACACCTGCTGCTGACGTTATTGTTGGTGATAACGCTGAGGCTAGTGATGTATCACCTAGCTCTCTTCCTGGGCCCCACCTGGCTCTCTTCCTGGGGCCCACATGGCTCTCTTCCTGGGGCCCACCTGGCTCTCTTCCTGGGGCCCACCTGGCTCTCTTCCTGGGGCCCACCTGGCTCTCTTCCTGGGCCCCACCTGGCTCTCTTCCTGGGGCCCACATGGCTCTCTTCCTGGGGCCCACCTGGCTCTCTTCCTGGGGCCCACCTGGCTCTCTTCCTGGGGCCCACCTGGCTCTCTTCCTGGGGCCCACCTGGCTCTCTTCCTGGGGCCCACCTGGCTCTCTTCCTGGGCCCACCTGGCTCTCTTCCTGGGCCCATCTGGCTCTCTTCCTGGGCCCCACCTGGCTCTCTTCCTGGGGCCCCACCTGGCTCTCTTCCTGGGGCCCACCTGGCTCTCTTCCTGGGGCCCACCTGGCTCTCTTCCTGGGGCCCACCTGGCTCTCTTCCTGGGGCCCACCTGGCTCTCTTCCTGGGGCCCACCTGGCTCTCTTCCTGGGCCCCACCTGGCTCTCTTCCTGGGGCCCCACCTGGCTCTCTTCCTGGGGCCCACCTGGTTCTCTTCCTGGGGCCCACCTGGCTCTCTTCCTGGGGCCCCACCTGGCTCTCTTCCTGGGGCCCCACCTGGCTCTCTTCCTGGGGCCCCACCTGGCTCTCTTCCTGGGGCCCCACCTGGCTCTCTTCCTGGGGCCCACCTGGCTCTCTTCCTGGGCCCACCTGCTGTCTTCCTAGGGCCCACCTGGCTGTCTTCCTGGGGCCCACCTGGCTGTCTTCCTGGGCCCACCTGGCTGTCTTCCTGGGGCCCACCTGGCTGTCTTCCTGGGGCCCACCTGGTTGTCTTCCTGGGGCCCACCTGGTTGTCTTCCTGGGGCCCACCTGGCTGTCTTCCTGGGGCCCACCTGGCTGTCTTCCTGGGGCCCACCTGGCTGTCTTCCTGGGGCCCACCTGGCTGTCTTCCTGGGGCCCACCTGGCTGTCTTCCTGGGGCCCACCTGCTGTCTTCCTGGGGCCCACCTGGCTGTCTTCCTGGGGCCCACCTGGCTGTCTTCCTGGGCCCACCTGGCTGTCTTCCTGGGGCCCACCTGGCTGTCTTCCTGGGGCCCACCTGGCTGTCTTCCTGGGGCCCACCTGGCTGTCTTCCTGGGGCCCACCTGGCTGTCTTCCTGGGGCCCACCTGGCTGTCTTCCTGGGGCCCACCTGGCTGTCTTCCTGGGGCCCACCTGGCTGTCTTCCTGGGGCCACATCTCTGGTGAAGACTGCCGCCTCCACAAGAAGCCAGACCGTCGCTTTATCGTCCAGTTTAAGTGGTTGGTAGAGACGGTGCTTCTTCATTACCACTTCTTGGTGGCGTAAGTGACGGGGCTCACAGTTGGCCCAGTTCTTTATGAAGTGTAATATCTTAAACTTTTGTATAACTCTGCGTCAATTTGTAATATCTTAAACTTCTGCAGTAATTTAAAATTTCTTTACATTTTTTTAACGTTCTTAAATTTAACTTCATACAAAATTGTTTTATTTTTTTGTGATCAAATGTGACGACGA
>WNGS01092210.1:32667268-32681200 GCA_020271785.1 Procambarus virginalis
ACAACAATGGAAAATTATAAAGAAATGTTCACGACCTTTGTGACACCAAAACAGGAATATGCAGCTGTTGTATGATGCCATATCTCAAGAAGCACATAAACAAACTGAAAAATGTGCAAAGACATGTACAAAATGGCTTCTGGAACTGAAAGACAAGAGCTACAAGGAAAGGAGAGAGTGTTAAATAGGCCGAAGGTAGGAGACAGAAAAAGAGAGCTGATATGATCACTACATACAAAATATGAGTTTCAAGAACTGCTCATTAGTTTAACCCTTGCACTGTGCAACTTTTTATGCTGCATCCCCCTGGTGAGGAAAAACAATAACTGTAACTGAACAAACTTATCTATATAAATATCTTTCAAAATTTCACATTTAAATACAAAAAATGAATAAGCCATTACACAAAAATAGTTATATCACATTTGCTCTAAAGAATTTAAAATGGTTGACTACATATCACTTACTATAATAAAGAATCTGTTTCAAATAATTCAACTAGTTCTCCTCCTGAATGACAGCACCTTTCCTTAACCCTTCCAAACTCACCTTAACTTTGGGGACAGATACTCGAAAACTTTGTATCTTTTACGTCTACTAAGACTTAGATTTTCCAAGCTCCCATCTGACCTGTGGAAAATCACTTGCTGATTGAAAAAGAAGTTAAAGGAATACCTCAAGAAACTCTGAAAGCCTTCCCAATGATTCAGTGGTATTGTAGTCTCCTCCTAAAATGCAAAACAAATACTTTTCACATTCTCTATCAACATAAGTAATTAAGTTCAATTGAAAAATTAATCCTTAGAATTTGGATTGGTTTATATTACCTATATATCTATGATTTAAATCACAAAAGATTACACAAGGAAAGTCAGGAACTGTCAAAAGGATGAAGCAAGATACTGAACTAAGATATACAAATTCATAATGTGGTGGAAACAAATAGCAATTCACAAATAAAAAACAAATAATTTTATGGAATACTATTTCTAACTTCAATGACTATAGAATCTGAACCTGTTAAATTGTATTCGTCCGCTATAAAAGATACTTGCCTATTTAACCACTGCACTGTGCCAAACAACAAATGCTGTTTGCCCATTACTGTGCCAACCAAGAAAAGCATTTTTTAATTTTTTCGTACACAGTTGAAATGTGAGTGCGGTAGGTTAGGTATGAAATGGACTCCTGGGACCTCCAGCGAGAGACAGCCATCTTGAAAAAAATCCCAGATCTCCCTAGGGCTGCTTGGCAGGATCAGTTCTGAATGAGCAACCAAGGGTGGCACACGCGCCTCTGGCTATCAAACACCTGTCGGATGTGGTGTTGAAAGATCGCTCGCCATCAGTGAAATTCCAACCTTATTGTTTGAAGAACACAAGGGTCATGATATTGATGAAGCTAGGCACAATAAAGCCCTAACACAAGGGGTCGGATGCAAGTGATACAGCACTGATGAGGACGATACAGTGAGCATATCCAGTTGTAGCTGAGCGCAACTCTTGCTCACCCGTGTTATCTCCAATTTTTTTTTAGATGATTCATAGATGAATCATCTTCTGGGTTCAGTGATGATGCATCTGATACAAGTAGCATAGATGAACAGTGTTAGCAGCTTCCATGGTGATGTTTTCCATTGATCTTGTCAAGAATAACTGAATCTCTTCCAGAATACCTTACAAAGAGATTTTTTCAAAACTACCTTACACTTCACAAGCTTGGCTACATACCACCTATAGATACTAAAGCCAACAGTGTATGTGAGTGCGTTATTTGCAAGTACAAAGAACAAAGAAACAGGAAGCAAAAATCTTCCTTTTACCTGGTGCATCGAGAGCAAAGTCGCGTTGTGTACCATGAACTGTTTTGTTGATTATTACTCATTTCCAAAGTACTGAGTGTGTAATACAGTGTGTTACTGAGTAAATAGTGTGTGAAACTCTACATATTGTAATTGTAGTAAATTTTGAACAAGTAATATTGCGACAATAAACATTTATTGTGGACACATTACAGACAAATGTATCACAGTTCCATGGATCATTATGAATGTTCTAATGCAGACTTATTGTAAAGGACACAAATATGCATCATATACGATAAAAAACAAACAAATAAAACCGCATTGGAAATACATAGAACAAATAATTGAAAATATATTTGTGGCACCATGCGGTGCTTGAATGGCCCGCGCGACCGCCTCTGAGCTTCACGCACGGGCGCACAGCAAACACGTCCCCATTGCCAAAGTGAAATTTATTCATTTTTTTTACATGTATGTGTTCAGGGAAGGGAATTTATCATTTTACAAAGAATAAAAAAAATTGGGGAACACTTGATTTTCAGCACACAGGGGGATTGTCTTATAAAAGCCGGCGCAGTGCAGTGGTTAAAAAAAAAAACTATATTTATTGGTCTACTCTACAGCAAAACAAAGGAAGACAAAGTGTCTTCCAAAACATTACTTGGGGAAAATATCATATTGTTTCTTACTTTTCTCTAATATAAATACTCCTGGACATTTTTCATTACATCTCCAAACTCTTCCTATATCTACTCCTAATTATCTATGGTGCACTGCCTGTTAAAAAACAGTGCTGAATGTAACGAAACTTTTTTTTTCGAAATGTAACGAAAACCGAGGCATTTTTGTAATGCCTCAGCGCATCCCATAATGCTAGTCCACTGAGATCTGTACACACAATTGAGTCACATCAGTTTTAGGAATCCTAAATGGCCTAATGGGGACCAGAGCCAGAACCTGGCTCCCTCACAGAGAAACATGAAGCAGGGAATTGTTACAATCACCCTCATTGAGAAAACATCCAGAAATTAAGTGAAGCAAGAGAGACAGCTGCAAGGTTTACATAGTGAAAACAACTGAAGCAGCAAATGACTTTGCAAAAAATTCACTATAGCTAGAATGAACCTGCCCTAGTTATGGCTTACCACCAATAGGTGGCAGCACCACTGGGGGCTCATGGCTTTCATGTCATGAGAACCTTAGTCCAGAGCAGAAAGACTGATGTACCTTGATTAGGGGGAAATGAAGTCACCAAAGCCCAACCAGAAAAATGCCTTTCTAGTTATGCAAAAACAAATGGATGAGTTTCTTTCACCTGATGCCTCCATTCACCAAAAAGTAAATAGGTATCTGGGAGTTAAACAGCTGCTATGGGCAACATTCTGGCTGTGTGCGTGTAATTACCTAAGTGTAGTTACAGGATGAGAGCTACACTCGTGGTGTCCTGTCTTCCCAGTACTGTACTCTGTCATATAACACTTTGAAACTACTGATGGTTTTGGTTTCACACCTTCTCACTTGTTCCAACCGTCTACCACTCTGTTTGCAAAAGAAAACTTTCTTATATTTTTTCAGCACCTTTGTTTCCTTAGCTTGCAACTATGACCTCTTGTTTTTGAGGTTACCAGTTTCTGGAATTCCCATTTGTCAATTTGGTCAATTCTCATTATTATTTTGCAAGTGGTGATCATATCACCTCTTTTTCTTCTATTTTCTAGCTTTGGAATATTTAACATTAGCCTCTCTTCATACCCATTTTTTTCAGTTCCAGAAGCCATTTTGTAGCAGGCCTTGCACCTATTACAGTTGATTGATGTGCTTCTTGAGATATGGCCACCATACAACTGCTGCATATTTCATGTTTGGTCTCACAAAAGTCATGAACAGTTTCTTCAGTATTTCACCATCCATGTAATTAAAAGCAATTCTGAAGTTGGAGACTGCACCATATGCTCCTCTCACAATGTCCTCTATGTGTTCCTCTGGTGACATTCTACTATCTAGAACCACCCCTAGAATGTGGTGAACCACCTCTTGTTAGTTCTTTAATTCCTTTTCACATAATTTATATGTTCTGTGTGGTCTATTTTCATCTATTCCACATTCCATAACATGGCATTTATTTAGATTGAATTCCATTTTGCACATGGTGCTCCTAGCATTTACTTTATCTAGGTCAATTTGAAGGGCATAACAATTGTCTACATCTCCTATCTTCCCTAGTAGCTTAGCATCATCAGCAAACATGTTCATATAATTCTCTACTCCTTCTGGTAGATCATTTATACAGACGATGAACATTACTGGTGCAAAAACTGAACCTTGTAGTACTCCGCTAGTATCACTCCTCCAGTCAGATACATTGCCTGTGATTACTGCTCTCATCATTCTGTCAGTTAGAAATTTTTTTAACCAATTAAGCAGCCCTATCTTTGATCTTATCTTTACAAGCAATGATGAGTTGATTAGGGACATAACAATTACATGATACTCGGGTCACAACCTAATTGAAGTTCAGACATGCATGGCAGTGCAGCCAGTCTCAAATCCAAGGAGGAAAATTCAGCAAATTCAATTTCAATATAAACAGACTTAATAGGAACAAATAAACAAATAAACCAAAGAAATATGCTGGTAAACAATGCTAGATAATGCAAACTTAAACCAGTGCCTTGAGAAAATAGGCACAGAAGCACTAGAACTATGTGCAAGTCACATATTACTAAGGAGAAAGATAAAAAGATGTAAACCGGATAGCAAGCGATATGATCGCTACATACAAAATTGATATGGAAGAATTCTTGAGATCTGGAATTTCAAGAACAAGAGATCATATATTTAAGCTAATTTAACAAAGCTGCTAAAGAAATATAAGAAAATTCACTTTTATAAACAGAGACAGTTGGGACAAGTTAAAGTGAGAATGGGGTGGAGGCTAAAACCATCAGTAGTTTCAAAGTGTTGGGAAGACGGGACACCACGTGCATAACTCTCATCCAGTAACTACACTTAGGTAATTACACACAGCTCTACCTACCCTATCAACACACAGCTCTCCCTACCACCCCTCACACATCATGATGAAGATTCTTGTCCCTCCGTAGGTTTCACCTCCACACAAACATACACAGCTCTCCTTACCATCCACCCATCCCAACAAACAATCTCTCTCCTAACACAGAAGAAAAGGGATCAAACATGGAAGTAAAACAACAGAACACAGGTGGGGGAAGGAACAGAGTGAGTCAACCATTGAGATAATCACCCAGGTATGGAGTGAAATCAATAATGAACTGAAAGATATGAGGGAACCATTAGCAGCCTAATAAGTGAACTGAGAACAACAAAGTTAGAACTAAAAAGCCTCAAACATAATCCTACTCAGGCTCAAACCCAGGTGACCAACCTCAAAGTAGCAGGGAATGTAACAACAGAAGGGACCTCTACAGTGGAAGTCATGTTTTGCAGAAATGCTGAGACAGAGCCTAGAAGCCATGTCTAAAGTGAAGGAAGTTGCAATGAAAGCAGAAACGTCACAGAAAGCAACAAGGTTCACAAACAGCTGTTCAAAAGGTAAAAAAAAGGAGCTGAAGTTGTGGTAGGTATTTAGGAACAAGAAGGTACCAGTCAGAAAGAGTGGAAAGCTAAGGGAAGGTCTGCAATGACAGATCCTGAAGGGGGGTACAAATGGAGATTAAATGCATCGGGAACAATGCATCGAGAAGCTTTTTAGGCTTGGTTGGTAAAACAAAGACAGAAATCAACTGATAAAGGATGATTCATGAACCAACCTGTCCTCCTACAAAGAACGTTGCATTTTCCTCGTATGCGTTAAACAAGGCCAAAAATTGCCGTAAAGTACTAGAAAATGGAAACAGCTTGCGACATACTTTCTCATTTTCTGTTTTGGGTCCTCTGGTAGGTTAGGAAAGGACACTTTAAATTGACCAATTTCTTTATGTTGGGAAACCTTGGGAGGATGGGCTGCATGAACGAGGCCACAAACAGGAAGTTCTAGCAAAGAAGAGCAAATTTCAAAATGTAATGGAATACGAAAAGGTATTCCTTCAGAGGGACATGACCAGGGATGAGATATCTGGGCAGCAGATGCTTCTGTAACTACCTCACAAGACAACAAACCCATCCAACTAGCCCTGTCATGAAACAACTTCTACACCAGTGGGAAGAGTATGTGATAATGGACATAGGAAAATTGAACTTCACGCTAATGTACTCAAACATAGATGGAATTACAAATAAAGTAAACGTAATGGAGGAAAGGTCACAAGAGAAAAACCCAGATGTAATACCACTCACAGAAACAAAATTGTGCTATTAAAAAGTGTAAGAACAGCAAAGACAGAAACTGTACAATCTGCTGAAAATTATTTTTCATGGCACTCCAGATTTTACTGTGGCATTAGCCTAAATTTGTTTCCAACAAATACAAATTTTACAACTCATTTTCCTGTTTAGATAGTACTGTACTTTTTGTAACTATGTGAACCATTATACATATATTGACATAATGGACAATTGAATAGTAAAATTTGGTACTATTTACTTTATACAGTAAAAAAAAACAGCATTGAATGTATTGAAACACTATTTTCTGGGTGAACCCTTGAGGCTCCCTGGAGCTATCATGCTAATATGCAATTCATTAGATCAGGTGCCCCTTCAGAGAGGCACAGGGATCAATGGCCCTGGAAAAAAATCCTCGTGGTTGGGGGTTTTCCTTATCTGCCACTGACCAGGGTTGGGCACCCAGGAAGGTTAGCATAACAAAACAGACCCTACATGGTAAGGGTCTGTTGCAACTGAAAACTGAACAGAGAGGCATAACTCCCTCAATTCCCAAGGAAACAAGCAAACGTCACACCATGCCACCGTGCCGCTCTTCCGCGCAGCCACCTCCCCACTCTGGTAAGGGGGAAGCCCCGGACCCACCGCGCTGGCTACCCAACCTCAGTTCGTTGGCTAATGCAATCCAGGGCAGTCATCATCTCTTGCCTAGGTTTCCTGGCAGTGTTTTTACTTTTGTGGTATCCTCCGGCCTGTGGTGGTGTTAGGTGGCTCCTCCTCCTCCTCTGGGGGTTCGGAGCCGACGGTGTGGGCTTCTTCCACTTCGCTCCGTTGGGTCATCTTGTTCCAGTCCTGCAACGGGACTGTGCGGGTCTTTGGTTCATTCTGGTTTTCTCCTGTCTGTACTGCTGGCTTCCTTCTGGATGATTCTGTCCCAGTTTCAGCTTCTTTTGGGGCCGGATTATTGGGTGGTGTCTCTGGCCCTTTGAGTCGTGTGTTGGTGTGTCCCGCTTCCTCCGGGGTTCAGGGACTGGTTTGCTTTTGTGATGGGGCGGCTTGCTTCTCGTCTTCATTGCCTTTCCTTTGGCCAGCTTCTAGCATCTCATGTTTCCGCGTCTTACCCAGTTCGTGATGACCCATCTAAGTCTGCTAGGTATTCGGGTGTTGGCCCACCTCGACAGCTGGTTGGTGTGGGCTTGCAGCCAGTCTGCTTATCTGCTCACCGAAGGGGTGGTGCTTTCCTGGTTTGCCGGGTTCGAGTTCTTGGTGATCTGGAGGAAGTCTCATCTGGTTCCATCCCAGGTTCAGACTTGGCTGGGTCTCGTTTGGGACCGCTTCCATGTCTCTCCCTCCGGAAGCAGTGCTGCGGTCCCACCTTCAGCTGTTTTACTGGGGGGAAAGATCCCGGGTCACAAGACGGTTGCTTGAGCAGTTGTGTGGGAGTCTGACCTTTGCCATGCTGGTTTACCCGACAGGTCGGGTTTGGCTTCGGCATCTGTTCTGGTTCCTTCCGGGATGCCTCTTCCGCCTCTCTTGCAATCTCTTGGTTTGACCTCTGTCACTCTGGCTTTGGTGTCCGAACACGGGGGGGGGTCTTCCGTTACATAGCTGGTTCGATCTTCTCCTCATGTCTTTGCATCTGCTCTTTCTGATGCGGGTTTATCACCACTTGTATGGTGAGCAGGAGGCTCTATTGATGGTGTCCCACCTGCGTGTTTCGTCTCGGCAGCAGTATGAAGATTCCTGGCGGTCCTTTCATTATTTCTTGTCCCTCCATAGATTTTCTTCTGTTTCGGATCAGGTTGTCTTGTCCTTCCTTTCTTGGTTGTTTCAGGACCATCATCATATGTACAATACTGTCGCCTCGTATTGTGCAGCACTGGCGGAGCCACTTCAGCTTGAGTTCGGGGTGGGGGGTGGATATTACTTCGGCTCTATTCCGCAAGGTGTCTCGTGCATTGTGTCACCTCCAGCCTGCTCAAGCGCTGCCTGAGCCATCCTGATCGTTGGATTGAGTGCTCTCTTTTCTCTTTTCTCCTTGTTTGTTGTGGCCCCTTCGGTTCAAGATTGTTTTGCAGAGGCTCTTTTCCTGTTGGCATTGGCCTCTGGGGTTCGGGTTGGGGGAGCTTCATGTTCTCCTCTGGTGCAGAGGTTTCTGCTTTTTTTAGTCCTGGTGACAGGTTTGTTCGTTTGCAGCCGTCTACTTCTCTGGCAAAGAATGAAACTACTGCTTTCCACATAGCTCCTTGGATTGTTGATGCTTGGTTGGTTCGGCCTGAGGTGCATTATGTGTTGTGTTCAGTTGCAGCTCTTTGTCGTTACCTGAGCGCCACGGCCTCGGTGGCTGGGAACACACTTTGGATTGACCAGGTTTCCCTTCTTCCCCGTTTGCTGCATTGGCTGCCGTCTTTGGTAACATGTCTTTGGCTGACATTCAGGCACGGGAGTTTTGGAGGCCGAACAGAGTATTGGCTGCTCGCTACCTAAGTCAATGTTCCTGGCACTAGTCAGGCATGTGTCGCATTGTGTCGGCAGTTGCATCCAGTTGTCTCAACATCAAGTTGAGGGGCAAGTAACGACCGCCTCCTGGGTAAGTCCCTCCCTCTCCTTTTCATCTTTGGTTAGGTAGCTCAGGGGAGCCAAAAGGGCTCCCCCCAGAAAATCAGCGTTGAATGTAATGAAACGCCATTTTCTGGGCGAGACCTGGCAGCCCTCTCTCCCTCCGGTCGGCTGTTTTCGTGGTTTTGACATCCAGCCTCAGAACAGGGGGTGGATAGCCGGTGTGGGGGGGTCTGAAGCTCCCCCTTTTCCCTCCCGGGGAGGGGGGAGCTGAGCAGACAGCATCGCAGTGACAGTTGTAACGTCTTGCTCGTTTGCTCGTTTTTAGTTTGGGGAGTTCTGAACAACAGTTTGGCTTTCAGTAGCAATTTGTAACCAGATAGGTGCCCCAAAACAATCCCTACCTTTCTGGGTGCCTGACCTGGTTGATGGCAGACACAGAACGCTTCCAACCACACTGGGGTTTCTATAGGCCTTTGCTCCTCATGCCTCTCTGAGGGGACCAGGTTCTGGCTCACGATCCCCGGTAGCCCTAAGAACTCTATTCGCTTGACTGATGCCATGGTCTAACACATATATACATCAGCCCGGATAGCTCCAGGGAGCCTCTGGGTCTTACCCAGAAAATTGCGTTTCATTACATTAAACACTGTCCCCCCCCCACCCACACACACCCAGGAAGCAGCCCATAGCAGCTGTCTAACTCAAGGTACCTATTTACTGCTAGGTGAACAGGGACATCAGTGTGAAAGAAACTGCCCATTTGTTTCTGCCTCCACCAAGGATCAAACCCGGACACTTAGGACTACGAATACCAATCACTGTCCACTCAGCCATCGGGACCCGTGGAAGCTTGGAAGCAGCCTGCAGTATGGCCTACTGTGGAAGTGGCATGACCTGTGGAAGTGGTATGACCTACTACTGAAACGGAATGACCCACTGTGGAAGCAGCATGACCTACTGAGGAAATGGCATGACCCACTGTGGAAGTGGTATGACCCCACTGTGAAAGCGATATGACCTACTATTGAAGCGGCATGACCTACTGTGGAAGCAGCATGGCCTACTATTGAAGTGGCATGACCTACTATTGAAGCAGCATGATCTACTGTGGAAGCAGCATGACCTGCTATTGAAGCACCATGACCTACTGTGGAAGTGGCATGACCTACTGTGGAAGTGGCATGACCTACTGTGGAAGTGGCATGACCTACTGAAGCAGCATGACCTACTATTGAAGTGGCATGACCTGCTATTGAAGTGGCTTGACATACCATTGAAGCGGCATGACCTACTGTGGAAGCAGCATGACTTACTGTTGAAGTGGCATGATCTACCACTGAAGTGGCATGACCTACTGTGGAAGTGGAATGACCTACCATTGAAATGGCATGACCTACCATTGAAATGGCATGACCTACTGTGGAAGCAGCATGACCTACTGTGGAAGCAGCATGACCTACTGTGGAAGCAGCATGACCTACTGTGGAAGCAGCATGACCTACTGTGGAAGCAGCATGACCTACTGTGGAAGCAGCATGACCTACTGTGGAAGCAGCATGACCTACTGTGGAAGCAGCATGACCTACTGTGGAAGCAGCATGACCTACTGTGGAAGCAGCATGACCTACTGTGGAAGCAGCATGACCTACTGTGGAAGCAGCATGACCTACTGTGGAAGCAGCATGACCTACTGTGGAAGCAGCATGACCTACTGTGGAAGCAGCATGACCTACTGTGGAAGCAGCATGACCTACTGTGGAAGCAGCATGACCTACTGTGGAAGCAGCATGACCTACTGTGGAAGCAGCATGACCTACTGTGGAAGCAGCATGACCTACTGTGGAAGCAGCATGACCTACTGTGGAAGCAGCATGACCTACTGTGGAAGCAGCATGACCTACTGTGGAAGCAGCATGACCTACTGTGGAAGCAGCATGACCTACTGTGGAAGCAGCATGACCTACTGTGGAAGCAGCATGACCTACTGTGGAAGCAGCATGACCTACTGTGGAAGCAGCATGACCTACTGTGGAAGCAGCATGACCTACTGTGGAAGCAGCATGACCTACTGTGGAAGCAGCATGACCTACTGTGGAAGCAGCATGACCTACTGTGGAAGTGGCATGATCTACTGTGGAAGTGGCATGATCTACTGTGGAAGTGGCATGATCTACTGTGGAAGTGGCATGATCTACTGTGGAAGTGGCATGACTACTATGTGAAGCAGCATGACCTACTGTGGAAGCGGCATGACCTACTGTGGAAGTGGCATGACCTACTATGGAAGCGCGCATGACCTACTGTGAAGTGGCATGATCCTACTGTGGAAGTGGCATGATCTACTGTGGAAGGGCATGACTACTGTGGAAGCGGCATGATCTACTGTGGAAGCTGCATGACTACTGTGGAAGCGCATGACTACTGTGGAAGCGGCATGATCTACTTGGAGAGATGCCACTTGGAAGCAGAGCACTGAAATGGCATACTACTGTGGAAGGGCATGATCTACTGTGGAAGCTGGCATGATCTACTGTGGAAGCGGCATGACTACTGTGGAAGCGGCATGACTACTAAAGCTGATATGGAAGTGGCATGATACTGGAAGCGTGACCTACTGTGAAGCGGCATGATCTACTGTGGAAGCGGCATGATCTACTGTGGAAGCGATGCTTATGTAACGGCTGACCTATGTGGAAGCACGCATGACCTACTGTGGAAGTGGCATGACCTACTGTTAGGAAGGGCATGATCACACTGGGAAGCAGCATGACTACTGTGGAAGCGGCATGACCTACTGTGAAAGCGGCATGACCTACTGTGAAAGGAGCATGACCTACTGTGAAAGCGCATGACCTACTGTGGAAGCGCATGACCTACTGTGGAAGCGCATGACCTACTGTGGAAGCCGCATGACCTACTGTGGAACAACATAACCAGCAACAGTTTCGCACTGTTAGACGAAGTGGCATAACCCACTGTGTAATAAAAGCATCAATCTTGCATTTACATATTGTATAACAGCAAATGAATTTATTATTATTAGGCATTTACGATATATTTATTAACAGCAATGATTAAATGACAGAAGAAGGTCAAACAAACCAAGTTAAATATTATAAAGCATATTCTTATATTGAATAATTCATGAAAACTAAATGTGGCAAAAGTCACCATCAAGCATAATACAGTCTACATAAATAACATCTAGAGTGGGCTGAGATATGAACAATAAAAGTAATGACTGATTATAATAAGGACAAAATCACTGTAAAATAATAATAATCATTAAAGTGTATAATTATCAGAATCCTAATAATAATAATAATAATAATAATAATAATATAATAATAATAATAATAATATATAATAATCAATAGATAGACATAATAATAATACTGTAATAATAATCAAAATCATAAATAATAATAACCAGTACCTGTATCCTGTGTATCTAATGATATACAATTTTATGAGACAATATTCATGGAATAATATACAGTTCTGTACAGTATATCTCTCTCGTTATTAAAGAAGTGTGTTTGTGTGTGTGTGGTTAATTAGCGTTAGTTTACTATTTTTACTAGTTTTAATTTGTATTGGCTTTATTCTTGTGTTTTGGCTATATTGTTTATCTTGTATCGTGATCCCTCTGCCTCTCTCTGCACACTGATATTTATCCTAATCAAAATCTTCTGTCTCATATCGTACAAACACCAACCAGCACTTGATCATGCCTTAATGTTCAAGTATATTCACACAGCACACCATGGCTAAAAAACGCAACTCCAAAATAGCACCTGTTTATCAGTTAAAAACAACCAAAGTTAGATCACTGGTAGAAGCATTTTGATGATATAGGAATGCTTATTACTCACAGCACTAGTACTACTTATTGTTCATTTTTTAACGTCTGCTTGGCTAATAAAGACTACACCGCTGAACGTCTACAACTAGGTGGTTATAAGCCATTCAGTAACTGGTAGGCCTAATTAAAGAAGGGTTGCACGAGCTATAATTACCTCCCGTGATACATTTATCTGCAACAGATTTATTAGTGACAGAGATGACTACTGTGAATCTACTTTTGCCAAGTTCTCCAATAAATCCCTTAAATCCTCTTTGACTATTGTGAGCCATCTATAATTGTCCCAATACTGTGGTACTAACATAGCTTCTTTCTTCGTCTTCCTTCAGATACTCTAGAGTACTTATTATAAACAACAATATCAACAAAAACCACATACATCAATCTGGGAGGAGACTTTAATATTGAACTGGGTCAACAAAATTGCTCTCGAGTTGACTATTTCCTTAACAACATGAACTCCTGTATGCTAATCCCTGCAATCACCAGACCCACCCGAGTCATTTCAAACATCAGCCACTACTTTTGACCACATATGGACAAACATAACTGTTCCCCTTGTATCTGGTCTAAGAGTCTCGACTGGCTGAATAACTACCCACTATCCTACCTTTCTCATAGCCCTTGCCAGTTTGCTTCCAGTCCCAAAGAGCACCAACGATGCAATCGATAGTCTGCTTGATATATTCTACTCAGCCCTTGACAAAAATGGTTTCCGATTGGACTCTTCATTGACTAAGGATAATCTTTAGTGATCTGTTAATCACAACTACCTCTTACTTAAACGCCAGCAATTATGGGAATTCGAGGCCCTTGCCCTTGACTACAGCCGATCCTATCTTAGTGACAGACCCAATATGTAACTATCAATGATACAACTTCTTCACCTCTACCAATTACCGTTGGAGCTCCACAGGGCAGTGGATCTTAGAACCTCTTCTATTATTATATATATAAACGATCTGCCTAATGTCTCGTAATATTCTTAAACCTATATAGTTTGCTGACGATACTACCCTTATCTATTCAACCCTCAACCCACAATGCTCTGCAATCCACAACTGTCGTCAAATTCATCAGGAGAGGTGGTGGTATGCTCTTTACTACCGAGCCAAGAACTAACATGCTTAAAAATGATTAGAACTAGAGACTGCTGATTGGGAGTATATCTTGGCTAGCTTCAGAGTCAAGGGGGCCGAGTCTGTCCTGTCATGTGGGTGCAAGCTATAGAATTCCTAACACTGATGTGTCCGAATTCAATTCAAACCTTAGAAATCTAAAACTCGATACAGACTGAACAAAGACCATCTAATTATCACAGGGGACTTTATATTGCCCTCTGCGAGCCTGAACCCCCTGCTGCTGGTTAGCTTCCTCAACTGTATGAATTCCTGCT
>WNGS01092210.1:32682200-32784785 GCA_020271785.1 Procambarus virginalis
AATCATAAATGCCTACAGCCCACCAGCAAGCAAATCATTAACAAAGGAGGATTTAGTTGGCAAATGAGAGGGCCTCATAATGGTCATGAGACACACTGTAGTAAGGGCAGATAGAGATTAGTCATGATTGTTGGTACTGGGGGACTTAAACTTGAAAGCAATAAACTGGGTGGCCTACGAAGCAAGAAAGGTGGACACTTTGACAGGCAGATTTGTAAACCTTTTTCTGGAGACATTCATATTTCAACATGTCAAGCAGGCCACAAGAATGAGGGAAGGGGAATGTTCTTTTATTACTGGATCTATTATTCACCAGGAAAGAAGAATAGATATTTAACATCCAGTACCTTCCTCCCTTGGAAAAGAGTGATCATATCTTGATAGAAATTAACACTTTCGCTCGGTAACAACGCAGTATGGCATAAAAAATTTAGTAGACGAATGTTCGGTAATGACGCAGTATGGCGTTAAAAATTTTAAAATTTGGTCTACTTTCGGTTTGGCTGCGGGAGGGGCGCGCCGTGGTTTTGGTCATTATAGGCATATACTCCTGTAGGGAATTTCGTTGCAAATACATTGATACCAAAATGTAAGACCTAGGACGAGAATTGAGGTAACAAAGTTGAAAAGAGAATAAACATTTTATTGTGTTTGATGAGCGCTCACGGGGGCAATGCGCTGTCACTTTTTGTTTGCTGCGGGTGGTATGCCGGGCTTTTGGACTTTATATATGCATATACTCATGTAGGGAATTCGATTGCAAACACAATGATACCAAAATAAAAGACCAAGGATGAGAATTGAGGTGATCAAAGTGAAAAGAGTGTACACATTTTATTGCTCTTGCACGCTCCCGGGTAACATGTTCTCACTTTCTCTGTTTGTTGCGGATGGTACGCCAGGCTTTTGGACTTTTATATGTCTTTAGTCCTGTAAAGAATTCTATTGCAAACACATTGATACCAAATTGAAAAACCTTGAACGAGAACTGAGATGACAAAGTTGAAAGGAGTATACACTTTTCAGAATCACCGCACTCTCTAATGGAATGCCAGGCACGCCTTGGGGTGGCATGGCACTCTCTTGCGGGTAACCACAGCCCTCTTTCATCTCGTCTGCGATTAGAGCGCACCGCGGTTTATGACATTATATGCATATACTCCTGTAGGGAATTCTACTGCAAATATTTTGATACCAAAATGAAAGACCTAAGGCAAGAATTGAGGTGACCAAAGTGAAAAGAGTGTACACATTATTGCTCTTGCGCGCTCCTGGGTAACACGCTCTCACTTTCTCTGTTTGTTGCAGATGGTAGGCTGGGCTTTTGAGCTTTATATGCCTTTAGTCCTGTAGAGAATTCTATTGCAAACACATTGATACCAAATTGAAAAACCTAGGACGAGAATTGAGATAAAGTTGAAAAAAGTATACACTTTTCAATATTACCGTGCTCTCCCATGGAATGCGAGGACCACCTTGGGGTGGCACAGCACTCTCTTGCCCAGAACGCGAAAGTGTTAAATATGCTTTGCAATTCAATCTAGAAGAGAATGGGGACACTGATACAGTTAATAAACTCAATTTGAACAGAGGACACTAATGGGGAACTTAAAAAATTCTTGAATGAGTTTAATTTGACAGACTTGTTACTAAGCAAGGATGTAAATGAGAAGTATGCCAAATTTTGCAAATTATATGATGAAGGCACACAAACATTCATACCAAAACAGAGATGCAGGATCAGAAAACAGGATTGGTTCAGCAGTAATTGTGAAGGAGGGGGGAGGGCAGAGAGGAAAAGACAAGAAAATGGGTTCAATATCGGAAGAGGCCTAACCCACAAACATACCAACATAAAAACAAGCAAGAAACAATTACACAGCAGTGAGAAGAGAGGCAGAAAGGAACTCTGAGAAAGGAATAGCGGACAAATGTAATAACAGGTCCAGGCCTTTTCTATAAATTCATTAAATGTAGCCTACATGTTAAAGATAAAATCCAGAGATTGAGAACAGGGAACAGGACTACTGAGAATGAAAAAACAAATGTGTGAAATGGTAAATGAACAGTTCCAAAGTGTGTTTGTACAAAATAAGGATTTCAGAGCTGGACCAAATACCAATTCCAGAACATGCCATAGAATACATAGAGGTATCTCACGATGAAGTGAAAAAATTACTCATGGTTTTCGAACTGGAAGCAGGATCTTCTTGTTCGAAAACCATACTGTCTGTGTTATTATGTCATTATTTACTAGGTGTTCAACACATTTGGCTTTAACTATTTTAACAAAACAAATCTACTTAGTTTTTATGATCGAGTCACAGACATACTATAGAAATGAGGTGGTTAGGTTGATTGTGTTTATCTGACCTAAAACAGGCTTGTGATAGACTACCACACAAGAGGCTATTCTGGAAACTGAAACATACTGGAGGGGTGACAGGGAGACTTCTGACATGGATGAAAAATTTTCCACCCGACAGACAGATGAGGGCAGTAATCAGAGACATTGTATTTAACTGGAGGAATTTTACTAACAGAGTACCACAGGGTTCAGTTCTTTCACCAGTAATGTTCATTGTCTACATAAAAGATCTACCAGAAGGAATACAGAATTATATGAACATGTTTGTGGATGATGCTAAAATACTTGGGAAGATAGGAGATGCAGACGAATGTAATGGCCTTCAATTGATCAAGATAAAATCAGTACTTGGAGCGTCAAGTGGCAAATGGGGGCAAAGTGGCACAGTATATGGAGCACCACTTGGCAAATGGAATTTAATGTTATTAACTGCCATGTTATGGAATGTGGGATCGAAGAAAATAGACCACACACACACACTAATAAAGAACGAGACCTAGAGGTGGTTTTGGATAGTAAGCTGTCGCCAGAGGAACACAAAGAACATTGTGAGAGGAGCGTATGTGTCGCTTTCCAACTTCAGACTTGCTTTTAATTATATGGATGGTGAAATACTAAAGAAACTGTTCATGACTTATGAGACCAAAATTGGAATATGTAGCAGTTGTATGGTGCTCAAATCTCAATTAGCACATAAATAAACTGGAAAAGGTGCAACAGCATGTTACAAAATGGCTTCCAGAACTGAAAAACAAGAGTTACGTGGAGAGACTAGAGACATTAAATATGCCAAAACTAGAAGATAGAAGAAAAAAAAGAGATATATGATCACCATTTACAAAATAACAGGAATCGACCAAATTGACACAGAGGAACTCCTGAAACCAGCAACTTAACGAACAAGAGGACACAGATTCAAGCTAAGCAAACAGAGGTGCCAAATAAAATTACAAAATTTTCTTTTGCAAACAGAGTGGTAGACAGTTGGAACAAACTCAGTGAGAAAGTAGTGGAGGCCAAAACCGTCAGTGATTTCAAAGTTATATGACAAAGGGTATTGGGAAGACAGGACACCAAGAGCATAGCTCTTATCTTGTAATTACACTTAGGCAGTAGGTAATTGCACATAGTAGGTAATTGCACACACATACAAATATAACAGGAATCGACCAAATTAACAGAGGAATTCCTGTAACATGTAACCTCATAAACAAGAGGTCACAGTTTAAAACTAAGGAAATAAAGGCGCCAAAAAAACTAGTGTTGAATGTAATGAAACGCCATTTTCTGGGTGAGACCCGGAGGCTCCCCGGAGCTTTACCAGGCTAATATGCTAATGTCAGGCTTTGGCATCAGTCATGTGTATGGAGTTCTAGGGCCTACCGGGGACCACGGCCAGAACCTGGCCCCCTCAGAGAGGCAAGGGGAGCAATGGCCTATAGAAACACCCATGTGGTTGGAAGCATTCTATGTCTGCCATCGACCGGGTCAAGCATCCAGAAAGGTAAGCATTCCAAAACAAACCCCTATTCTGGTGAAAATTGCTACCTAAAACCGAGCTAGTGGATAGAACTCCAACAGAAAAACAAGCAAACTAGTATGACGTCATACGTCACCGCGCCGCTGTCTGCGCAGCTCCCCCCTCCCCGAGAGGGGGAATGGGGAGCCCCAGACCTCCCATGCCGGCTATCCACCCATCAGTTCTGAGGCTGGATGTCAAAATACGCGAAAAAACGCCAACCGGAGGGAGGGAGGGTTGCCGGGGAGCCTCCGGGTCTCACCCAGAAAATGGCGTTTCATTACATTCAACGCTGGTTTTCTGGGGGGAGCCCCGTCGGCTCCCCGGAGCTAACTACCCACAGAGGAAGGTCAAAGGGACGGAACCAGGAGGCGGATACCACGCACCCCCCACGGAAGCGATACAACCGGCTGCAAACGCCAACCCAAGGCGCCACAGTCCCGAAAAGTCCCGGGAACAACACGAGAACAACGAGCAGCAAGGCCTCCGTACAAACACCAAAAATCCACACCCGAAAGACCGCAACGACACGTCGCCCAGACGGCAGCGAGAGCAGCGAAGCCACGAGCGCCACGGGCATGAGGGAAGAACACAGGCAGCGTAGCCGCATGAACACGGCTGACAACCCGGGACACCATCACCCGCGAACCGGGAAGAACAGAACCAGATCAACACAAAACGCACTCCGGACACAGACGCCATGGCACGCAAACAACAGCGGAGGGCCGCCACTGAACACAAAACACGACACACCCCCGGCCCTACCAACGAAGCACCAACAAACCAAGGACCCCTCCAGAACGCAGCAGTCCCACCCCGCACCAGAAAGGATGGAGACTGCTGCCACCGAACAACCAAAACGCTAAAACCGAAGGGACAAGAAAACTCGCCGACCCAACCCCCAGAGGCAAATGCAAAAAGGAAAAAGAACTGACGAAAAAACACACCGGAACCGAAGGGGTACTACCAACCGAGGAGAAGACAGAGCACGCTGACCAGAGACCAGGACGGTGCAAGCGGCGCACGAACAGGCTGGAGGTGAAACGACGCACGAGACAGCTTACTAACGGTGCAGAAGCAACACCAAGACCGAAAGCAAGCCGAAGTGGCTCCGCCAGCGCCACACCAAAAGAGGCGACAGTATGTGGCAAGACGACGGCCCCCAACCCCCACCATAAAACCAAGCCGACGCTAACAAGAGTAACCACCTAAGAAGGGACAGGAGAAGGAAGGACCGCCAATATACTCCATACTGCCACCAAGTGAAGCACGCAGGTGGGACACCTACCACGACGCCACCCGACCACCAACCTGAGGCGAGACCGCGAGGCAGAACGTAAGCAGCCCCGACAAGGCCCCTCCGAGCCCAAGAAAAGGCGGAGCCGCGGGAAGATCTCGGGTGCGACCACCGAAACCCAGGCGGCACAAGGAGATGGAACGTTTGCTGAACAGAAAAACTTCCCAAAGCAAGCAAGCCCGCCAGAAGTTCAGAAACGACGGGTCTGACGCGAGACATCGCAAGACCCCAAAAACCAACCTGCAGGGCAGTTAGTTAGTTTAGGTCATTTATTATGCACCCCATACCCATCTTGTGGGCAGTAGTGGAAAGGGTTACAGAGGCACATAATGGGCTCAGGGACTGTACCCCACAATGCATGTAGCTAAGCAAGTTACAATCTTGAGGAGCTAGTTACAAAATTCAATACAAGTCGTCACATCAACAATGGGTCCGAGATCGACTTCAAGTACAGGGTCCAAATTAAGCAACCGACATATGTGGAGAACTAGTGTCAATTTATACGTTTGTCCTGCACACCGCCTCCCATCCAGTGGGCAGCAGTGGAGAGGTTACAATCACTCAGTTACTACCTACAGTTAGCAAACTGGGGACCGGCAGGGCAAGCTAGGAAACCAAAGAAGGCGGAAGGGTTGCCGCCAGAACAGTACCTGAACCATGGGGTACGAGCAACTGCAATAGACCGAGACAAAGAAGCTCACCACAGGACACAGGCTGAAAAACGCCCAAGAAGCCAAAGAACACGCAGAACACCCCTGCTGCAGAAGAGACAGGATGAAAGAGCAGAAGCACAAAAAAACCAGGAAAACAGCAGCAAAGTGCCACACCACAACCGTACACAGGAACAAGGACACGCCACCGCGAAACACGGTACCAATGCACACGTGCAGTAGCAGCAACAGGCACCATGTAAATAGCAACTTGCATCTGCAAAGGCAGAGAGCAGAGCAGGCAGACCCCAGACAGGGCCAACGGAGACACGACAAAACCCAGCAGGCCCAGAAACCTGCACACCAGGCGACCGACAGCGGAGAAACCCCGCATGATACCTGCTGGATGGGGTACTGGGAGCTCATTCACACCCCAAGCCCGGCCTGAGGCCAGGTTAGACCGGCCAGAGGGTGGCCCACCAGGCAGCTGCTAGGAGCGGCCCAAAGGCCCACATACACCCTCAACCAGGATGGGCCAGAACTTCTATTTGAAAACAGGCTAGCGCGCCCCAGAAGTCCTCAGACGTACCAGCAATAAGGCATATGCTCGCAAGTAAGTCGTGTAACAACCGCAGACCTCTGATGGTTATACAGTGTTCCCCAATTGTGCCTATAGCACCACTGCACTCCACTGGTACTATCCCGCAAGTTCTACCAGATAGACGGGACCCAAGAGCCAGAGCTCAAACCCTGCGAGCACAGCCAGGAGCCTCACCAGGTGAGTACAGAACCAACCCCACAACCCCCACACCTCACAACATGAATAAAGGTGGGTCCCCTGAATGACTCTAGCATGGGTTGGACATGCGCATGAGGGGGACAGGAAGGGTTGAAAAAGGGACAGTCACTGGTGTGCGAACGGTCTCAGTCGAACAAAAATAGACCTAAATAAAGACAGGTATATAAACAACACCTCATCCAGCGCCCGGCCAAAAGACACCAGACCGCAGAAACTCACCTGGCGAAAGGTGGCACGAACGTGACACGACTCAACCATGCCCAGAAGAACCTGGGAGCACCGCCAGGTGAAAACGCCAGAGCCGGACCCGCAGGAGAGCAGGGTAGAGGCGAAGGAGGCGGCCCACACCCAAGACAGGGAAAACCGCGGCGTCTTTCCCACAACTGGGAACCAGGACACCCCCGGAGCGAAGGGGCACATACTGCAGCCAGGGAGAAGAGCGAGAGGCGAAGCACTTGATCAAAAAAGGGTGCAAAACACCAGCACTGAAACACACCGCCCAGACCAAAACAAACCACGGTGCATGCGCATGACACGCTGGCCGAACCGCACAACCCTCTCTGCGGGAAGGCGCCAACCAGGACTACTGCACTAAAAAAGTAGCCAAAAGAGGAAGCAGGAACAATAAAACCGGCCAACGAAGCGAAGACAGAGCCCAAAAAGGAACCCAACCGGGCCACAAGTAGCCTAACAGGGCTACAAGTAGCGTAAAACGGCGACAAGGACGAGGAGCCGATAGACGTTCCAATAATGCGGGAAGTAGCGAAAACCTTCCCCAACCCTCGAGAAGACAGAAGGCAACACTAGTCCCGAAGGCACACAAAGGCGCAGGCGCACCCAAGACCAGAAGTCACGTAGAACCCCGAGAACGGGAAACATGATGAAAACACCGCCCAAAAAAGGGTGGGAGGAAACATCCACCCACAGGACGGAACCAACCGACTCAAAGGCCAAGAAACCGAGCCCGGGGAGGGGCCGACGCCCAACAGCACGTACGCCGAGTGGGGAGGAAAGACCCCACTCCTCGTAACCACAAGCCCCACCTAGAGGGGGATAAAAACCCCCACGGGGTCCAACGGGCCAAGGCCCCCCAAGTCAGCCCCTCCCCAGCCCCGGGAACCTACACGACAGGCCCCGGGACCAAGCCGTTCCCCCAAAGCCCCTGCCATACCAGAAAACCGGGGCAGCCGTGAAAACACTAAGGAAGGGAGCCCACTGGCAGACTCTTACAACATGGCTGGAGGAACAGGCTCAAATGCCCCCGTCACTACCCAGGGAGGGGAATTCCCCGAGACTGCCCGAGTCTCAACACCATCAAAACCCCGCCCCGAACCTACAGACGGGAATGAACCAGATGCAGGCAGGAAGGGGGATCCAGGGAAAAGACAAGGGGGCGTGGATGGAACCGAAGCAACCAACACCCCCAAGTCCCAACACGAACCAAAACGGGGCAGCACCCGGGGCTCCCGGGGAGTAAACCACGAGAACGTTGCCACCACCAAGGCTCAAAGTGCAACGCCCCTGCTGCCCGCACCCGCTTAGTCAGCACAACTGGGTAACCGAGCCACAATGAGCAACTAAACTCGCAGGACTCCGGGTCGAAGGTGTCACCGACCCCACAGGCAGCAGATGGAGGCAAAACAGAGTCACCCAGAGACAAAGGGTGAGAGCAACCCTCAAACTCGCTGGAAGCGAGGGGGGACTCTGGGGTCACATCCATCGGACCCACGCGCCCCCAGTTGTTTCCCAGGGTCCCGAGCGTTTACTATAAGAGGACTCGCGCTCAGGTAATCCCAGGCAGGGTACTGCTAACCGGCACCCAAAACTACCAAACAACTTTCTAAGAGCTGAACCCCGGGACGTGTACACTTACGGGGACCTAGCAGGGGGTACCACCAGAAAATACTCAGAACACAAGGGACATATGGGGCAAGAACGAAGGCAGACCCCCCACCAGGTAGATAAACAAAAGAAAAAGAAAACCCCGCAAGAGGACAGCGTACCCAAGCGGAACAGAGCCGGCTGCCATGATTGGTAAAGACAAGCTGCACAGTACCCTGCGCCCCACCAGTGCAAAAACTGCCCCTTTCTCTAAGGCAAACAAGGGAGACAGAACACCCGAGCACACAAAGAGCGGCCGAAACCAAGCCGAAACCGAAACGAAAACCAAGCAGTAAACGGCCTAGCAGGGGCAGGACCCAAGGAACTTGTGGAAGGTGGCCCCAAGCTCCAAGGGCAGTACTTACAGGGCACCTAGGGAAGGGAACCCTAGGCGCATGCAGCCCAAGTACTGGAGAATCACTCCCAGCTCACGCACCCCCTAGAAAACAGACACCACACTCTAGGTGCAGTGCTGAAACAACCACTGGAGCCAGAGCACATAACTGGTGCCTATAGCATCAGCCGAAGAACTGATGGGTGGATAGCCGGCGTGGGAGGTCTGGGGCTCCCCCTTCCCCCTCCCGGGGAGGGGGGAGCTGCGCAGACAGCGGCGCGGTGACGTGTGACTTCATACTAGTTTGCTTGTTTTCTATTGGGGAGTTCTATCCACTAGTTCGGTTTTAGGTAGCAATTTTCACCAGAATAGGGGTTTGTCTTGCAATGCTTACCTTTCTGGATGCTTGACCCGGTCGATGGCAGACATAGAATGCTTCAAACCACACAGGGGTTTCTATAGGCCATTGCTCCCCTTGCCTCTCTGAGGGAGCTAGGTTCTGGCCGTGGTCCCCGGAAGGCCCAAGAACTCCATACACATGACTGATGCCAAAGTCTGACATTACCATATCAGCCTGGTAAAGCTCCGGGGAGCCGACGGGGCTCCCCCCCAGAAAATATTAAAAAGTTTTCTTTTGCAACCAGAGTGGTAGACGGTTTGAACAAGTGAGGTGAGATGGTGGTGGAAGACAAAACCATCCGAAGTTTCAAAGTGTTATAGACAAAAAGAGTTAGGAAGACGGGACACCACGAGTGTAGCTCTCATCCTGAAACTAAACTTAGTTAATTACACACACACACACACAAATGGCTTCTGGAACTATGGAACTTCTGGAACTGAAAGACAAGAGCTGCAAAGACAGGTTAGAGGCATTAAATATGCCAAAACTATAAGATAGGAAAAAGAGGCGATATGATCACTGCATACAAAATAGTAATGGAATCAACAAAATTGACAGTGAAGAACTTGTGATACCTGGAACTTCAAGAACAAGAGGTCATAAATTTAGGCTAACTAAACAAAGCTGACAAAGAAATGTAATAAAATTCACTTTAGCAAACTATAGTTTCAAAGCCTCATATGACAGAGAACACTGGGAAGACAGGACATCACATGTAATGTGATAATTTCTCACCTAAGTGTAATTATCTAAGTATAGTTACAGGATGAGAGCTACGCTCGTGGTGTCCCGTCTTCCCAGCACTCTTTGTCGTATATCACTTTGAAAGTACTGAAGGATTTGGCCTTCACCACCTGCTCACCTAACTTTTTCCAACTGTCTACCACTCTTGTTAGCAATCAATTGTATCCATTCCTGTTACTATCTTGTATGTAGTGATCAAATCTCCTCTTCTGCTTCTATCTTCTAGTTTTTGCATATTTCATGCCTCTAACCTCTCCTCGTAGCTGTTGTCCTTCAGTTCTGGGAGCCACTTAGTGGCATGTCTTTGCACCTTTTCCACTTTGTTAATGTGCTTCTTAAGACATGGGCACCATACAACCGCCGCATATTCCAGCTTTGGCCTAACAAATGTCGTGAACAATTTCTTTAGTATTTCTCCATCCATGTATTTAAAAGCAATTCTAAAGTTAGAAAGTGTAGCATAGGCTCCTCACACAATGTTCTTAATGTGGTCCTCAGGTGATAGTTTTCTATCTAGAACCACCCCTAGATCTCTTTCTTTGTCAGAATTCTTTAAAGATTTCTCACATAATATATAGGTTGTGTGGGGTCTATGTTCTCCAATTCCACATTCCATAACATGGCATTTATTCACATTAAATTCCATTTGCCATGTGGTGCTCCATATACTTATTTTGTCCAGGTCTTTTTGAAGGGCATGACAATTATCAAAGTTTCTTATCTTCCCTATTATCTTAGCATCATCAGCAAACATGTTCATATAATTCTATATTCCATCTGGTAGATTGTTTACGTAGACAACGAACATTACCGGTGCAAGAATTGAACCCTGTGGTACTCCACTTGTGACATTTCTCCAGTCTGATACATTGCCTCTGATTACAGCCCACATTTTTCTATCAGTTAGGAAATTTTTCATCCATGTTAGAAGCTTACGTGTCTCCCCTCCAATATGGTCCAGTTTCCAGAACAACCTCTTATGTGGAACTCTGTCAAAAGCCTTTCTTAGGTCCAGATAGATGCAGTGAACCCAACCATCTCTTTCCTGTAAAATCTCTCTGGTTCGATCATAGAAACTGAATAAATTTGTTACACAGGATCTTCCAGACTGAAAACCATACTGTCTGTCTGATATTATATATTTTTTTCTCCATGTGTTCTACCCATTATTTTTAATTATTTTTTCCAATATTTTGATTTACACTTGTCAATGATACAGGTCTATAATTGAGGGGGGGGGGTCTTCCCTGCTGCCACTTTTGTAGAATGGAACTATTAGCCTTTTTCCACACATCAGCTACGACTCCTGTACAAAGGGATGCCTGAAAAATCAGTTGAGGTGGAATGCTGAGCTCAGATACACATTCTCTCAGAACCCATGGAGAAACTCTATCTGGACCAACTGCTTTGTTCTTACTTTGCTCCATGACCATTTTCCACTTCATCTCTAGACACCTCTATGTGCTCTATGTTGTTGTCTGGAATTCTTTTTGTGTCTGGTTCCCTAAGGATTTCATTTTGTACAAACACACTTTGGAACTTTTCGTTTAATGTTTCACACATTTCCTGTTCATTTTCCATGAATCTATTTCTCATTTTTAACCTCTGAATATTATCCTTTATCTGCAATTTGTTGTTTATGAATTTATAGAATAGACCTGGTTCTGTTTTACATTTATCCCCAATCCCTTTTTCAAAATTTCTTTCTACCTCTCTCCTCACTGTCGTGTAGCTGTTTCTCGCATCTTTGTATTGCTGGTATGTTTGGGGGTTTGGCCTCTTCCTACATTGATTCAATTTTGAGTCTTTTGGTATCTGGCCCTCTTGCAATTTCTGTTGAACCAATCCTGTTTCCTAGTTCTGCAACTCTACTTTGGTATAATTTTTTTGTGCTTTTATCATATATTTCTCAAAACTTGACATACATATCATTTACTTCATGTCCTAACAGCAAGTATTTCCAGTCAAATTCCATAAAGAAATGTCTTGAGTTCCCCATAATGAACTCTCCTGAAATCAGGCTTTTCAACTACTTCAACCTCATTTTTTTCTAGATTATAACGCATTGTATACTTTATTCCCAAAAAGACATGATCACTTTTACCCAAGGGAGGGAGGTACTGAATGTCAAATACATCTTCCTCTTTCCTGGTAAATATCAAATCATGTGTGTGTGTGTAATTACCTAAGTGTAGTTACAGAATAAGAGCTACACTCGTTGTGTCCTGTCTTCCCAGCACTCTTTGTCATATAACACTTTAAAACTACTAATGGTTTTGACCTCCACCACCTTCTCACCTAACTTGTTCTAACCCTCTACCACTCTGTTTGCGAAAGTGCATTTTCTTTTATTTCTTCGGCATCTGTGTTTAGTTAGTTTAAATCTATGACCTCTTGTTCTTGAAGTTCCAGGTCTCAGGAAATCTTCTCTTTTAATTTTATCAATTCCTGTTACTATTTTGTAAGTAGTGATCATATCACCTCTTTTCCTTCCGTTTTCTAGTTTTGGCATATTTAATGCCTCTAATCTCTCCTCGTAGCTCTTGTCCTTCAGTTCTGGGAGTCACTTAGTGGCATGTCTTTTGAACCTTTTTCAGTTTGTTGATGTGCTTCTTTAAATATGGGCACCATACAACTGCTGCATATTCCAGCTTTGGTCTAACAAAAGTCATGAACAATTTCTTTAATATTTTGCCATTCGCATATTTAAAAGCAATTCTGAAGTTAGAAAGTGTAGCATAGGCTCCTCGCACAATGTTCTTAATGTGGTCCTCAGGTGAAAGTTTTCTATCTAGAACCATCCCTAGATCTCTTTCTTTGTCAGAATTCTTTAAAGATTCCTCACATAATGTATAGGTTGTGTGGGGTCTATGTTCTTCTATTCCACATTCCATAACATTTATTTGCATTAAATTGTATAATATATATATATATATACACACATGTACATATATACACATATAGGTAAATTCATCACATTAGGTAATTACATATATATATACACATATACATATACATATATACACATATATATATATACACATATACATATATACACTTGTGGAAAATAAGAATACAGTATTTGTTACTTATCTTGAAGAATAGTTTATTAATTCTATCGGCAAATTTTACTGAATGCAATATTATGTACTTGTTGGTTGAAATTAAGATATCTCTACCATCAGAACCTGACTAGAAATTTCACAAGTGTTTTTCACCACACAAGAATCTATAAAATTTTTCTTTCATGGATGGCCAAAATTTTTTTTTTTTTATTGTGAAGGGGGGGGGGTCAAGATTTTCAATGACATTTTTATTAAGTTTGCAAAATCAGTATTACAAATTCGGGTTTAATTTACCTAAACTCTCCAATGCACCAAGAGAGCTTGGTGAAGTAAACACCACTTTCTGTTAGCCAATTCTTTCTGGCCCACAAATCTACATTCATATGTAAAATTATATAAAATATACCTACTCAGATCAGTTTTTAGTAAAATATTATTTATTATAAAAGAAAAAAGCATCAGATGATATACTTTTTTCTCCTCTGTGGAAATAATTTTGTATTTAATGCAAATTCAGTTCTGTAAATGTAATTTAAAGCATCCATACTCATTAGAATGAGTGCACAACCTCTGTGTAGGACCCTGCACGAATGTTCCCCTCCCGCACATTTACCTGAGAGAGCCATAAACTTGCAAATAGTGTGCCAAAAAGGGAGTCAGTCCGAGCGAGCGAGATACAACTGACATGCACTCAGCTACCTGCCTTAAGACTGAGCTGCGTCTCTCCGGCTTATTTGAGGGAAGAAGCCACACAAAGAGGGAGAGGAACTACGTTAGTTATGGACCTCAGCCAATCAGGCTGGATTATAACACGGTAGAGGTACATAGAACTTCTCTCTGTCCCCCTACTGCTGCTTAGTCTTAAATACTACTGTACTGTAATCATCATCTTTTACATTTATAGGTTTCAGGTCATACTTGATAATAGACAGGTTCCAAAAAATATAAATATAACAGTAAACCTTGAATGGGAATTTTGATAAAATAAACTGAACAGTAAAGGGAAAACTGTAGTCAAAAATACATCCTTTAAAACAGTCACCAGGGAGGAGAGCAAACACCTGAGAGTAGAGAGTAAAGGAAACCAACCCCTGGGAAGAGAGCAAACACCTGAGAGTAGAGAGTGGGAGCAAACACCTGGGAGGAAAGAGTGGAGGAGAGCAAAACACCTGGGAGGAGAGAGTGGAGGATTGCAAACACCTGTGAGGAGAGAGTGGAGGAGAGCAAACACCTGGGAGGAGAGAGTGGAGGATTGCAAACACCTGTGAGGAGAGAGTGGAGAGAGCAAACACCTGGGAGGAAGAGTGGAGGAGAGCAAACACCTGTGAGGAGAGAGTGGAGGAGAGCAAACACCCCGGAGGAAGAGTGGAGGAGAGCAAACACCTGGGAGGAAGAGTGGAGGAGAGCAAACATCTGGGAGGAAGAGTGGAGGAGAGCAAACACCTGGGAGGAAGAGTGGAGGAGAGCAAACACCTGGGAGGAAGAGTGGAGGAGAGCAAACACCTGGGAGGAAGAGTGGAGGAGAGCAAACACCTGGGAGGAAGAGTGGAGGAGAGCAAACACCTGGGAGGAAGAGTGGAGGAGAGCAAACACCCGGGAGGAAGAGTGGAGGAGAGGAAACACCCGGGAGGAAAGCAAACAACTGGGAGGAAAGCAAACAACTGGGAGGAGAGCAAACATCTGGAAGAAGAGAGTGGAGGAGAGCAAACACCTGGGAGCAAAGCAAACACCTGGGAGGAAAGAGTGGAGGAGAGCAAACACCTGGGAGGAAAGCAAACACCTGGAAGAAGAGAGTGGAGGAGAGCAAACACCTGGGAGGAAAGCAAACACCTGGAAGAAGAGAGTGGAGGAGAGCAAACACCTGGGAGGAGAGCAAACACCTGGAAGAAGAGAGTGGAGGAGAGCAAACACCTGGGAGGAGAGCAAACACCTGGAAGAAGAGAGTGGAGGAGAGCAAACACCTGGGAGGAGAGCAAACACCTGGAAGAAGAGAGTGGATGAGAGCAAACACTTGAGAGGAGAGCAAACACCTGGGAAGGAGAGTGGAAAGCAGGCAACTAAGAGTGGAGATGGGAGGAGAGTAGACAGCTAAGTGGGTAGAAGGGAAGAGAACAGGCTACTATGAGGGGAGATAGGAGGAGCGTTGACAAATAAAATGGAAGGAGAGTAGTCAGCAAAGAGGGGAGAGTAGTAAACTAAGAAGGGAGAGGGGAAGGGAGGAGATCAGTTGATTAAGAGGTAAGAGGGGGAAGAGAGCAGACAGCTAATATAGAAGAAAGAGGAAAGTATACATTTAAGGGGGGGAGAGTGAAGGAGAGCAGACAACTATGAGGGAAGAGGGGGAGGAGAGCACACTACTAAGAGCAGAGAGGAGACAGCTGAGGAGAGGGGAGGGAGAGAAAAACAGGCAACTGAAAAGAGAGAGGGAAGGAGAGCAGATAACTAAGAGGGAAGAGAGTAGACAACTAAGAGGGAAGAGAGTAGACAACTAAGAGGGAAGAGAGTAGACAACTAAGAGGGTAGAGGGTAAAGAGAGAAGAGAATTAAAATGGGAGAAGGGAGGAGAGCAAACAACTAAGAAGGAAGGAAGGGGGAGAGAATAATAAATGAAAAGAAACAAATGTGGTGACTAGCTACATTAAGGGGTGCAGCATAAAAGTCTGAGTTAAAAGACAAAAGCAATGTTGGTAGTAAATATATGAGAATTGGAATTGTGGACATTTGATGCCGGATTTTGGAAAGCAAAAGGACAAAACTGAAAAATCAATACAAATATTATAGAAGAAGATATAGACAATTGTAACTAAAATGAAGGCACTGAAGGAAAGAGGAAATCAAAGAATGTGAAGATAAAGTGGAAGACATAATGGCAAAGGTTTAAAAGACATTTGGAAAAGGGCATTGCAAAAGATTACACAAAGAAAATATGAGAAGGCAAGAAAGAATTATAAGATATAATAATAAATATGCAAAAAATAGTCATGTTGTACATCTTGGAGAAAAAGATTAGCATTTTTTTAATTAAAGCAAAGTATGAGATGAATGAAAACTGGCAGGTGACGACACTGGTATGGAGGTGAGAGCGACTGTAATAGGTGGAACATCTTAAGAAAAATAAGAATTAGGCAAGTAAATGGCTGCAATAGGTTCATAATATTGTGATACAAAATTAGAACAATTCAAAGAAGAAGATTGTGAAATATAAATCATCAATTAAAAAGGAACCATAAAAATATTAAACACACAGATGACATCAAGCGTAATAAGCCAGCACACAGTCCCTCCCCCTGTCTGGAAATATACACAGTATAACCTTGCACCAATGGGATAAAGCTTAAGTTATAATTTAATTATGCCATGAATCTTAAATTAAATCATGAATTTGTGAATGAAATGAAATAACTAATATTCATGAAAGTCACACATGAGATTATGACTTTGGTATACACATAAATACTACTATGGCAGTCACTCTTTCACTCACGGTTATTTTCTCAGGCAACTTTTACATGTTAGTTTATATATACAATCATTATTCAGTGCATATTTACCACTTCCATCTCCCTTTCTGCCTCTCCTCTATCATTTTTTATATTTCCATACGTACCATTATTAAAATATTCTGTGTTAATAAGAAAAGCATAATTCACTTTACAGATTTTTAAAGATTAACAAGTCAAAAACAACATTAATGAAATAAACTTGATCATTTCTTCAATCTTATACTTAAAAAATTAAATAGTGAATGTCTGAACTCCTGGAGGAAACTGCATGCAATACTTTGTAACACCATGATGCATATGGATTATGATTAATAAAATATTAAAATTTAAATTTTAAGAAATAAAAGATACATAAAAATTAGCATTTTGGATAGAAAAATGCAACCTTAAAGAATATACAAGTGATGTACAGCATTATACTTATATTAAGCAAAAGCTCTAAATGAAACTTGAAGAGCAGTTTAAAATTATAATAAAAACATTTACTTTGTAAATACAGTACATATACACACACAGAAAAAAAACGAAATAAATTAAACAGACTTATATAGTCTAGGTGCCAATAGAACTAAAGCTGTATTCAGAACTCATAATCTTACCATAAACTGTTGGCATCACAGATAATAAATTTTTATATTTGAAGTGCATGAGGTTTCAACAAATTAAATATTAAGTCCTGTCATTTATCCTTTCAAAATATGAAAGACAAAATTAAAAAGTAAAATAAAATACATTTAATAAATTGGTCACCATTTGATTTTATAAAATTTTCTGTAGTGAATACTGAATTCTGCTCTTGAATTCTGAATTCTGCTCTTCCACACTAATGATTATCATATTACGAATCCAGTTTGATAATGCCAACTGGTAACCATTGTGTTTTATTTGTTGCATTTTATTTTATTCAGTGCAGTATTGAAGAATGGGTAATAATTTAGGTATATTTTGCATCAATTCTTTCATCCATTTCTCTCAATTCTGGAACACTGCAGAACAAGTTAAATGAAAATAATCTGACAACCAGTTGGCATTTCCATAGTGAAGTCTCAATAAGGCTCCAAATTAAACCAAACCAAACACAAAATTAAGGTAAATGAAACTATTGGAACAAATTAAAGGCAGTGATAAAACAAGAGAATAAACCCATTGAACTAAGTTCAGAAAATTCTACATTATGACTAGAAAGAGGTGAAGGGATATGACACACGAGACAATCATCTGCTTTGAATGATGGCATTCACTTAAGTCATTGAACCAACCTGACAACTGAATCAAGACTGCTTATGTAAGGTCAGTATACTAGAAGTTCAAACCAAATTCAGAAACAATTTTGTAAAAGTGTTTCATAAATCAACGCTCATGCTTCAAACTATTTTAACCATATTCAATGAGAAATTCTCGATTCATTTCCTCACTCTACATATTGAGTAAAAGATCTGAGGGAAAAAGGTGGCTCCAGTTATCATCATCACCATTGCACAGATATAAAATGGATTTTCATAAACTCATTCCATTCCCTATGGCTGATACTAGGTTTCAAAGTTGACCTGCAAGACCCAAGACAGTAAAAAGTTAATGGAAAGAACCTTACTTTACAAGAATAGTCTTTGTAGCCAAACGGCTACCGTGCTCACCAAGTTGTTTAATGCCAAGGAGAAATTTATCTGGACATGTGTGATGTGTTCAAATGAGCCCAAGTAAAGAGGCATACTATATATTCTTTGACCATAAGCATGGGAAAATGGTTAAGCTGAATATCTATAATTTTTTATAAAATATTTTTCTTAAAAAAGGCAGTTTTTTAATAACAAAGCTCAGACTGACAGACACTTCCTATATAACTAGATTTTCTAATTCCAGATGGACACAACCTCCGATAATATAGGAATGTTTCCTGCTATTTTTACAATAATGTCATTTTTGTAATATAGTATTGCATTCAAATTCTACCTGGTTAGTTGTCAAAATTTCTACAGGAAAGATGTTAATGAGCTTTAAATAGAGGTGAATCCATGTCTGCTCAGCTTATACTCTGGCCAGCCTATATTTTAGATCCAACAATAGGCAGAGTTATAATGGTGGAAAAAACCAGCGTTGAATGTAATGAAACGCCATTTTCTGGGCGAGTCCTAGAGGCTTCCCGGAGCTTACCAAGCTGATATGATAATGTCAGACTTTGGCATCAGTCATGTGTACGTAGTTCTTATGGGCCTACTGGGGACCACGAGCCAGAACCTGGCCCCTCAGAGAGGCAAGGGGAGCAATGGCCTATAGAAACTCCCGTGTGATTGGAAGCATTCTATGTCTGCAATTGACTGGGTTAGGTACCCAGAAAGGTAGGCGTCCCAAAACATACCCCTATTCTGGTGAAAATTGCAACCAAAAGGCGAACGAGTGGATAGAACTCCCCAAACAAAAACGAGCAAACTAGTATGACGTCATTCGTCATCGCGCCGCTGTCTGTACAACCCCCTCCCCCCTCCCTGGGAGGGGGAAGGGGGAGCCCTAGACCCACCGCGCCAGCGATCCACACCCCAGTTCTGAGGCTGGATGTCAAAAACACACGGAGGGAGGGAGGGAGGGAGGGATGCCGGGGAGCCTCCGGGACTCACCCAGAAAATGGCGTTTCATTACATTCAACGCTGGTTTTCTGAGGGGAGCCCCTTCTGCTCCCCGGAGCTAACTAGCCACAGAGGAAAGAATAGGGACTTACCTGCGAGGCGGTTGCTGCTCACTCCTCAACCCAAAGTCGAGACAACTGGCTGCATCCGCCGACCCAAAGCAACACAGGCCCGACTGCGCCCAGAATGTTGACAAGGTAACAAGCAGCCAGGATCCTGTTCGACCGCCAAAATCCCGGCGCCCAAATGTCAGCCCCGGACATGTTGCCAAGACGGCGGCAAGAGCCGCGAACTTGCGGACGTCATGGGCACGGGAAAAGACCGCAGGCTGGCTAGCCGTAATAACCCTGTGGACGACCTGGGAGACCGGCACCCTCGAACAGGGAAGAGGGGAAACTGGATCGACCCACAGCGCATCCACGGACACAGAAGCCATGGTGCGCAAATAATGGCGGAGAGCCGCAACCGGACACAAAACATGATGCACTCAAGGCCGAACCAACCAAGCATCAACAACCCAAGGGCCCCTCTGGAACGCAGCAGTCTCATTCTTTGCCAGAAAAGGAGGAGAAGGCTGCAGACGAACAAAAGGATCACCCCGACCGAAGGAGCAGAAACCTCTGCGCCGGAGGAGAGCATGAAGCTCACCCACCGAACCCCCCAGAGGCCAATGCCAACAGGAAAAGAGCCTTCGAAAAACAATCTGTAACCGAGGAGGCCACAACAAAACGAGGAGAAGAAAGAAAAGAGTGAACTCTGTCCAAAGACCAGGACGGCTCAGGCGGCGCATGAGCAGGCCGGAGGTGAAACAACACCCGAGACAACTTGCGAAAAGGCGCAGACGTGACATCAATGCCGAAAGCAAGCTGAAGCGGCTCTGCCAGCGCCGCATGATACGAAGCGACAGTGTTAGGCATAAGATGACAGTCCTGGAACAACCAAGAGAGAAAGGACAATACCATCCTAACCGAAAGGGAAGTATAACGACGAAGACGTAAGAAGAACCGGAAGGACCGCCAGGAAACCTCATACTGCCGCCGAGACGAAGCCCGCAGGTGGGACACTAATAAGGAAGCCACCTGATCAACATAGAGATGATGATAAACTCGAGTCAAAAATACCATACACGAAGACTCAAGGAGAAGATCGAACCGGCCATGTGACGTACTGGGCCGATCCGTTGGAAGAGGCAGAGCCGAGGAAAAACCTCCGGGTTTGGACACCGAGCAAGCAGCGCCTGAAACCATGGCTGGGCTGGCCACCAAGGGGCCAAGAGGACAACTCTCCCCTGGTAAGTCTCTAAGCGAGTCAGGACCTGGAGTAACAGCTGAACCGGGAAAAAGAGGTACCGGAACCCCCACCTCGACTAGTCCTGCCGAAAGGCATCGATCCCGACGGCCTCACAGTCGGGAAAGGGCGCCACATAAAGGGAAAGCGCCGTGACCACACCAACGCGAAGAGGTCCACCTTGGGGCGGCTGAACGTCTGGCAGAGCCAACGGAAGGAGGCGGCGTCGACCGTCCATTCTGTGGAGAGGGGAACGAAATGAGACAGGCCATCGGCCAAGACGTTGGACACACCCAGCACGTGAACTGCCAGGAGAGCCAAACCACGAGAACTCGGCAGACGAGTCACCCGAAGCAACCAGTGCCAAAGAGCCAAGGACCGCATCAAACCTCCCCAGTTCAGACAATGAACCACCGGGGAGCAGTCCGAATGGAGCCAGATCGTCGACCCACGGGCAACTCAAATCCTTCGAAGAGCAAACCACACTGCCGCGAATCCCACACAGTGCTGTGGGCTCAACGGAAGGATGGACTCCACCGACCCTGGCTGGCCTGGTGAGCACTGGTCACAAAGCCCCAGCAGAGAGACAACATATCCGTGAACACATCGAGCGAGGGCTCGGGTAGGCGCCACGGCACTGAACCTTGAAAAACCCGAAGAGGAAGCCAGTGACGCAGCAACCAACACAAAGCCACCAGGGTCCAAACCCAGCGATCGCGAGAGAGGCAGAAGGGACGTCCCTGAAGGAACCAGAACAGCCCCGACGAAGCCAAACCCGACCCAGTGGGTAGACCAGCATTGCGAAGTTCAGGTTCCCGCACAGACCCTCGAGCAAGCGCCGGGACACCCGGGAGTCCCCCAGAAACAGGCACAAGCGGGACCGCAGCTGCAGAAGAGACTCCGGAGGAAAAGACAAGGAAGCGGTCCGAGAGTCCCACACAAGGCCCAGCCAGGTCCGAACCTGGGAGGGAACCAGATGGGACTTCCTCCAGTTCACCAAGAACCCGAACCCGGCGAGCTGAGAAAGAACCAGATCCCTGGCTAGCAGACAAGCGAACTGACTGGGAGCCCAAACCAGCCAGTCGTTGAGGTAGGCCAACACCCGAACACCTAACAGATGCAGACGGGCCATCACGACCTGCGTGAGGCTGTGAAAACACGAGGTGCCAGGTTCAAACTGAACGGAAGACAACAAAAGCGGTAAGCATGAGGCCCTACAACAAAACCAAGCCAGTCCCTGAATCCTGGATGAATCGGGATGTGCCAATAAGCATCCCGGAGGTCCAGGGACACCTTCCAAGCTCTCGGCTCCAACAGGAGTTGAATCTGGGACAGTGTGGTCATCCAAAAGGAGGGGCAATCAACCCAGGGGTTCAGACGGGACAAGTCCAGAATGAACCGCAGGTCCGCGCAGTCCTGTTTCAGGACTGGAAACAGACGGGAAACCCATCTGAGAGACGTCATCGTTTCGACCACGCCCAAGCAAACCCACTCTAAGATGACCTGACAAAGCGCAGGGGAAGAAGCCTGCCCTGCCAGCCCCAAACCCCCGGCAGGGGAAGGAGCCACCCAACGCCACCAAAAGCCGTGCGAAACAACCCGAAACACCCACGAATCATGGGACCAGGCGTGAGCGAACAGCGCAAGCCTCCCCCCCATCGCCTCGTCAATGGGCGAACCGCAAAAGGGCCGGCGCCCCTAACGAGACCCAGAAACTTGCACAGAGCAAACACCGCACCGACCAGACAAAGGCGGGTCCGAAGAAGGCGCCAAACCCGAACCTGACACCAGTGGCCTACCACGACGAGAGGAACCCCGAGCCTTGGCACGACCCTTCCGGGAAGGCCCCCCACAAGACCCCCGGAGAACGATCAAGTCCGACATAGGACGGCAAGAAGCCGAAGCAGCCTGAATAAACTATGCAATGGCTGAAGCCTCAAACAAGAGAGGGCAAAAAGGGGACGAAAGGCTAAGAGCCAAGGCCCAAGCGGATTCCACAGAGGAGGCAAGCACCGCCTGCCGACACGCGAGCCGGGAGGTATAAAACAGAGCCACCGCATCCCGCAAGATCGATGCGAAAAGCTTCAGCATGGCAGCCAACGACCAAGCTGCCGAGGCCAAGGCACCAGAGCCCGGAACAGCCCCAAGCGCCTCCACATCCTCTGAGCCAGTCAGAAGACAGCTCCTGGAGGGAAAAGAAGCGCAAGGCCGCAACCAAAAGGCCCCGAGCGCGCAAGTCCTCTGCCACCTGTGCCGCCAAAAGGAGGGGGAACCTGCACATGGAGCTGAACGACACCAACATCCCGGGAAAGGGCAGGAGCAAACAAACACTCATTAAGGTCACCCCCAGGAAAACCTGAAGCATCGTCAAAGCCAATTCCCGCCACTCAAGCGTGCGGGAATGGCAGAAGGAGTGCCAAGCCTCTGAACCAAAGACAGGACAGTCCGCCAACCAGGATGACTCCGGAACCTCTTAACGGAGCCAGAAAGGGAATGAAGTCCCAAACCTGAAAGCCGAGGGATCCATCGCCGAGGCATAAACTGGGTCACGCAGGAGGTTCGCTGCAAGGGCCGCCCGCACCGCAGCAGGTTGGATGCGATAAGCCGAAAACCTCCGGAAAGACGGAACCAAAGCACCTGGGGAAACACGGAACCGAACCAGGGGAGGGGCAGACACCAAATCCAACTCGTACGCAGAGGGGGGGAAAGAAAACCCCACTCCTTGCAACAGTAAGCCCTGCTCAGAGGGGTACAAAAACCCAGCGGGGTCCAGCGGGGCCCAAGGCCCCAATTCAGCCCCTCCCCAGCCCCAGAGTCCTCTCCAGCAGGACCTGGGGCCGAGTCCTCCCCCAAGCACCGACCCCACTAGACAAGGCCGGCGCAGCCGTAGAAGCCGGATAGAAAGAGGCCCACTGGTCAGACCCTGAGGCTTCGGCCGGGGGAGGAGACTCAAATGCGTCCGTCGCCACACAGGAAGGGGTATCCCCCGAGGCTGCCCGAGTCTCAAGACCAACTAACCCCTGCCCTGACTCCGAAACCCTCAGATGTTTCGGGGCCAGAAGCAGGGGAGGGGGACCAGAACTCACAACGGGAGAGAAAGGACCAGGAGGTGCGGACTGAACCAGAGTCGAAGCGACCCCCACGCCCAAGTCCGGGTCCCTATAAGCAAAACGGGGCAGCCGCGGGGCATCCGGGAGAACAACCAACCTAGCGAGTTGCAACAGACGAAACCTAGAATGCAACACTTGTGCAGCCTGTACCCGAAGATCATCATCCATAGACTGGGTAAATTGAGTCACCAGCAAGCAACAGTGCTCACAGGACTCAGGGTCGAAAGTGTCACCGACCCAACAGGCCACATGACGGAGGCAAAAACAATGAGGGTCACCCTGAGACAAGGGGACCGAACAACCCTCAAACTCGCACGAAGCAAGGGGGGACCCCGGGGTCACATCCATTGGACCCACGCATCCCCTAGGGGATTCCCAGGGTCCTGAGCGTTTACTTGAAGAGGACTCGCACTCAGGTAAACCCAGGCAGGGTACTGCTAACCGGCGCCCAAAACTACCAAACAAACTGTCTAAAGATGAACCCCAGGGACGTGTACACTCACAGGGACCCAGCAGGGGGCACCACCAAGTATTAGGGTGAGGCCAAACACCAGTGGCAAATAGGGCAGAACCCCCACCAAGACAAAAACAAAAAGAAAAACAAAACCCCGCAAGAGGATCATGTACCCCAAGGAACAGAGCCGGCCGCTGTGATAGGTGACAACTAGCTGCACAGTACCCTGCACCCCTACCAGTGTGAAAACTGCCTCTTACCCTAAGGTAAACTAGGGGAGACAAAACCCCCAAGTACCCAAAGAGCGGCCGAGAAACCGAGCAGTAAAACGGACAAACAGAGGCAGACCCCGAGGAACTTGTGGAAGGTGGCCCCAAGCCCCAAGGGCAGTACTTACTGGGCACCTCAGGAAGGGAACCCTAGGCGCATGCAGACCGAGTACTGAGGAATAACTCCTGGCTCTCGCACCCCTGGAGAACAGCAGCCACACGCAAGGCACAGCGCTGCAAAAGACTGGAGCCAGAGCACACAACCGAGCTGATAGCATCAGCCTCAAGAACTGGGGTGTGGATCGCTGGCGTGGTGGGCCTGGGGCTCCCCCTTCCCCCTCCCGAGGAGGGGGGGCTGCGCAGACAGCGGCGCGACAACAAATGACGTCATACTAGTTTGCTCGTTTTTGTTTGGAGAGTTCTATCCACTTGTTTGGCTTTTGGTTGCAATTTTAACCAGAATAGGGGTTTGTTATGGGACGCCTACCTTTCTGGGTGCCTAACCCGGTCGATGGCAGACATATAATGCTTCCAATCACACGGGGGTTTCTATAGGCCATTGCTCCCCTTGCCTCTCTGAGGGGGCCAGGTTCTGGCTCGTGGTCCCCGGTAGGCCCATAAGAACTCCGTACACATGACTGATGCCAAAGTCTGACATTAGCATATCAGCCTGGTAAGCTCCGGGGAGCCGTAGGGGCTCCCCCCAGAAAAGTTATTAGTAAAAACTAACCAGCAGTTGAAAGTACTAGTTACTTGGTTTGTGGGATGTTACATCAGCTGAGAGATTAGTTTCTTTGGAATTTTTGTGCACAAGCACCAGGCATAGACTTTACTGTTAATAAAAAGAATATAACATGTGGCTTATAAATTAATATTGTGTGTGTTTAATACACAGTACTAATGTCAGTGGATGCCAAATAATTTTGGAACACTGCTAAGAACCCTCAAGTGATTCACTGCATGGATTAGGAACACTGCTAGGAATGTTCAAGTGATTCAACCCAACAGAATCACTTAAAGGAAATTATAATATAGTTCAATAAATGCATTTTAAATTACCAACAACACCATGTTGAATATGAAGACCACTATAAAACCCACAATAAGCACATATGTTGAAATGTAGTTCTTGAATTATAATTTAAATGCTGATCTGATGTTAAACTAATGTTATTGGCATTAGACTGACAATGTTGGCACAGTAATTACCAATGTGTAGTTACAGGATGAGAGCTACACTTCTGGTGTCCCATCTTCCCAGCACACTGTCATATGATGCTTTGAAACTACCAATGGGTTTGGCATCCACTGCCTTCTCACTTAACTTGTTCCAACCTAACACACTGTAAAAGAGAATTTTTTAATGATTGTTTTGGTTTGTTTTCTTAACTTGAGTCTATGACCTCTTGTTCTTTTGAAGTTATAGATTTCAAGAATTTGTCTTTGTAAATGTTGTTGATTCTTGTTACTATTTTGAAAGTAGTGATCATCTCACCTCTTTTTCTTCTATTATTTGGCTTTGGTATACAGTATTTAATACCTCTAACCTCTCCTCATAGCTCGTGTTTTTTCACGTACTGAAGCCATTTACTGTAGTTGCATGGGTTTGCACCTATTCCAGTTTCTTGATTTCCTTCTCGAGAAATGGGCAACATGCAACCACTGCATATTCCAATTTTGGTCTTACTAATGTCATCAAAAATTTCTTTAATATTTTACCATCAATATACAGTATTTAACTCTTTATGTAATTCTAAAGTAGAAAATGTAGCACAGACCTCATCTTTAGTAGCATCATCTGTAGCATCTTTACCTCCTCGCACAATGTTCTTTATGTGGTCCTCAGGTGAATGGCAGCTTTCTATCTACAACCACCCCCTACATCTCTTTCTTCTTCATAGTTCATTAAAGCCTTTTCACATAATTTGTTGGCCTATGTGGCCAACAAATTATGGCCTATTTTGTGTGGCCTATCCCAAAGCATAATGTGGCATTTCCAAAATGTGGCATTAAATTCCATCAGCCAAGTGTTGCTCCACATACATATTTTTCCAGGCCACCTTGATGGAGTGTTGTGCACTCCTCTAACCACTAGTCTACTTAACACTTTTGCATACTAATGCCGCTTGAGAGCAGCATATTTTTTTCTCTCGAATCCGGAGAAATGCCACGCTCAAGTGTCATGTGAAAACATATTTCTATAAAATCCAATTTTTATCCGATTCACTTGGGGATAGGTATCCACAACATAACCGAGACATCCATAATCAGAGCAACAGTCGGCAAGAAAATAGAAGGAGGCAACACAGTCGGAGCGATCAGAATCATCACCAGTGAGGACAGTTGCCACCAGGGATGCCAATACAGCACAAGCCCTGAGAGAAAAACACCCACCCAGAGCTCCACGTGAAGACAGTGTTCCCCTAGTCGGTGTCACCAAAGCAGAACCCGTGTGTGTGGTCAAATCCATGGTGCGTAAAGCAGCTTTATCCTTCCCACCAGGATCAGCAGGCAATTTCACAGGACTAAGACCCAACCACATAAAACAAATGCTCAACCCTGCACTGGGAGACATTGCAAAGGGCCTCCTGGTGGAACTAACTAGATTCTCCAACACATGTCTCGCTGGCAACATACCAGAGAGGTACGGCCTCTCTTTTTGGCACTACCCTCTGTGCCCTGAGGAAAAAGGATAGAGAAATCAGACCAATTGCTGTGGGCAATTCACTCTGGCACCTCGTCGCTAAGGCTGCTGCTAGAACAGTTAGCCAGGCAGCAGCAGATATGCTGAAGGCAAAACACCTTGGGTTTGGCATTCCCCAAGGATGTGAGGCAGCGGCTCATGCAGCTAAAGCCTACATTGCCAACATTACAGATGAAAAAGCCCTGATAAAACTGGATTTCAAAAATGCCTTCAATCTGGTAAGAAGGGATGCAGTACACAGCCTTTTTCCTTCCCTCTACTCGTTTGTAAACTCATGTTACAGCAAGAATCTAACTCTGTTACTCAGGTAACACAAAATTGAATCACAAGAAAGTGTCCAACAGGGTGACCCCTTGCTCCTTTTCTTTTCTGCCTAGTCATCAAGGAAGGCACTGATAACCTGTCCAGTGAGCTCAACATTTGGTTTTTGGACAATAGTACTCTAGCTGGCTCCCCAGACTCCTTCCTAGATGACAAAGATAATTCAGGAGCAAGGAGCAAGTCTAGGCCTCACCCTGAACTCTTCCAAGTGCGAAATAACTTCCACCAACCAGCACATAATAGAGCGAATAAAGGTTGTTTTGCCTGATATTCATATAAAACCAACCCTGAGGACAGCACACTTCTAGGAGCTCCTCTTGGAGGGAATGCCATCGACGAGGTCCTTGGTAAAAAGATCTCTGAACTGAAGAGGATGAATGAGAGGATTGAAGACATCGATGCTCATGATGCACTTTACCTCATCACCAGATGCTTGTCCCTCCCCAGGCTGACCTACCTACTTAGATATTCGCCATCTTTTAAAAATATTAAATTAGAGCAGTACGACAGCCTGTTGAAATCAATGCTAGAAAAAGCCCTCAACGTTTCTCTCAGTGACCCACAGTGGAAACAGGCCTCCCTTCCTGTCAGACTTGGAGGCCTCGGCGTTTGCACAGCAACACAAATTGCTGTACCAGCGTTCCTGTCCTCTTCAGCGGCGTCTGACAACCTGGTGAAGGAAATCCTACCTGAGTACCTAGGTCAACAGGCAGGGGTACATGATCCCAGCTTTACAGACGGCACCACCAAATGGGTATTTCTTGCAGGACCAGCACCCCAACCACCACTTTCTGAAGCCCATAAGCACTCTAGCTGGGATCGCCCCATTGCTGACCAAGAAGCTGCGACACCACCACATGACACAACCCGACTTAGAGCTGTAGCAGTTCCCCATGCAGGTGACTTCCTATTAGCAACCCCAATGTCAGCAACTTGCACTCGTCTCACACCGCTGGCCCGCTGAACTGCTGTGGCTCTCCACCTCGCTGCCCCAATCCACACCGAATACAAGTGTATTTGCGGCGAGGCAGTGGCCGACAGGTACGAACGGCAAGGCCTTCTCTGCCAAAGGACAGAAGGATGGCATGCAAGACACGGCGAGGTTAATGACATTATTAAGAGAAACCTTATCACAGCCGGTTGTCTTGCAGAGAGAGAGCCCTGTTACCTAATGCCCGGCAACTCTGATGAGCCTGTCGGTTGCCTAGATGGGATCACTGTGAACCACTGGAAGTATGGTAGACAGTTGGTGTACGACTACACTTGCGTTTCAACTTTAGCCAACACCTATGTTGACTTCAGTACTGCACAGGCAAGAGGTGCTGCCAATCACCGGGAAGCAGCCAAGTCACGTAAATACAGAGACCTTGATCACCACTACAATTTTGTCTCCATTGCCTCAGACACACTTGGTACCTGGGGTAAAAGTGCTGCTAGTTTTTTGAAGGAGCTGGGGTCCAAGCTAATTGAAACAACTAGAGACCCTAGAGCCATCAGTTTTCTCTTTAGTGCCTTAGTGTGGAGATCCAGAGAGGAAATGCTCACTGCATCCATGGTTCCTGCCCGCCATCTGTGGAGCTGGAGGAGCTATAAAACCTGTGACAAGTAGCCTTGTACCCTGCATGTAACCAAATGTTGTAACGCATTTTGTGTAATGAAATTTTAAAATAAAATTATATATACAGTATATATACAGTATATATATATATATATATATATATATATATATATATATATATATATATATATATAATATATATATATATATATATATATATAATATATATATATATAATATATATATATATATATATATATATATATATATATATATATATATATATATATATATATATATTATATATGAGTACTTATACTGTATATAAATACTCATTTAATTTTCCATATTGGTTGTTTGCATGTTTAGTACCATATAAAATCCACTTTATACTACACACTAGTTCACTTGGCTGAAAATACTGGAGATGCTCTTGGTTGTAACCCACACCGACCACGCTGGAATATCTTTCAGACCCTAGGCTCCTTTTGCCACTTACATAAATCACTTCTGACAATAATTAGATGTTCTATCGCAGCTTGAACACTTTATGCTATCGTCTGCCACTTAGCACCAGTATCACGCTCTTAACACCCAAAAAATCTGACTAAAACTGGAGCTCTAAAACCCACCGCACCCACTCGTCCACCATACCATACAGGAACTTGTACCAAGCACAGGTAATAATTGTACCAACTTGTTTCCAACCAATCACAGGTAATAATTGAACTATACAGCTGGTGAATGACTGTATAAATGAATATATTATGTATATATTCTATACAATACAGTATTTACACACAACTACAGTACTATATCTTAAATGTGGCTCATCACTACAATTCCGATAAATTATACTGTCTATGAATTCCTCTATTCATAAAATATAATTCTCTCATTGTTAATATTTAATACACAAGGTTAAAGACATAAAATATTCCTATGTACTCACATACTATAATGATGCTTATATACTAAATTATTAACCCTTTGTGGATGGCATCAACCAAATTAGGTCAAGCAACTGATAATGAAAATGAAACGGTGGCATTCTGAATACGTTTTCTGTATTTGCTAGAGAACAAGTTGAATTGTTTAGTTGATACCAGGGAGGAAGTTATTAAGCAAATGGAAAAATTCAAGTTTAAGTCTCCTGTCTCGAAATACAGACCAAGTATTTGACCAAGTTCTTAAGGAATGTAAAGATGAGCTTAATAAGCAAATGTCTTTCATATTTAATAAATCATTATGATCAAGCAGATTACAGGAGATGGAAAGATGTGAATGAGGTGCCAATTTTTTGAGAGAGGGATTGATCACTTGTGTTCAATTATTGGTCAATTAGCTTTATGTCTATTGTGGGAAAATAGTTTGAACTGATAATGTCAAAAGCAAAATGCATACAGTTTGAAAAGCATAGATTATTTAAGATCAAAACATGGCTTTACTAAGAGCTGCTTTTGTGAAATAAATGTTCTCATTTGTTTCTTGTACATTTCAGGTAATTGAATTGCAATCTTGTGCACTTCGACTTTAGCAAAGGCTTTGATATAGTGCTCCTCGAAAGACTAAGATAAAAAAGGTAATGGCTTATATTATCGCATTGAGGTTGCTATCCTTAATTGGATAAATGCATGATTATTACAAAGAAAACAGAGTAAGCATAAACTGACGAGATATCTGAGTATAAACCATTGCAAGTGGGGTACCCCAGGATTATGTTCTTGGAACTCTGTTATTTACCATATAGTGTATATCAATAATTTAGATACAGGCCTGACGAGCAAGATAGCAAATTTGCAAATAATACAAAAATAGGTCAGGAAATATATTCAGCAGACTCAAAATTGCTACAAGACAATTTTAGACATGCTTTTAAAATGGATGATGATTAGCAGATGAGTAGTAATTTGAGTGGTAAATTAATACTGACATGTGTAGAGTTCAGAGTGAGTGATACTAGTATAAGCTTAACACCATTAAAACTGCCAAATTTGATTGTGAAAAATACCTCAGTGTCATTATTAGTAGGGGATCTTAGTAAACAAAAAATCAATGCATAAATGTTCAAAATATGGCAAATTGAATTCTAGGATTCGTATCTAGAAGCATTGGTAATAAGACATCTAATGTCTTATTCATCTTCATCTTATCTTCAGCCTTATTTTGCCATTGCTAGACCCCATTAACATTATGCAGTTCAGTTCTTGGTCACTGAACTATAGAATGGACAGAAATTCTCAGGATATGTACAAAGAATCATGACAAAGTTAATCCCAAGAATTCGAAGGCGTGATANTTTGATAAAATAAACTGAACAGTAAAGGGAAAACTGTAGTCGAAATACATCCTTTAAAACAGTCACCAGGGAGGAGAGCAAACACCTGAGAGTAGAGAGTAAAGAAAGCCAACCGCTGAGAGGAGAGCAAACACCTGAGAGTAGAGAGTAAAGGAAACAAACACCTGGGAAGAGAGCAAACACCTGAGAGTAGAGAGTGGAGAGCAAACACCTGGGAGGAAAGAGTGGAGGAGAGCAAACACCTGGGAGGAGAGAGTGGAGGATTGCAAACACCTGTGAGGAGAGAGTGGAGGAGAGCAAACACCTGGGAGGAAGAGTGGAGGAGAGCAAACACCTGTGAGGAGAGAGTGGAGAGAGAGCAAACACCTGGGAGGAAGAGTGGAGGAGAGCAAACACCTGGGAGGAAGAGTGGAGGAGAGCAAACACCGGGGAAGAGTGGAGGAGAGCAAACACCTGGGAGGAAGAGTGGAGGAGAGCAAACACCTGGGAGGAAGAGTGGAGGAGAGCAAACACCTGGGAGGAAGAGTGGAGGAGAGGAAACACCCAGGAGGGAAGCAAACAACTGGGAGGAGAGCAAACATCTGGAAGAAGAGAGTGGAGGAAGCAAACACTGGGAGGAAGCAAACACCTGGGAGGAAAGCAAACACCTGGAAGAAGAGAGTGGAGGAGAGCAAACACCTGGGAGGAGAGCAAACACCTGGAAGAAGAGAGTGGAGGAGAGCAAACACCTGGAGGAGAGCAAACACCTGGAAGAAGAGAGTGGAGGAGAGCAAACACCTGGGAGGAGAGCAAACACCTGGAAGAAGAGAGTGGAGGAGAGCAAACACCTGGGAGGAGAGCAAACACCTGGAAGAAGAGAGTGGATGAGAGCAAACACCTGGAAGAAGAGAGTGGATGAGAGCAAACACTTGAGAGGAGAGCAAACACCTGGGAAGGAGAGTGGAAAGCTGGCAACTAAGAGTGGAGATGGGAGGAGAGTAGACAGCTAAGTGGGTAGAAGGGAAGAGAACAGCTACTATGAGGGGAGATAGGAGGAGCGTTGACAAATAAAATGGAAGGAGAGTAGTCAGCAAAGAGGGGAGAGTAGTAAACTAGAGGGAGAGGGGAGAGTAGTAAACTAAGAAGGGAGAGGGGAAGGGAGGAGATCAGTTAATTAAGAGGTAAGAGGGGGAAGAGAGCAGACAGCTAATATAGAAGAAAGAGGAAAGTATACATTTAAGGGGGGGAGAGTGAAGGAGAGCAGACAAATATGAGGGAAGAGGGGGAGGAGAGCACACTACTAAGAGCAGAGAGGAGACAGCTGAGGAGAGGGGAGGGAGAGAAAAGCATGCAACTGAAAAGAGAGAGGGAAGGAGAGCAGATAACTAAGAGGGAAGAGAGTAGACAACTAAGAGGGTAAAGAGAGAAGAGAATTAAAATGGGAGAAGGGAGGAGAGCAAACAACTAAGAAGGAAGGAAGGGGGAGAGAATAATAAATGAAAAGAAACAAATGTGGTGACTAGCTACATTAAGGGGTGCAGCATAAAAGTCTGAGTTAAAAGACAAAAGCAATGTTGGTAGTAAATATATGAGAATTGGAATTGTGGACATTTGATGCCGGATTTTGGAAAGCAAAAGGACAAAACTGAAAAATCAATACAAATATTATAGAAGAAGATATAGACAATTGTAACTAAAATGAAGGCACTGAAGGAAAGAGGAAATCAAAGAATGTGAAGATAAAGTGGAAGACATAATGGCAAAGGTTTAAAAGACATTTGGAAAAGGGCATTGCAAAAGATTACACAAAGAAAATATGAGAAGGCAAGAAAGAATTATAAGATATAATAATAAATATGCAAAAAAATAGTCATGTTGTACATCTTGGAGAAAAAGATTAGCATTTTTTTAATTAAAGCAAAGTATGAGATGAATGAAAACTGGCAGGTGACGACACTGGTATGGAGGTGAGAGCGACTGTAATAGGTGGAACATCTTAAGAAAAATAAGAATTAGGCAAGTAAATGGCTGCAATAGGTTCATAATATTGTGATACAAAATTAGAACAATTCAAAGAAGAAGATTGTGAAATATAAATCATCAATTAAAAAGGAACCATAAAAATATTAAACACACAGATGACATCAAGCGTAATAAGCCAGCACACAGTCCCTCCCCCTGTCTGGAAATATACACAGTATAACCTTGCACCAATGGGATAAAGCTTAAGTTATAATTTAATTATGCCATGAATCTTAAATTAAATCATGAATTTGTGAATGAAATGAAATAACTAATATTCATGAAAGTCACACATGAGATTATGACTTTGGTATACACATAAATACTACTATGGCAGTCACTCTTTCACTCACGGTTATTTTCTCAGGCAACTTTTACATGTTAGTTTATATACAATCATTATTCAGTGCATATTTACCACTTCCATCTCCCTTTCTGCCTCTCCTCTATCATTTTTTATATTTCCATACGTACCATTATTAAAATATTCTGTGTTAATAAGAAAAGCATAATTCACTTTACAGATTTTTAAAGATTAACAAGTCAAAAACAACATTAATGAAATAAACTTGATCATTTCTTCAATCTTATACTTAAAAAATTTAAATAGTGAATGTCTGAACTCCTGGAGGAAACTGCATGCAATACTTTGTAACACCATGATGCATATGGATTATGATTAATAAAATATTAAAATTTAAATTTTAAGAAATAAAAGATACATAAAAATTAGCATTTTGGATAGAAAAATGCAACCTTAAAGAATATACAAGTGATGTACAGCATTATACTTATATTAAGCAAAAGCTCTAAATGAAACTTGAAGAGCAGTTTAAAATTATAATAAAAACATTTACTTTGTAAATACAGTACATATACACACACAGAAAAAAAACGAAATAAATTAAACAGACTTATATAGTCTAGGTGCCAATAGAACTAAAGCTGTATTCAGAACTCATAATCTTACCATAAACTGTTGGCATCACAGATAATAAATTTTTATATTTGAAGTGCATGAGGTTTCAACAAATTAAATATTAAGTCCTGTCATTTATCCTTTCAAAATATGAAAGACAAAATTAAAAAGTAAAATAAAATACATTTAATAAATTGGTCACCATTTGATTTTATAAAATTTTCTGTAGTGAATACTGAATTCTGCTCTTGAATTCTGAATTCTGCTCTTCCACACTAATGATTATCATATTACGAATCCAGTTTGATAATGCCAACTGGTAACCATTGTGTTTTATTTGTTGCATTTTATTTTATTCAGTGCAGTATTGAAGAATGGGTAATAATTTAGGTATATTTTGCATCAATTCTTTCATCCATTTCTCTCAATTCTGGAACACTGCAGAACAAGTTAAATGAAAATAATCTGACAACCAGTTGGCATTTCCATAGTGAAGTCTCAATAAGGCTCCAAATTAAACCAAACCAAACACAAAATTAAGGTAAATGAAACTATTGGAACAAATTAAAGGCAGTGATAAAACAAGAGAATAAACCCATTGAACTAAGTTCAGAAAATTCTACATTATGACTAGAAAGAGGTGAAGGGATATGACACACGAGACAATCATCTGCTTTGAATGATGGCATTCACTTAAGTCATTGAACCAACCTGACAACTGAATCAAGACTGCTTATGTAAGGTCAGTATACTAGAAGTTCAAACCAAATTCAGAAACAATTTTGTAAAAGTGTTTCATAAATCAACGCTCATGCTTCAAACTATTTTAACCATATTCAATGAGAAATTCTCGATTCATTTCCTCACTCTACATATTGAGTAAAAGATCTGAGGGAAAAAGGTGGCTCCAGTTATCATCATCACCATTGCACAGATATAAAATGGATTTTCATAAACTCATTCCATTCCCTATGGCTGATACTAGGTTTCAAAGTTGACCTGCAAGACCCAAGACAGTAAAAAGTTAATGGAAAGAACCTTACTTTACAAGAATAGTCTTTGTAGCCAAACGGCTACCGTGCTCACCAAGTTGTTTAATGCCAAGGAGAAATTTATCTGGACATGTGTGATGTGTTCAAATGAGCCCAAGTAAAGAGGCATACTATATATTCTTTGACCATAAGCATGGGAAAATGGTTAAGCTGAATATCTATAATTTTTTATAAAATATTTTTCTTAAAAAAGGCAGTTTTTTAATAACAAAGCTCAGACTGACAGACACTTCCTATATAACTAGATTTTCTAATTCCAGATGGACACAACCTCCGATAATATAGGAATGTTTCCTGCTATTTTTACAATAATGTCATTTTTGTAATATAGTATTGCATTCAAATTCTACCTGGTTAGTTGTCAAAATTTCTACAGGAAAGATGTTAATGAGCTTTAAATAGAGGTGAATCCATGTCTGCTCAGCTTATACTCTGGCCAGCCTATATTTTAGATCCAACAATAGGCAGAGTTATAATGGTGGAAAAAACCAGCGTTGAATGTAATGAAACGCCATTTTCTGGGCGAGTCCTAGAGGCTTCCCGGAGCTTACCAAGCTGATATGATAATGTCAGACTTTGGCATCAGTCATGTGTACGTAGTTCTTATGGGCCTACTGGGGACCACGAGCCAGAACCTGGCCCCTCAGAGAGGCAAGGGGAGCAATGGCCTATAGAAACTCCCGTGTGATTGGAAGCATTCTATGTCTGCAATTGACTGGGTTAGGTACCCAGAAAGGTAGGCGTCCCAAAACATACCCCTATTCTGGTGAAAATTGCAACCAAAAGGCGAACGAGTGGATAGAACTCCCCAAACAAAAACGAGCAAACTAGTATGACGTCATTCGTCATCGCGCCGCTGTCTGTACAACCCCCTCCCCCCTCCCTGGGAGGGGGAAGGGGGAGCCCTAGACCCACCGCGCCAGCGATCCACACCCCAGTTCTGAGGCTGGATGTCAAAAACACACGGAGGGAGGGAGGGAGGGAGGGATGCCGGGGAGCCTCCGGGACTCACCCAGAAAATGGCGTTTCATTACATTCAACGCTGGTTTTCTGAGGGGAGCCCCTTCTGCTCCCCGGAGCTAACTAGCCACAGAGGAAAGAATAGGGACTTACCTGCGAGGCGGTTGCTGCTCACTCCTCAACCCAAGTCGAGACAACTGGCTGCATCCGCCGACCCAAAGCAACACAGGCCCGACTGCGCCCAGAATGTTGACAAGGTNTAGGAAAAAACTCCTGAGACATGTACTTCAAGAACATGAAGTCATAAATTTAAGTTAATTAAACTAAACTATCGAAGAAATATAAGAAAATTTACTTTCGCAGAGTGGTAGACGGCTGGAATAAGTGAAGTGAGATGGTGGTGGAGGGCAAAACCTTAAGTAGTTTCAAAGCGTGATATGACAAAAAGTGCTGGGATGACAGGACACCATAAGCGTAACTTTCATCATGGAAACGACACCTAGTTAATTACACTTAGAAGACCTGGACAAAATAAGTATATGGAGCACCACTTAGCAAATGGAATTTAATGTGCATAAATGCCATGTTATGGAATGTGGAATAGGAGAACATAGACCCCACACAACCTATAAATTATGTAGAAACTCTTTAAAGACTTCTGATAAAGAAAGAGATCTAGGCGTGGTTCTAGATAAAACTATCACCTGAGGACCACATACAGAACGCTGTGCGAGGAGCCTATGCTATACTTTCTAACATCAGAATTGCTTTTAAATACATGAATGGAGAAATACTAAAGAAATTGTTCATGACTTTTATTAGGCCAAAGCTAGAATATGCAGCGGTTGTATGGTGTCCATATCTTAAGAAGCACATCAACAAACTGGAAAAGGTGCAAAGACATGCTACTAAATGGCTCCCAGAACTGAAGGCCAAGAGCTATGTGGAGAAGTTAGAGGCATTAAATATGCCAAAACTAGAAGATAGAAGAAAAAGAGGCAATAAGATCACTACATACAAGATAGTACAGAGGGCCACTTGGTTCCCAAACTTTAGTTATCCGAACCTTCCAGTTTCCCGATTGGGGTTGGGGAGTCACGCTACACGAACTAAGTTCGGGTAGGAAGTAGTCCGCCACGCTTCACGCCGGCCGATGTTGGGGTTACCCTACACGAACCAAGTTCAGGTGAGGAAGCGGTCTGCCAAGCGTTGCGCCGGCCCGTGGTGGTGGGTAGGTGGGTGGGAGATGGTTTAGTTTGCCCACTGACCGTGTTGGGCGCCACCACTCTGGTGCCTGCTACCCCTGCGACGTCACAGATTCACGGCCTATTGTTCCCATTGTTTGAATTTGTCACGAGACTGGAGTGTTCATTCTGTGACTTTGGTTTACATATCAGCACAATCAAGGAACATCTGTGCACCATGTCAACTCCAAATGCACGCATTGTGTCAGTGAAAGCATCTACAAGCGGGTTAAGTAAAAGAAAGAGGTCAGTGATGACATTTGAAAAGAAAGTTGAAATAATTAAGGAGGTGGAGAGCGGTGTCCCAAGAAGTGTCGTGTGCGCTGAATATGGCATTAGTAAAAGTACTGTTTTTGATCTTCTTAAGGCTAAACCTATCATTTTTTACTATTTCTCTAGAAGTGAAAGTGATAAGGCAATACGAAATAGAAAGGTAGTAAGTAAAGCAAAGGTGGAGAGTGTTGATAACACAGTGTGAAGTGGTACAAACAGACGCGTGAGGTGACGAAGAAGCCAGTGGCAGGCTGGCTGCTCGTGGAAAAGGCGTGCGAATTTCACCAAGCAATGAAAATTACTCAAAAGTTACGGCGAGTATGAAACTAAGGACATGATGAGTCAGTAAAATTTGTACATGAAGTTTTAAAAACAAGAGCCAAGGGAATGAAACAAATGTCAATTAAAGAGTCTTTTGCTATGGCTTCCAAGAAAGCTCGTATTGCATCACCTGCACCTGACTCATAGCATGTTGACCCAGTCAACCCAACAACTTCAGTCAAGCCCAACAATTTTACTCAACCCAACAACTTCAACATCCACCACCACCTCTTCCATGTAAATAACTATGCTTCATCAACATCGATCAACAACATAAGCGGATCAGGACTTCAATTATTGGCGAGTAGAAACAAAATACGGTCGCATTTACGCTATGAACCTGTCAATTTTTCCCCTAGAGTTTTTTCATAAATTTTTCAATTTTTTTTCTCCATTTCTCGTATACGAACTTACATGTTAACCGACGGGTCTCGTCCCCAAGGGGTTCGGAAACCAAGTGGTGCTCTGTAACAGGAATTGAGAAAATTTATATGAAAGACTTCCTGAGACCTGGAACTTCGAGAACAAGAGGTCATAGATTTAAACAAAGCAGCCGAAGAAAATTCACTTTCACAAACAGAGTGGTAGACAGTTGGAACAAGTTAAGTGAGCAGGTGGTAGAGACCAAAACCGTCAGTACTTTCAACGTGTTATGTGACAAAGAGTGCTGGGAAGACGGGACACCATGAGTGTAGCTCTCATCCTGTAGCTGCACTTAGGTAATTACACTTAGGTAATTAGGAAATTACACTTACTGGTAGGTAATTACATTAAATTATTTCTTTGTAAGGTGAAAATAGTACTAGACTAACTTTATAACCTTAAAACATCAATACAAATAATCATGCTATTATATGACATTGTTTCAAATCATTAATAACTAATTATATGATTATCCTTAGGATATTTTTTATGGGAAGAACAGTGCCGAGAGAAACAGCAATATAGCAAGAATGATGCAAGTGGCATTTTTAGGGAAAAGGAAGAAGCAGGGTTAGGAATAATATTGCTGTTAAAAGATTATGTTAAAAAACCTGTTACTCAAGTTTGAGAATTATGTACAAAAGCAGTGTGATAATGTGGAACAAATGGGCAATAAAACACTTGAAAAAGAAAGTGTTCAAAAATTACTTACAGCAAGGAGGATATGTAGAAATGGTATGTGTGAAAGAAAAAATAATCTGTGCATAATTCTATATAAATGACAACAATCTGGACTAAGCAGCAGCAGCAGCTTATGAAGAGAGACTTAATGAAAACATTTGTTTAATGTTAACACGGGTACATTTACAACTCCGGTAATCTAAATAATTCTCATGATGTGACAAGTGTACAATATGTATGGTATTTCTGCATCACAACGCAATCTGAATGTTTGTATTTCTAGCTTGCACATGATGCATTTAGTGTAAGGACAAATTAATCCCAGAACTGTGCTCCTTTAATCTTTACAAAGCAGTGGTGTGCTAAAAATAAAGCATTTCCCCCCATTTTTTTTTCTTTGGGTATTGTTCAAGACCCTTCCCTGAGCTTCCCTTCCTTTCACATATACTCTATAAAATGTCTGCACTACCACTGTCAAAATATGTCACTGTAAAGCTATCATAGTTTCTTAATACTCCATTGTCATGTCTATCTTTTATTGTTAATAATTTAAACATGATTTTTATTTTGTAATTTTTTTTAATTCATTTTAACATTAGCTTTCATATTTCATGTACAGGAACAGATAATTTCTGACTCCTGTTAACAGATTGAGAGCTTTCCCGTTCTGTGGCTCATGGTAAATTTTACCAATTAGTTGTTCCTCGAACACAACCCTTCAATCGGCTAACAACCAGGTACTCGCTTACTGCTGGGTGAACAGAGATAAATAGTTAAGAACTGGCACATGGTCAACCCTCCCTGGTCAGGATATGAACCTTGACCAAATCACTTGCTGTAAGGGCATAAGTATGTTTCTACTCATCCTTATTAAAAGATTGGGTAAATATAATGGAATGAAGGTATTGTGATGTACAGCAATTTCCTACATAGTAAACATTCATTAGAGCATAATTCATCCGGAGTATTCGTCCTGCCCCATGCTAGGGCAACAATGTTATGTCATATAAAGAAAAAGGGGGGGGGGGTTTAAATAATAATTCCTGAAATTACAATGGGTTTATTTCTAGAGACTTAAACCTTATATAACTCAAAGTTTTAACATTGGAATTTACTACACTTGAAGTGTCCTGAACTGGGACTAGTCCACTGTTATCACTACTTTACACTTGAAATTACCAATTGTGGACAACCAAAATTAACAGGCCACGTGATACAGAAGGATAGGAAGCACAAGTTTACCACAATATGCACTAAACACAGAGAATCCTACACAATTGCCCGCTGCCATTGGGATATGTAAATAAACAATCCAATACTGTGCCTAATATAGATAATAGCACTACAAATATAATTTAATCACTGCACATTTGTTACTACATGGGATGACCACCCAGCCTGTTTCACTGCCTAGAGAAAAGTAGACAAGCATTGGCGCACAGGTTTTTCTTTCCTTCCTCTAGCATTCCAATGTTTTCTGGTTTAACATATTTAATTTTATTTCTCATTTTGTTTAGAACTGGTTTTCCACATTTAACACTGATTTTTCAACATGTTTTCCAGTCACAGAATGTATTTTGAATTGCTTTTTTTTGTTTGTATAATAACACATGATTATAACTTTTGAAAGGAAAGTTTTCTCATGTAAAATAACCTTCTAAGCATATGCAAAGGTGGCTGTTGAAATGCCAAGAGTTTCTAATGTTCCCTTCCCAATACTAACACAGTTACAAGTGTTCATTACAAAGGCCTCTTCTTTACATCACAAACTTTAGAGTGAGTGCATTACCACTGCACCACAGGAACTCTCCAACCTCTGCCCTACCACTCAGAAGAGTGCTGCTTCTGATCAAAGAAGGTGGTGTGTGTTGGGCTGAGTGGTGAGCTAAACATCTCACTTGTGAGGTGTTTTCAAGTTTTTAAAACGCAAAAAAAAATAAAAAAAAAAAAACAGACGAATTGTAATGAAATGCCTCTTCCTGGTTAGACCATGGTGATTCCCTGTAGCTAGCTGCAATGAGGAAGCTCCACACATATAGATAGGTAAGCTTCTAACATGGATGAAAATTTTCTAAAAAAACAGAAAAATGAAGGGAAGTAAAATTACAGAAAAATGAGGACAGTAATCAGAGGCAATGTATCGGACTGGAGAAATGTCACGAGTGAAGTACCACAAGGTTCAGTTCTTGCACCGGTAATGTTCATTTATTGATTTATTTATTATTTATTTGTCTACATAAACAATCTATCAGATGGAATACAGAATTATATGAACATGTTTGCTGATGATGCTAAGATACTAGAGAAGATAAGACACTTAGACAATTGCCAGGCCTTTCAAGAAGACCTGGAAAAAATAAGTGTATGGAGCACCACTTGGCAAACGAAATTTATTGTGAATAAATGCCATGTTATGGAATGTGCAATAGGAGAACATAGACCAAACACAACCTACACAACCTTTAGTTACAAGTTATGTGAGAAACCTTTCAAGAATTCTGACAAAGAAAGAGATCTAGGAGTAGTTCTAGATAGAAAACTATCACCTGAGGACCACATAAAGAACATCATGTGAGGAGCCTATGTAACACTTTCCAATTTCAGAATTGCTTTTAAATACATGAATGGTGAAATCCTAAAGAAATTGTTCACAACCTACGTTAGACCAAAGCTGGAATATGTAGTGGTTGTATGGTGCCTATATTTTAAGAAGCACATCAACTGAAAAAGGTGCAAAGACTTGCAACTAAATGACTCACAGAACTGAAAGACAAGAGCTACAAGGAGAGGTTCGAGGCATTAAATATGCAAAACTAGAAAATAGAAGAAAAAGAGGCTATATGATCACTACGTACAAAATAGTAACGGGAATCAATATTTGATAGGGAAGAATTCATGAGACCTGGAACTTCAAGAACAAGAGGTCATAGATTTAAACTAACTAAACAGAGCTGCAGAAAAAATATAAGAAAATTCACTTTTGCAAGCAGAGTGGCAGACAGTTGGAATGAGTGTAGTGAGAAGTTGGTGGAGATCAAAACAGTCAGTAGTTTCCAAGCGTTACATGAAAAAGAGTGCTGGGAAGATGGGACACCACGAGTGTAGCTCTCATCCTGTATCTACACTTAAGTAATTACACATGTAAGTCATCAACCCCAGGTGTCTTTAACCCTTAAACTGCGCAACGCGCCTGCAGGCTCACGTCTGGTTTGCGCAACGCGCCTCTGGGTATTTGTATTTTTCACGTTCCATTCAAAACTCCCGCGGCTACATGGGGTTCACATCAGCTTCCTCAGGGCTCTTGTAAACAGACGCCATCTTTAAAAAAAATCGTGGTCCACATTCCCGGGTGTGGGAGCCTCAGTTGTGAGTGAGCAACCAAGGCTGGCGCTCGCAGCATGAGCGCACTGCTGTTCAGCGTGTGACCACAGCATCGCCTAATAATGTCAAAATATATATATACTTGTATTATTTAGCCATGATAGTATTATAGAAGAGCCTGAGTGTGATAATGACTGGGTACAATGTTCAAATATCAGTGATTCAATGCTGTTCACGATGTTCACAGCGCTTGCCACAGCACCACAGCATTATTTCGTCCATCTAGGAATCTTCAAATGATTTCTTAGGTTCCTTTTCAAAATAAACGTGTGGTCAATTATTCATTTACAGGAATTAGTGACCAGGATTGTGGTTATAATTAGCGTTGTGCGTAGTATTGTGGAAGGAGGAATTTTGGTGAGGGAGGGAGGGCGAGAATTGAGGTAGCCTCATTGTGTGTGTGTGTGTGTGTGTGTGTGTGTGTGTGTAATTACCTAAGTGTAATTACCTAAGTGTAGTTACAGGATGAGAGCTACGCTCGTGGTGTCCCGTCTTCCCAGCACTCTTTGTCATATAACGCTTTGAAACTACTGACGGTCTTGGCCTCCACCACCTTCTCCCCCAACTTGTTCCAACCGTCTACCACTCTGTTTGCGAAAGTGAATTTTCTTATATTTCTTCGGCATCTGTGTTTAGCCAGTTTATATCTATGACCTCTTGTTCTTGAAGCTCCAGGTCTCAGGAAATCTTTCCTGTCTATTTTATCAATTCCTGTTACTATTTTGTATGTAGTGATCATATCACCTCTTTTTCTTCTGTCTTCTAGTTTTGGCATATTTAATGCTTCTAACCTTTCCTCGTAGCTCTTACCCTTCAGTTCTGGGAGCCACTTAGTAGCATGTCTTTGCACCTTTTCCAGTTTGTTGATGTGCTTCTTAAGATATGGGCACCAAACAACAGCTGCATATTCTAGCTTTGGCCTAACAAAAGTCATGAACAATTTCTTTAGTATATCCCCATCCATGTATTTAAAAGCAATTCTGAAGTTAGAAAGCATAGCATAGGCTCCTTGCACAATATTCTTTATGTGGTCTTCAGGTGATAGTTTTCTATCTAGAACCACCCCTAGATCTCTTTCTTTATCAGAGTTCTTTAAAGATTTCTCACATAATATATAGGTTGTGTGGGGTCTATGTTCTCCTATTCCACATTCCATAACATGACATTTATTAACATTAAATTCCATTTGCCAAGTGGTGCTCCATATACTTATTTTATCCAGGTCTTCTTGAAGGGCATGACAATCATCTATTGTCATGTGTGTCTATGTGTCTATGTGTCATGTGTCTATTGTCTATTGTGTGTGTGTGTGTGTGTGTGTGTGTGTGTGGCTGCCACTCTTGTTTTGCTCACCATACTAGCTTAGTGGTTCGCTATGGGCAAAACATGTGTACATGGGTATATATAGTGTGTATATAGTGTAAGAACAGCAACAGGAGAATGTTGAGAGGGGCTATTTTGGTGAGGGAGGTGACGTAATCTAGCATCGTCTGCTGTGTGATTTTTCATTCAGTGTATGGTAGCCAGTGTACAGTTTGGACACAATACCGGCTTACTTGCATAGTTCTGGTAAATAAAACATGTAAATAGGTATATAGAACATGTGTAATAAGAACTATAACAGTATGGTGGGAGGAGCAATGTTGGCGAGTAAGATGTTGGAGTGAGGGAGACTGGCTGGGTGTGGCTGCTCTCACTCGAGGTGTTCTGAATGTGTTCATGGCCAAATGCTCCTATTGGCCGATACGAGGCAGCTCCTATTGGCCCATACGAGGCAGCTGCTATTGGCATAAACGAGGCAGCTGCTATTGGCCCATATGAGGCAGCTCCTATTGGCCTATACGAGGCAGCTCCTATTGGCCCATACGAGGCAGCTCCTATTGGCCCATACGAGGCAGCTCCTATTGGCCCATACGAGGCAGCTCCTATTGGCCCATACGAGGCAGCTCCTATTGGCCCATACGAGGCAGCTCCTATTGGCCCATACGAGGCAGCTCCTATTGGCATATAAGAGGCAGCTGCTATTGGCCCATATGAGGCAGCTCCTATTGGCCCATATGAGGCAGCTCCTATTGGCCCATACGAGACAGCTCCTATTGGCCCATACGAGGCAGTTTCTATTGGCCTATATGAGGCAGCTCCTATTGGCCCATACGAGGCAGCTGCTATTAGCATAAACGAGGCAGCTCCTATTGGCCCATACCAGGCAGCTAATATTGGCCCATATGAGGCAGCTCCTATTGGCCCATACCAGGTAGCTCCTATTGGCCCATACGAGGCAGCTCCTATTGGCCCATTCGAGGCAGCTCCTATTGGCCCATATGAGGCAGATCATATTGGCCCATACGAGGCAGCTCCTATTGGCCCATACGAGGCAGCTCCTATTGGCCCATACGAGGCAGCTCCTATTGGCGAAGCAGCTGCTACGCGATGTTCTGAATGTGTTGATGGTAAATGTATATGGTGTGTGACAGTGTATAGTATGTACATATGTTGTAAATATACGTAAATGAACATGAAACATTGGTGTGAATAACTGTATGATGGGAGGGGCAAAGTTGGCGAATACAATGTTGGAGAAGTGAGGGAGGGCTGGCTGGGTGTGGCAGCTCTCACTTGCGGTGTTCTGAATGTGTTGATGGTGAATGTATATAGTGTGTGACAGTGTATAGTGCATAGATTGTATATATACATAATTAGCATGATACATAGTAAATATGTGTTGCATATGTGTACACAAGTGTCATGCACGTAACACAGTGTCTTCGGACAGTACGGATGTTTTACTGCCATAATATAGTGTATGTCTTCAACTATACATGGGATTAGCATGTAAAAACAAATAAAATGTATTTGGAACTGTGCCAAAAAAATGAACGAAAATATATTCGCGGCAACTCGCGCGCCCCGCCCCGAGCGCCCTACTGGCCCCGGGAGCGTACGTCACGGGCGAACAGGGAATGATGACGTCACGCCCCAACTTACGGACCCCATAGCAGCCAAAGTAAGTACAATTTCGATTTTTTTTCTACATACCCATACTGAGGGAAGGGTTTCTGACACTTTAAAAAGAAAAAAGATTTTTTTCCAGAGAATTTATTTCCTGTGCACTGCGGGGGTGTCATATTTGGAGGCAACGCAGTTAAGGGGTTAATAGCTTACTGGAGACCAGAGCCAGAACCTGGCTTCCCCCCCCCCCCCCACAGAAATGCAGGGAACATGAGGTTCCTTTTTTCCTCCCAACACACAAAAGAAAATATTTAGCAAGCAAGCAAAGCAAAACAGACAGCTGCAAATTTCACAGAGTAAAGAGAAATGAAGCTGAAAAAGATTCTGCAAACAATCTACCAAGAAGTCGGTTCAAAACTCCCTAAATTACAGCTGGCAGCCATCATGTGGCATCACCACTGGGAGTTGCTGGCTCCCATTTCAAAATTATGCAGTCTAAAGCCTAAAACCACTAACTGGACCACCTGAAAGGAAAGAGGTAATCAGGGAGCCACCAAGGCCCAACAAGAAAGAGGCATTTTATTATATTCAATGCTGGTATTCTGGAGAGGCCAAATGGTGGCTTCCGGAAGTTTACTACTGATAGAGAGTAAACTTGAAAAGAGAGCCCTTGACAGGGAACCTAAACCAAGAGCAACAAAAGCCCAATGGACACCAGGATCACTGACCCCCCAAAAAAAGAGCCACCAGGACCCAGTTATACCTCAAAAACCCTTGAAAAAAGAAACATCAGAAATGACAAGTACTAAGCTGCAAATTTTTGAACATCATTAACCTAAGGGTAAACTGCAGGCTGGCTAATTAATAACACTGCAGATAGACAATAATGAATGTGCCTTGGGACATTGAACCAAGGAAACAGGAATAACAATGTATCCCTCAAAGCAGTCCAGGTGGCATATAGGTAGAGAAGTACAGGCACATAGGAACACAGAAAATGATGCAGTCCTGGTACAACAAACCATGAACCAATAACCAAAGGGCCCTCTGTAAATAAAAAGCCAAATGTTTCCTCCTTCACCAGAAAAAGAGAGAAGGCTGCAAACAAAAACTGCCTGCCAGGGCTGAAAGAACAGAACCCCTGCTTCTGAAAGAAAGCATACCTGGAGAGGGTCTCAGGAGCTCTTCCACTCCCCGAGTCTGGCCTCAGGCCAGGCTCGACTTGTGATAACTTGGTCCAACAAGTTGCTGCTTGGAGTGGCCCACAGGCCCAAATATCCACTACAGCCTGGTTGGTCTGGCACTTCTTTCAAGAACTTGTCTAAGTGCCTCTTGAATGCATCCACCTTTGTACAGGCAATATTTCTGTATGCTTACTGGGAGGATGTTCAACAGCTGTGGACCCCTGATGTTCAGTGCTCTCTGATTGTGCCTATGGCACCTCTACTCCACACTAGGTCTATTCTGCATTCCCTTATGTATCTTTCACTCCAGTATGTTGTTATTTTACTGTACAAAACATGAAGCAAAGTACTGTGCAAAGCATGAAGCTCCCCAACCCAACAACCATAAGTGAAGACCAGCAAACACAGAGCCTTGAAAGAAGGATCATGGACTGAAAGGGTGACTAAGAAAAAAGGTAAGAAAGAAATAACACCCGACCCAGAGTGTAAGGGTATGGGTTATTTTCCCACTTATTCTTAATAAGAAGACAATTGACATAATGTGTAGATAACAGGTACCTTGGTATGGGAAACTCATCATTTTCAGTACAATCACAAGGGGGGTTATATAGAATAACACACACAACATATAAAAATTAACAATTCAGTCTCTCGTCTTGAAGAGAAGTTACGTTAAGTCCTAATTATATTTTTAATAAACTAGGTTAAGAACTCAACTTTAAGAAATTAACATTTCTGTAAAATCTATATTTACTGAGTAGATATTAAAAGCTATAAATAAAAACAGAAGTGATAATTTCTTTAAGGCAAGAACTGAAATGAATCCTAACTATGAACTATAATTGTCTCGATGTTTATCACAGAAAACACATGAAAATACTCAAATTAAATCAATTCTTCTTTAGGCATTACTTCACACAACAAAATTACTGAAGTTCCAGATAATAACCAAGCATCTAATACCAAGTCTTTTCAAGCACTGAAAAGGCACACGGTGAAGTTTCCACAACATAATTATAATGTTACATTAAAAATATCACTAATTAATCTCGGCAGATCCTCCACTATTGGTCTAAATGCATACACAGAAAATGAAATGCAATATTAACAAATAGGCATAGGATCTTCACAATCACTTTGTCACACCTCACCTTCAAGAACAAGAGGTCATAGACTGGGCTGTGCCACTGATTATACCATGCAACATCCAGGTATGAATAAAATAAAAAAAATCTATAGACATTTTTTTCCTTCTTGTATTGTTAAATGCATTCCCTGACCACGGGAAAGATAATAAAAAAAATTATAACTTACTTTGGCCATGGTGAAGCCTGAAAGTCTCATGATGGCATTACGATTCATGTGCGCTCATCAAGCAATCTTCCTCGGGATGGTTGCTCCGAGCCAGCCATCAAGCGGGAGTTGCCGCAAATAATTTTTTTACATTTCAGCGTTTCTGATTAGTTCTTCTATGTTTTTTTGCAGTAATGTTATTCAAATGTGTCTTTTTGAGAAATTTGTGCCTTCAATTTCCTGACTCCTTTCTTCTCCTGGTGTTTATTTTCATTACAAAAAACCTCCTTTGCACTAACCCCCTCTCAGTCACATATACCAACAGGTAATAACACATGTACAACATCTTGGTACTAACTCCCGCTCAGTCACACACATTTTTCTTCACTCGCTTTCATCTTCTATCATTCCACTCATCAAATTTCACCTTTCATCAAGTTTTAACTATAATACCAAAACAACATTTGAAAAATAATTTTGCAGCAACAAGAAAAGCATAAATTTCACCATATTTAAATTATAATAGTTTCAATGCAAATATTGTACTGAGAAACTTTAATGTGGAAAGCGTTCAATCTGTATTAATGTACAAAATATTATTCAGTAGGAATGTGTTGATGCTTGTATTAATTTTGTAAAGTTACAAAAAATATTTATTAAAGTTACTGAAATGGCTTTAACTATTTTGTTAAAAAACAGTACTCTTACTGTTGTATATATCAACATATACAGACAAATGATACAAAGCTACTTTCAAAGTTAACCATAAATTTTAAATAATCCTTCAAAATTCTGATCAGTATTATACAAATTTAAACTTTGCATGATCTTATTAAAGCTAAATTTTTGTCCACATGATATGAGAATTCTCATAATGCATACAAAATCTCAAACCTTATTTCTTTACTGTAAAAATATTTACAAAATTATCTGAGATTAACACAAAGATTCTAAGTTCTACAAAGAGTTCAATATGCAACAACAAACTTTGTCAATAGCTCATATGCTAATTATAGGTCATTTCAGAGGGTAAGAGATGACAAATGAAGAAAAAGGGGTATCAGAGGAAAAGGATAATGACCTGTGGTCTGCATAAGTTGATAGATGCATTAGACTTGTAAACATAAAACTAACTAGTAGGCATAAGTCTCCAGCTACTGCTGATCCTTCCTATCCACAAATGTTTTCTCGTGCGATGCAGACTAAAAGAACTGTAATCATAGTAATGAAATATAAAATACAATAGCTACAAATGATATCAAATGATACTACATAGTATTTAAGTTCCTTTTACATATAAATATATATGTTTACAATAGCTATATTATACTAAAAAGACTACAAAATATAAAATTTAGCTACATGGAGAAGAAACTGCAATGATTATAAACTATGTTTTCACCTCAAGATATACACATTTAGATTTAATAATTATAAAACTTTACACTAACAAAATGTGAATGAAAATAAAACTTGAACACTTGTATATCTTGTAGGGAAAATTAAAACTAAGTCTCCTCTCTTTGCATGGACTTGCAGGTAGTGTGAGTGTCCTGTAACTCTGTGACATGTTTCAAACTTTGCAAAGTAAATACGAAATGAAGAAGAGTTAAAACAAGACCGCTTAAATGATTATTAGTACATATATAAGTCTGAGGTTACCATGACACTAATAATTATCGGACTTAATAAATAAGAAGAATACTTACTTTCACAGACATTTCTTTTAAGATGCATTAATATGAGTGTCAAGGTCCTCAGATTTATCTTTTGTATATTGTATATTATATATACAAAATATATATTATATATATATTAGTCATACCTAGTAGCCAGAATGCACTTCTCAGCCTACTATGCAAGGCCCGATTTGCCTAATAAGCCAAGTTTTCATGAATTAATTGTTTTTCAACTACCTAACCTAACTTTTTTGGCTACCTAACCTATAAAGATAGGTTAGGTAGGGTTGGTTAGGTTCGGTCATATAACTACGTTAATTTTAACTCCAATAAAAGAAAATTGACCTCATACATAATGAAATGGGTAGCTTTATCATTTCATAAGAAAAAATTTGAGAAAATATATTAATTCATGAAAACTTGGCTTATTAGGCAAATTGGGCCTTGCATAGTAGGCTCAGAAGTGCATTCTGGTTACTAGGTATGACTATATATATATATATATATATATATATATATATATAATATGTCATACCTAGTAGCCAGAACGCACTTCTCAGCCTACTATGCAAGGCCCGATTTGCCTAATAAGCCAAGTTTTCATGAATGAATATATTTCTCAAATTTTTATCTTATGAAATGATAAGCTACCCATTTCATTATGTATGAGGTAAATTTTTTTTTATTGGAGTTATAATTAACGTAGTTATACGACCGAACCTAACCAACCTACCTAACCTAACCTANTTCGATTCAGGTTTATGCTCTTTGGTACTGGTGGTAGGTTTGTACGTTTGCAGCTTTTCTCCGTCCTTTTGGCGACGGTCGAGAAGGCTGCTTTCCGGAGGGTTCTTGGGTTATTGATGCTTGATTGGTTCGGCCGGGGGTACGTCCTGTGTTGTCCTATTGCGCTTATTTGTGGTTACCTGCGTACAGTGTCTGGGGATGCACTTTATGTTGATCAGGTTATCCCCCGTTCCCTGTTTCAGGGCTCGGGTTTCCCAGATCGTTCGCAGAGTTTTTTTTAAGTCTTCCAGCCTGCGGTCTGTCCTTGCGCCCATGCTGTTTGGACATTAGCAGCTTTTGCTGCTGTCTTGGTGATGTGTAGGGCTCGTTTCACTTGCAGGGACTTGAGGGTTGCACAGATTCTTGGCCGCCCATTCTTTATGTGCATCTGCTCCTGTGCGTTCCTGTTGCCTTGGGTCGCAGGTTTCAGCCTGTTGTCTCGGCTTCGCATTGCAAAGTTTGTGGTGGCCGCCGCCCGGATCAGCCCTTTCTTTTCCTTTTCTTTGGGTATGAAGCTCCAGGGAGCCGTAGGGGCTCCCCACAGAAAACCAGCGTTGAATGTAATGAAATGCCATTTTCTGGGTGAGCCCTGAAGGCTCCCTGGCAATCCTCCCTCCCACCGGTCGGCATTTTTTTCGCGTTGTTTGAAGCTTAGCTTCTGAACTAATGCTAGGCAGCTGGCGCTGTAGGTCCGGGGCTCCCTCACCCTCCCCCTCTTGGGGCGGGGAGGGCTGCGCAGACGATCGGCGCGGCAGTAAAGTGTGATGTTTGCTTGTCTGCTTGTTTCCTTGGGATTGTAGGGAGTTTCTACCTCTGTTCGTTTTTTTTGTTTTAGTTTTTTACCATGTTGGGTTTGTTTTGTTATGCCTACCTTTCTGGGTGCCTGACCCCGGTCGATGGCAGATAAGGAAAACCCCAACCACAAGGGGGTTTTCCAGGGCCATTGCTCCCTGAAACCTCTCTGAAGGGGCCAGGTTCTGGCGCTGGTCCCTGGTAGGTCTGAACTCCTTAGCTAATGTCCCGGTCTAATATAACATACATTAGCCCGATAAGCTCCAGGGAGCCTCCGGGGCTCACCCAGAAAATGGTGTTTCATTACATTCAACGCTGGTTTTTTACCAGACTTCCCCGCCCAATTGTGGCCAAAATATGCCTCCTACGATTTTTTATTATGTTTCCCGTGCTCATGGAAATGAACACTTGTACGGTGTTGAAAATGAACATTTTTATATGACGAAAAAAATTTGAATTTTTTCTTGCACCTGGCGGTGTTGAAGGCATTAACCCCCTGGGCTGCTCTGGGCTATAAGGCCTGCAACACCTACAGGCACAACAAAAAAATGTCAAAAAAATATTTTGTCTTATAAAGGTTTTCATTTGTGTTCCCTGATCATGGGAAAAATAATAAAATCGTAGGTGGCATATTTTGGCTGCAATAGGACGAGGAAGTCTGGCAAAAAAAAAAAAAAAAAGAGGCATTGACAAAGCAAGCGCCAGAGATGGTCAGCTCCGCTCCAGCTGTCAGGCAGGAGTTGCCACAAAGATATTATTACCTAATTATTTATGTCTGATTTTTTCTAAGCTTTTTTGCAGTAATATTATTCAATAGTGTTTAGTGTAATATATTTATATAATAAAATGGATATAATGAATCATCGCTATACTCGAAGGTATTGTGATCATATTAGTGATTCAATTATATATGTTCATAAAACAATAGAGAAATAGTTTTGCTGTTATTACACTATAAACACATTTTATATGTAAGTTTCTGCATGTTTTGTTCACCATAGTAAACCACTCTGCTGGTATGGTGAGTGCAGACAGTAACAGGTGGCCACAAACAGCTGATGCTCCCTCCCTCACTGGTTCAAGGCCAGATGCACTAACATTCCTTCTACAAATATCTTGAAAGTATTAAGCATTGTGGTGTTATTACACTATATACACACATGATATATAAGTATCCACATGTTTTGTTCACCATAACTGTTCAACAAAGCTGGTATAGTGCCCAAAGAGCATAGTGGCCACCCTTACACAGCATGACAAGTCATGCAGATGATGCCACCTCCCTCACCAAAATGGCTTCTCCCAACACTCCTTTTGCTGTTATTACACTATATATATAATTGTTAAATATAAGTATCTACATTTGTGTTCACCATAGTGAACCACAAAGTTGGTATCGTGAGTGCGGACAGTAACAGGTGGCCACACATTCGGCAGATGACTCTGCATCCTTTCCACCCTCAACAGTACTCCTCACACAGCATAGTGCAAATTATAACAACAATCCTGCTAAGATCAGAATCCTGGGGATTTTATCACAGTCAGGGGTCTTCTGCAATACTATCATCGCTAAATAATACCAGCTACATATTTATTTTTCATTTTTAGGCAATGCTGTGGTCACAAGCTGAACAGCAGTACTGTGAGCTCATGCTCCGTGCGCCAGCCTTGGTGGCTCACTCAGTACTGAGGCTTTCACACCCAGAAATGTTGTCCAGGATTTAAAAAAAATGGTGTCTGTTTACAAGAGCCCTGAGGAAGTTGATGTGAGCCACGTGTAGCCGCAGGTCACTTAAATCTTGCGCGGTACTCCAAAACGTCAAATGAACTGGTGCGCACTTTCGAGTCGGTTACTCAAAACATCCTATGAAGTGTTGTGCAGTTTAAGGGTTAAGGCCCAGAGCAGCATAAGGGTTAATAATATTTAACCTGGTCTAAAAATATGCCTTTCTTTACTTACCCACAGTGTTTGAGGTTTTGTGGTTTATCCATTCTAACTGCTATCTTAATTCTAAGGTTATTTTCAGGAGAATTTTTTGGTACTTGCATCTTGTACCATTCAGGTATCTGTAAAAAATTAATAATATTTGCTTTAGATACAATGCAGATTAAATATAGAAAAAATATCTTGAAAGTATTAAGCGTCTTTAACCACTATGCTAATCTTTCACCTGCAACATTAAACACATTCTTTCAAGGTCATATGCAATCAAGAATTAAATTTCTTTTAACCACTGCACTGTGCCAAACAACAAATGCCGTATGCCATTACTGTACCACCCATCAAAAGTATTTTTTATTTTTTTTGTACATAGTCAAAATGCGAGCACGGTAGGTTGGGTATGTAATGGACTCCTGGCACCTTCAGTGAGAGGCAGCCATCTTGAAAAAAAATTCCCAGATCTACCTAGGGCTGCTGGCAGGATCAGTTCTGAATGAGCAACCAAGGGTGGTGCATGTGCCTCTGGTTCCCAAACACCTGTCCGACATGGTGTTGAAAGATCGCTCTCCGTCAGCGAAATTCAGACCTTATTGTTTTAAGAACATAAGGGTCATGATATTGATGAAGCTAGGCACAATAAGAACCTAATACAAGGGTTGGATGCACGTGATACAGCACCGATGAGGACAATACAGAGAGCATATCCAGTTGTAGCTGAGCGCCACCCTTGCTCACACCGTGTTATCTTCAATATTTTTATAGGTGATACAGTACAACCTCGATTCAACGTACTATATGGGACCAACCCCAGTGCGTTGGAGCGTTGGATTCGTTGCAAGAGGTGACCTTCAAGAGGCATTTGCGTCAGTGTCTTTTTTTTCTTGTAAACAATAAAAATGCATTATCATATTATATACTATACCTATATATTACTACTCTATTAAAAAATACTGTGTTACAGTTGTTATAATGCTATGCATACTAGTGGCTTTAGGTACTGTATGTACTTGACAAAACATTGACATTGACAAAACTTTCTATATTCTGTTTGGCAATAAATCCTCTAATCAAATAAATCTCAAAATTAACAATACCCAAATTTGTAACAAATTAGATGGCAAGTTCCTTGGCGTTCTCATTGACCACAAGCTGAATTTCCAGGGTCACATTCTAAATATATCAAAAAAAGTTTCTAAAACTGTTGGCATTCTCTCTAAGATTAGATATTATGTACCCCGACCTGCCCTGGTGACTCTCTATTACTCCCTCATCTATCCATATCTCAACTATGGTATTTGTACTTGGGGTTCTACTACCCAAAATCATTTACGTCCTCTAATTACTCAACACAAAGCTGCTATTAGGACAATATCCAACTCTGGCCCCAGACATCACTCGGTACCCCTACTCAAATCTCTGAATATGTTAGATATTAAGTCACTGCACATTCTCTCATGTGTATCATACATATGTGTATCATTCACAGTCTCCGTGGTGTAGTGGTAAGACACTCGCCTGGCGTTCCGCGAGCGCTATGTCATGGGTTCGTATCCTGGCCGGGGAGGATTTACTGGGTGCAATTCCTTAACTGTAGCCTCTGTTTAACGCAACAGTAAAATGTGTACTTGGTTGTAACAACGATTCTTCGCGGCGGGGATTGTATTCCAGGGACCTGCCCAAAACGCTACGCGTACTAGTGGCTGTACAAGAATGTAACAACTCTTGTATATCTCTCAAAAAAAAAAAAAAATATATATAAAATGCTGAACTGTAATGCCAATCCTAAACTCAAAAGCTTCATTGAAGGTTGTAACAGAACCCATGAGCACCACACCAGAAATAAATACAGTTTTGATATTCCAAGAGTACGGCTTAATCAAACTAGAAATGCTCTACAAATCAAGGGACCCAGAATATGGAATGACCTCCCCAACCATGTTAAAGACTGTACCTCTCTCAACCAGTTTAAGATTAAAACTAAACACTACCTAATAAATTCCTTGTAACCTACCTTACCCCTCGATTATCAACCCATGTCTTATTTTTTTAATCAATGCTGTTTGTCAACCTTTTGTATTTGTGCTGCTTTTTCAGTCATGTTCCCCCTTTTTTTTTTTTTTTCTTTATTTGTATTTGTTCTCAACACATTTTATTCTTTATGCTCAATTAGTATTAAGTTCTAGATATTAATGTTCTTCCTGCCCGAAACGCATTGCGTAATAGTGGCTTTAGGCATTGTATGTACTAGCTCTATCTATAATTCGCTCCATTAATGTAACATCACTTGTATGTATATACCTTACCTGAATAAACATATTTATTTATTTATTTATTTATTTATTTATTTATTACTAGCTCTATCTATAAATCCAGCATTATGTTTGTAACTAATCTTCAATGTATGTACTTTTACCTGAATAAACATTTGATTTGATTTGATTTGATTTACCTTATTGTTGGAGTTATGTCCATCTTGAATTCTCATGGGGTTGTGAATGCTGTATACAGTAAATATGTACTGTACTGTATTATGCCGTTAGCACTGTATTGATAAGTAGTTCTGCTGTATGTTGAGTACTACAATACAGTTTATGAAAACTATTTTATACTAAAATTTCTGTAGTGCAACTTAATTTGAACACTAGAACTATGTCCTTAAATTTAACACTTATTCTAACTGTACACTCCACACACAATGTTCTTAGATGTTTGCATCAGCTTTGATGATGCTTGTTGCTGTTGTGTTTGCTTCAGCTACTTCTGAGCTGGTGCTGGCTGCTGTTGTACCAGTGCTGGGTACAACTGTGCTCATGCTGGGTACGGCTGTGCTCGTGCTGGGTACGGCTGTGCTCGTGCTGGGTACGGCTGTGCTCGTGCTGGGTACAGCTGTGCTCGTGCTGGGTATATCTTGAGGTTATCTTGAGATGATTTTGGGGCTTTTAGTGTCCCCACGGCCCGGTCCTCGACCAGGCCTCACACGCCCAGGAAGCAGCCCGTGACAGCTGACTAACATCCAGGTACCTATTTTACTGCTAGGTAACAGGGGCATAGGGTGAAAGAAACTCTGCCCATTGCTTCTCGCCGGCACCTGGGATCAAACCCAGGACCACAGGATCACAAGTCCCGCGTGCTGTCCGCTCGGTTGACCGGCTCCCCTCCGGGGTACAGCTGAGCTCGTGCCGGGTATGGCTGTGCTCGTGCTGGGTACGGTTGTGTTCGTGCTGGGTTTAGCTGTGCTCGAGCTGGGTACAGCTGTGGTCATGCTGGTTGATTTTCTGCTACTTGTTCTTGCAAAATACTGCTTCATTTTTGGAATTAATAAGGTACTATTAGTAAGCCCTTGAGACATTTTGTTGTATAACAATTCAGCTGTAGTAAAAAAATGGTAAATTCCACTACACACAGAGATCACAATTGCATGATGCATCAAATGAACAAATCCACAAGGGCCGTGACGAGGATTTGAACCTGTGTCCGAGAGCATCCCAGACGCTGCCTTAACCCTTAAACTGCGCATGGCGTATATATACGCCCTGAGTAACATGTCCCACGGTGCGCATGGCGTATATATACGCCATAGGGTGCCACGCCCGATTCAAATGGCCCGCGGCTACACGGGGTTCACATTAGCTTCCTCAGGGCTCTTGTAAACAGACGCAATTTTAAAAAAAAATCATGGGCAATATTCTCAGGTGTGAGAGGCACATTACTGTTGGAGCAACCAAGGCTGGCGCACGCAGCATGAGCGAGCAGCATAGCTGTTCAGCTTGTGACCACAGCATCGCCGAAAAATGTCAAAATAAATATATAATTGTTATTATTTAGTGATGACAATATTACAGATGACCCCTGACTGTGATATAAATAACCAGGGTTGTGATAATAGAAAGATTGTTGTAATAATTAGCGCTGTGGGAGGAGTGATGCTGAGAGACGGAGGGAGACAGCATCGTTTACTGACTGTGTGGCCACCTGTTATTGTTTACATTCACCATACCAGCTCAGTGGTTCTCTATGGTGAACACAAATGTAGATACTTATATATAATGTGTGTATTAGTGTAATAACAGCAAAAGGATTATGCTGGGAGGAGCCATTTGGGTGACGGAGGTGACGTCGTCTGCACGATTTGTCTAGCTGTTTAGAGAGTGGCCACTATGCTCTTTGGGTGCACTACAAGCTTAGGTGTCCAGTTACGGTGCATAAAACATGTAGATATTTATATATAATATGTGTATATAGGGTAATAACACTGCAAACAGTATTGTTGGGAGAGAAAGTTTAGTGTGTGTGTGACCTTGAATGAGTGAGGGAGCCGCCAGCCGCCAGCTGTGTATAGCGACGACTCTTAGTGCCTGAACTAACTATATCAGCTTAGCTGTACAGTTGTGGTGAACAAAATATATACATACTTATATATAACATCTGTATATAGTGTAATAACGCCACAAATGGTATTGTTGGGGGAGAAAATTTAGTGCGTGTGTTGAGGAAGTGGCAGCGAATGGCTGGCTGGTGTGTGGCGGTAACTCCTCGCTGCTTTTCGACTCTCAATACCAACTTAGTGGTTCGTTATGGTGAACAAAACATGCAGATACTTATATATAACCTGTGTATAGAGTGTAATAGCAGCAAAACTATTTGTTTATTGTTTTATGAACATAATAATTGAATCACTAATATGCACACAATACTTTTGAGTATAGCGATTATTCACCACTTTTATTATATAAATATATTACAACACACACTATTGAATAATATTACTGCAAAAAAACTAAGAAAAAATCAATCGGAGACATTGAAACAATGAGGTAATAATATCTTTGTCGTAACTCCCACCTGTCAGTGCGGGTGACGCTGACCGGCTCTGACGACCGCTCTGTCAACGCCCACTTTTTGCCAGACTTCCTCGGTCAATTGCACCCAAAATATGTCACCTACGTTTTTTTTTTTCCCCCGTGCTCAGGGGACACAAATTAACATGTTTAGAAGACGAAAAAAAAATTTGAATTTTTTTTCTTGTGTACAGGGGTGTAAATGTCCCCTGAGCAGTGGAAGGGTTAATATGTTGCATAAGAAAGCAATCGTCAATTAATTCTATAAAGTCTTCTGCTTCATTATTCCCTGTTTTGTTCACCCAGTTTATTCCACTAAAATTAAAGTCACCCATGACATAAATACTGTTAGATCTAGATGCTCTAGATATTTCTTCCCATAGATGCTTTGCTTCCATTCTGTCTAAATTTGGTGGCCTATATATAACTCTTATTATAATAATATTTGCTTTTTTTTATAATTCTATCCAAATAGTTTCCTTTTAACTCTATCCAAATAGTTTCCTGCAGACGAACCTGTGTTATAATGGAGTTAAATTTTGTAGTGTACCCTTGGGAAGGCACCTGTGAGGACTTTGAGGCAACTTGTTTTAAATGTGTTATATTCATTCTTCAGATAAGCAGTACAGAGTTAAAGTACTTTCTTAGGTTCTCATTCATAGATGATGTGTAAATGACTTACTATATATTTAAAATGCACATTTAATATTTTTTGTGTGCTTGTTCAGAATCTGTCCACAACACTCAAATGCTGGAGTACAGAACTTAGATGTTGAATTGAAGAACCAGATGCCTAGAAAAACATTTAAATACCAGGGTACAAAACTAGGATACCAGTTTACAACATTCAGATGCCTAGTGCAATGTTTTTCACTAGGTATCTAGTACATATAAGTAAATACTGGTTCAGTAACAGGGTTTTTGATTCGTGGAACCAATTATCATATAACGTGGTGGAGGTGGGGTCCCTTGATTGTTTCAAGCGTGGGCTGGACAAATATATGAGTGGGATTGGGTGGTTATAAATAGGAGCTGCCTCATATGGGCCAATAGGCCTTCTACAGTTACCTTTATTCTTATGTTCTTATGTTCAGATGTCTAGGTAGAGCACTGAGACGATGGGATACAGCACTCAGATGCTGAGGTGTAATACATAATTATGTATTAAATGTGTAAATATGTATAGTAAGTTGTGTAAATGTTAAATGATAGTGTGGTGTTTAACCCTCAAACCGCTAGGGGCCCAAATGGAATTCACACCCACAGGCGCAACAAAAAAAAAAAAATCCAAAAAATCTTTCGTCTTATAGAAGTGTTCATTTTTGTTCCCTGATCACGGAAAAAATAACAAAAAAATCGTAGGTGGCATATTTTAGCCGCAATAGGGTAGGGAAGTGTGGCAAAAAAGGGGCGTTGGCAGAGCCTTCGCCAGACAAGGTCTACTCCGCCTGAGCTGTCAGACAGCAGTTGCCACAAATATATTATTACCTAATTATTTCAATGTCTCTGATTGATTTTTTCTTAGTTTTTTTGCAGTAATATTATTCCATACAGTGAATTGTGATATATTTATATTATAAAATGTGTGAACCATCGTTGTACTCAAAATTATGGTGTGCATATTAGTGATTCAATTATTATGTTCATAAAACAATAAACAAATAGTTTTGCTGTTGTTACACTATATACACAGGTTATATATAAGTATCTGCATGTTTTGTACACCATAACGAACTACTAAGTTGGTCTTGTGAGTCAAAAAGCAACGAGGAGTGACCGCCAAACACACAAGCGAGCCACTCACTCGGTCCGTCTAATTACCACAGGCTACACAGGCTTCAGAAAGCTTCCTGGTAATACGTTAATAATGAATAAATATGATATATTTACTCATTATAATGTTGGTGCTGAATGTACAACACGAAAAAACATAATTTTAATCTGAAAAAGTATCTTTTTATAAAGAAATTAGACGAAAATAAAAAGCTGGTGACGCCAAATCAAGTCGACGATCCAAGCTTCGGTTAGGTTAGGTTAGGTTTTGTTTGGTTAGGTTAGGTTAGGTTAGTTTAGGTTAGTTTAGGTTAGTTTAGGTTAGGATAGGTTAGGTTAGGTTAGGTTAGGTTAGGTTAGGATAGGTTAGGATAGGTTAGGTTACGTCAGCCTAACCTAACATATCATATATATTCATTACTAACATATTGCCAGGAAGCTTTCTGAAGCCTGTGTAGCCTGTGGTAGCTTGTGGTAATTAGACGGACCCCACTCACTGCCACTCCCTCCCTCAACACCACCTCACTCACCCTCATTCTCCTCCCACAATACTGTTTTTGCATTTATTCACTATACACAGACATTATATATATGTATTTACATGTTTTGTTCACCATAACTGTACATCTAAGCTTGTATGGTGAGTAAAGGCACAAAGACGTAGCTACTCACACAGTCAGCTGATCGGTGGCCGCCCTCAAGGCCAGATGCACTAATATTTGTCCTCCAACAATATTGTTTGTGGTGTTATTACACTATATACACACATTATATATAAGTATCTACCCGTTTTATTCACTATACCTGTACAAATAAGCTGGTATAGTGCCCAAAGACCATAGTGGCCACCAGTAAACAACATGCCAAGTTGTGCAGACGACGCTCCTCCCTCACCAAAATGGCGGCTCCCAATCTACTCCTTTCGCTGTTATCTCACACTATAGACACGTTATATATAAGTATCTACATTTGTGTTCACCATAGCGAACCACTAAGCTGATATGGTGAGTGCAGTCAATAAATGGTGGCCACACACAGTCAGATGACAACACCTAACCTAACCGAAGCTTGGATCGTCGACTTGATTTGGCGTCACTAGCTTTGTATTTTCGTCTAATTTCTTTATAAAAAGATACTATTTCAGATTAAAATTATGTTTTTTCGTGTTGTACATTCAGCACCAACATTATAATGAGTAAATATATCATATTTATTCATAACTAACGTGTTACCAGGAAGCTTTTTGAAGCTTGTGTAGCATGTGGTAATTAGACGGACCGCCCTCCACAGCCTTACTCCTCCCTCGATGGAGCACAGCGCTAAATATCACCACAATCACGCTATATCAGAATCCTGGTCAGTTTTATCACAGTCAGGGGGCTTCAGTAATACTATCACTGCTAAATAATAGCAGTATCACATATATTTTGGCATTTGTAGGCGATGCTGTGGTCACAAACTGAACAGCGGTGCTGTGAGCTCGTGCTGCGTGCGCCAGCCTTGGTGGCTTACTCAATACTGAGCTGTATCACCCAAGAATGTTGGCCTGGATTTTTTTTCTAGGTGGCATCTGGCAACTATCGGTCGTGGCTGTACTATATGGGTTGCCCCATCCCAGGCGGGGCGTTTAAATTATAGCGCTAGATACGAAATCATATATAAATGATGTGCGCGGATTCGGTTTTGTCACTGATATCAGTTATATATGATATGCGCGGTTTGTAATATTTATAAATATATATATATAGTAATATATAGAGTAGTAATATAGTAGTAATATATAAATATGTATTATATATTATATATAGTATATAATTTTTCTAATTTTTAACATACTAAGTAGGTTAGGTAAGGTTGGTGTTTTCTATGAAGCTTTCAAGGGAAACTATTATGTTAAGTATGTCACCTATGCACATATTTAATAAGTCAAATCATTGTCAGTAATTAGGCTGACAGGCAGCAGCTTTCCCCCTCCCACCCTTTCCCACTGGTTTTGTTCCTTTACTAGGTCAGCACAAAGGTACTTCCTTTTCAAAGTAATACAAATTTTATGTTTTGTTCTGCTTTACAATTTTTTGTTTTGTCAGATATGATAAATTATATCCTAGATTTTATTTCATAAGAATTTTAAAATGATTGCATATGATCTTTTAAAGTTTTGAAACTTTAACGTTTTTGAAAGTTTTGATTACTGAAATTAGTAAAAAAATTAATGCCTCATTAACAGAACAAAAACTTATGATTTTTGTACATAGCTCAGTGCTTCAAAAGAATAATTCCTTACAATTTCCACAAATGTAAGCCTTTTTAAAGTCTTGCTAGTAAAACCATGAATTAACAGAATATATCTGCATTATGTTCTTGATCTCTCAAACTCTTGCAAAATGTAAACAAAATAAGAAAACTTGATAAGTACTGTACTCAATAATCTTGTTAATGATAAATTAGAAAGGCTATCATATTTATTTATTTATTTATATTATTTACTTATATATATACAAGAAGGTACATTGGGTTTCTGAGGATACATAGCATGGTGTTAACATTCTTGTAAAGCCACTAGTATGTGCAGCGTTTCGGGCAGGTCCTTAATCTAACAGATAATTTTAGTAGGTGAATTCTAGCAAAATTTATAAGGTGATAATAGGTACATTACAAGGAAGAAAAGAGAGATGAGAGAGATTAGTAGGTATATTAAAGCACATCTGTAGCTCTGGGTGATTGCATTGACAGCTTGATTTGTAATTTAACAAAGATTAATAGGCGCAATACAGCATGTGATAGCACATAAGGAAAACAGTAATGATCACAATGGTAAAGTTGTTTGGATTAGGTACATAAAGATTGGGGGATTGGGTAGCACTAGATACAGTGCAATTTTAAAGCACAAGATAGGACACTATGAAGATGAAATTAGGTACTTTTTGTTTTTGTTTTTGAATGAGGCAAAAGTTGGACAGTTTTTCAAATCATTAGGCAGTGAGTTCCATAGACTAGGTCCCTTTATTGCATAAAGTGTTTACACAGATTAAGCTTGTCTCATATATGAATGATCCATTATATTTTTATATTATTATTATTATTATATTATTATTATTATTATTGTAATTACAGTATATAATTATTATTTGAAAAAACAGAAGCCTTCCCATGTGACTGACCTTGGATGAAAGCGCTGTGGGATGAAGTACAACCTTGCCCAACTCCTTATCATCAAGAGAGAGCATGGAAGCAGATTCTGTGTATAGCTTAATCTTAACAGCAGGCAATGGATGTGTTGTGGTAAAGTCACCTGTGGTGTCCCACCTGAAGTGACAGTGATGATGAAGAAGAATTTAGATTATTAAATGTTATAAACAAAAGTGAAAAAATAATCTGGTATATATAACACATCATAAAATGTTTAGTGAATTAGGTCATTGTCAAAACTAATAAGTACAATATAATATGCAAGCTTAAGAATAGTGTCTGAGCAAATGCTTCTGAGCAAGAAGCAATTGGACCACCAGCACAATGTCACTACACTAGGCTTAGTGACTTCTTACAAGCTTGTTAAGCATCTTTGCAAGTGATCTTAACAGGGATAAATGGTGAGTAAGGGAAAGAATGGCAAGTCTAACTTAGGACATCACAGAGGGACCAACCAGCCCATTATGACAGGATAGAGCAATACCCTCAACACCCTAAGAGCACTAATTAGTAACACAAGAAATACCAATTATAGTGTTATTCATCCCACCATCATCAGGTGGTAATACATTGTATTAGTGGCTTCATTTGTATGTGTAACTCCTCTCACTAGAATTATTCCTCATGTTCTTTGTGTACACATTTTTATGAATACAATTATAAATTATGAATACTATCCTGAGCTTTGCCGTGGCAGGATTTATCCATTATCTTACGGTTTACTTCACAAAATTATTAACTAGTTTTTGTAGCACCAGTTATTTCTTACCAAAAAAGCTTAGTTACAAAGTTATCATCCCTGGCACTGTCAAAGATTAATGACCCCAGAGTACCTTGTAGTGTAGTCAACAGCACTTTCACTCAATGCATTTCACAAGTGATATTGGCCTGTGTCTGAGCCCTGAGCAGGGAGTAACAATTGAGCACTGCTCCTTAACTGTTTGGTCTTTATTCATCCAGCATTAACTGCAGATCTAATTGTAAACCAATTAGTGGATCATATTCCATGGAAAACTAGTAAAGTAAGACTTAAAATGAGCTGAGTTAAATAAAACATTAAGCTTGATCACATGCATCAGATTTTATTTGCCAATGTACACTAATGTGTAAAAACCCAGAATTGAATGTAATGAAATGCCTCTTTCTGGAGGAACCCCAAGGCTCCCTAAAGCTATCTCACTGAGATTGCTCCATGCAATTGGGTTACATCAGACGTTGGAGTTCTGGTTGCCCTACCAGGGATTAGAGTTGAAACCTGGATCCTTCACAGATGTGCAAAGAGAAAGTGACACTTCTCCACAACAATAGGAAAGCATCCAGAAAGACAGTGAAGCTTTACACACAACTGGATGGATACCAAAGACCAATGCCTCAAAATGCCAAACAACTCAAGCAGCAATAGACCCATAGTACCATTGGTCTGCCGTTGGTGGCCGGATGGTCGTCAGCTCAAGCCCAAAACTCTTTCCAATCTTCCTTTCTAAAATCCTGACAGCTGAGTGGATAGCGCTCGGGATTTGTTGTCCTAAGGTTCCGTGTTCGATCCCCCGGTGGAGGCGGAGACAAATGGGCAGAGTTTCTTTCAATCTGATGGCCCTGTTCCTCTAGCAGTAAATAGGTACCTGGGAGTTAGACAGCTGCTATGGGCTGCTTCCTGGGGATGTGTAACAAAAAGAAGGCCTGGTCAAGGACCGGGCCGCGGGGACGCTAAGCCCAGGAATTATCTCAAGATAAGCTCAAAATAAGTCACTATAGTGATACATGATCATGTTTAGCAAGGATTTTAAAAAGGAAGAGTCACAGCCTCAGAGTGGGGTTTGCCGTCTGTGGCCGGACGGTCGTCAGCTCCAGCCCAGTCATTTTTTTCAAAGCGTTATATGACAAAGAGTGCTGGGAAGACGGGACACCACGAGCGTAGCTCTCATCCTGTAACTACAATTTCGTACTATTTTGTGTTAGGAAGAGTCATGGTCTGTGTGTGTGGGGTCACCCGCTGGGGTCACGACGGTCCTCAGGTCGACACTTCGGTAAATAGGTAATTACCAAATGCCACTACCAGGAAGCCTGGTTTCCACATGCAGTCATCTTCCTTGTCACTTCTGGAGCTGATGAATGCTACACCGATAAACTGACTAACCTGACATGAAGGGAAGGAGTCAGGGAGCCACTGGGGGTTCATCCAGAAGGAGGCATTCTTAAATTCAATTCTGGGTTTCTGGAGGGAGCCCCCTTAGTGGCTTCCTAAAGATAACTAACCACAGAGAACAAAAATGGGACTTACCAGAAAGAAGGAGAGATGGCTTGCACTAAGACAAATCCAGGCTGGGAGATATAGCTGGGAGAGGCACAATCCATTATCGAGGCATAATCCGGGTTGCACAGGAGGTAAGCCACAAGGGCTTCCCACACCTCATGAGGTGGGATGCAGGAAGCCGAAAACCTCTGGAAGAAAGGGACCAAAGTACCCAAGGGAACCCCAGGACTGAACCTGGGGAGGAGTTGATGACATATCAAACTCGTACAAAGAGGGGAGGATAATAAAACCCCACCCTCTGCAACAACTCTCAGAGGGTATCAAAATCCAAGCGGGGTCAAATTGGGTCGTCAGCTGGAGCTGATGACCCAAGTTCCACAAGTTAGCCCCTTTCGAGAGGGGAGGAGTCCACCGGAAAAGCTGGGATGAAGGGGGCCCATTGATCAGACCCAGAAGTACCGGCTGGAGGAACAGGCTCGAATGCCTCCGTCGCCACGCCGGAAAGGGCATCCCCCGAAACTGACAGAGTCTCACCACCAACTAAACCCTGCCCCGACTCTGAAACCCTGAGACACCTTGGAGCCGGAAGCAGGGAAAGGGGGGTAAAAATATGACGAACAGCAGGGAAATGACAAGGGGGCGCGGAGAAAACCAAAGTCAAGGCAACTAACACCCCACCAAATCTGGGTCCCTATAACCAATACGGGGCAGTTTCAGGGCATCCAGGTGAACAACCAATCTAGCGCACTGCAGCAACCTAAAGTGTGCATGCAACACTGAAGCTGCTTGCACCTGAATATCATGATCAGTGGATTGGGTGAACTGGAGTACAAACAAGCAACACCATTTGCAGGACTCCGGGTCAAAGGTGTCACCAACCCAACAGGCAGCATGATGGAGGCAGAACAGGTGACTGTCACCCTGAGACAAGGGGACAGAGCAACCTTCAAACACGCATGAGGCAAGATGGGATCCGGGGGACGCATCCATTGGACCACTGAGCTCCAGTGGTTTTTTTTCCAGGGCTCTTAGATGCTCTGCTAAGGTAAGCCCAGGCAAGGTACTGCTAACCGGTGCCCCAAACTACCAAACGAACTGCTAATTGCTGAACCCTTGGGACGTGTACACACATGAGGACTTAGCAGAGAACCACCAAGAAACAGAATGAAAAAGGTTCAACAACACCATGGGGCAGACCCTCCACCAGGCAGAAACAAAAATAAAAGAAAAATCCTGTATAAGTACTTCTCCAGGCGGAACAAAGCCGGCCACTGTATTATGGTGAAAACAAGCTGCACAGTACATTGTGCCCGTACCAGTGATGAAGCTACCTCTTACCCAGAGGCAAACAGGGATGCATGAAACACCCCAGCTGACTCCAAGGGCAGGCAATCACCAAGCAGCAAAAGACCACAGCGGAGTTAGGTCCCAAGCGACTTGTGGAAGGGAACCCCAAGCCACAAGGGCAGTACTTACAGGGCACCTAGGAAAGATAACCCTAGGCACATGCTGCCCGAGTACTGGTGAAATTACTCCTGGCTTGCACACCACCAAGGACAGGACCACACCACAAGGCACAGCACTGGACAGAGTCTGGAGCCAGAGTCGCATGGCTGCCAGGTCTCACATCAGCTCCACAACTAGGAGTGTGGGATAGCCAGTGTGGGGATCTGGGGCTCCCCCTTTTCCCTTCCAGGGAGGGAGGGGAAGCTGCGCAGACAGCAGCGCGGTGATGGTTGTGATGTCATGCTCGTTTGCTCGTTTTTCATTTGGGGGAGTTCTGTCCAATACTGTAGTTTGACTTTCAGTAGCAATATTTTAACCAGGTATGGTTTGTTTTGGGACACCTACCTTTCATCTATAGCAGACACAGAATGCTTCCAACCACACGGGGATTTCTATAGGCCATTGCTCGTCTTGCCTCTGAGGGAGCCAGGTTCTGACTCATGGTCCCCGGTAGGCCTAAGAACTATTTGCTTTCACTGATGCCAGGGGTCTAATATATTCATATCTGCCCAGATAGCTCTGGGGAGCCGAAGGGTCTCCCCCTCAGAAAAACTTGCAATATGTCTTGAACTATCAAAACCCAGTACTGATACAAAAAGTAAAATACTGTACGTCACATCATATCTTTTATCATGGAAAAAGGTTTAATGTCTTAATTAATCATGACACCTGAACAGTCAACTTGTACTCACATTGGTTTTGATGCCTCTGCCTGGTCTGTCTGCAGCTTCTCACCACCTTCCACCTCCATTGTGCAATACACAATTCGGTTGGGTGGCAAGTGTTTGATCTCCCGAACCTCCATAACCAGCACCTGTTTCATACCACAGTAAGAAGACATTGCGAATATTATACAATTTTATTTTCATATGCAGCACAATATGATGCAACTAAAAAGTTTTAATAATAATAATATAAAAAAATTATTAAGGAAAAACAAATAAAACAAGAATAATATTGTACTATGGGTGGAGAAAAATTTTCACATACATAATTATGAGAATTTTAAGGAAGGCCTTTAGTTTTTAATATTTGTGATACCACAGCTTATCTTATTCAATACAAACCTTTAGAGTGACACAGACACTTCCTTTTTAAAATCTTTGTTATTGGCACTCCACACTTTTATATGTTACTGAAGTAATACACATACATGCTTTAGAATAATAATATCAACCAATAACAGTCATAAATTGTACTAAAAATCATATATAGTACAGAAAATATGAGCTAACTCAGCAAGCATACATACTTGCAAGTTACAAGAATAAATGCAAGACAACAAAAGATAAAATGCAAATAAATTAGATATGGTTCAATTGCATAAGGGGAGTGAGTTAAGTATTTCCATTCATGCATACCTCATTTAAACAGAGTGGGTTGAAGACTGCTTGAATACAGTGGTGTACAAGTATAGGTTGATTTAATGAGTATATATTATATAATGAGTATAGGTTGGTATACCAAGTATACCAACTAGTGTCATGAATACCTTCTGGTGTAATGAACATTGGCTGGACAATGAATACAGGCTGGTGTAATGGGCTAAGGGTCGGGTTGGTAGTACATTATGTGGCACAACAATTTAGTACTGTATATGACAAAATATTGTTGTATGTGGTGATGACATGTGCTGGTCATGATAATGTGTGAAATTATGTTATTTTATGAGATGGTTATGGCATGCGAATGGTGGTGGTGGTGATGGTGGTGATAGAGGAAAGATGGAACAACATGCCTCATTAGACTACTGCTTTCCTACCCTTTTCCGAGTAGATCTTAAAGAATATTAAGACCAATCAGTTGATGGACCATTTACCAACAATGAGTTTGGCAAGGTTTGAAATCTTGCCAGGCTCTAATCTTGCTACTTGAAGATGATAATTTTTTCTGCCCTAGCCATGTTGCATGTTGGGTCAGTGATGTTTGCAAACCTGAGTCCTGGGTCAGTAATGTTTATGACTGAGTTCTGTCATGTTTCTTCTCACTGCCTTTCTGCCATGATAATTTTCGCCTCCCAATCGTAGGCTTACCAGGCAGTTTCTGCTGTATGGGCTAGGTTTGCTCAGGTGAAGTGTTTGTGGCATGCTGCTCGATTAGAAGTCCCAGAGTTGGCCCCTTGTGGTGCTTAGGGATCCAGAATTGGGGCTGTTGGTGATCTCCACTTGGATTCTGTCTGCACTTCCTCTTCCTTCCCCTGTGGGTGTTGCTTGCCCCTCTTCTGGTCTTTTTCTCCCCTTTTAGCCCCAATTCTGGCTCCAAAGCATCTGAGAGTCTCGGAATTGGGCAGGGGCTTAGCTCGGCCTTCTCCAGGGGTGGTCCCTTTACCTTCGGCAGCAGGGGTAGTTGAGTATTCCAGACCAGCCGGGGTTTCAGGGCCTTCACCTTCATAATCACCTCCTGTTCGCAAGCCCTCTCCTTGGGAGAACACCTTTCTGTCTCAGGTGTTGGGTTGGGACTTTGGCTCTACCCCAGGGCCTCAATGGCAGGCACCTGGGGTTGAGGGGGGAAGCCCTTGGGTGACTTTTGACCCTGATTCGTTATTGGTTCCCTTTCCAGAGGGTTTTGCCCCCTGCCCCCCCCCCCTGAATAAACATTTATTTATTTTATTTTATTTTATTCTTTTATGATGCAAGGGGATCATTTTTCTTATCTGCTGCCATATATGAGATGGAGCTTTTAACTGCACTTCCCTTGGGTTCATTTCCGGGTCCAATTCGGTAACACAGATTTGTCCTTTTTCCAGAGGTTTCCATCCTCCTATGCTGTGCCTTCAGTGGTTTGCACAGATTTGCTTTGCTACCTCCTGAGTAGTTCAAAACCTCATTTCCGTAATGGACACCTGCCTTTTTTGAGTTCAGGTCCATCTCCTATTTTTGGTTGTGGGGTGACGGGCTCATCATGACTGGCTGACAACCCTCTTCTTTCCTTGGGGGTGTTAGCAAGGGTTCTATCATTTCCATGTGCTTGACTGGAGGGAGGTGAACTCTGTCTTTCAGGTGTTTCTGCATGGGGCTCAATTTGGCCCACTTCAGACCTGACTGTCCAAGGATGTGGGCAAGGTAAGGTATGAAGACATCTGAAGAAAGCACTAAGCCATTATGACTATATAGCACTTGGAAGGGATAAAGTGATAAGACTTTAGGATGTGATTGAGGAAAGGAGCTGTTATGTCTGGGCATGGTAAGGTAGAACTAGGAGGAAAATGTGAGTCTTGACCACATGGCTTTATTTAAAAAAAAAAAAATAAACAGCGTGACATCACCGGTATAGGTGCCAACACCTGTATTCATTATAGACAAATAAGCGTCGGCTCTTACTATTATGAACCTAACCTAGGTAGACTTAATCCTACAACATACCTTAATTCCTAACAGGAATGGTGCTCAATCACTTGGACAGTTGGGGGATTGAACACCGACCTGTAAGAGGATGTGCGCAAGTGGTAGCTCCACATGCAGCTGTCTTCACTTTCTGGGATTCTTACTGCAGATGACCACTGGGTGGGTTTACATCTGGTTGCATACTTGCATGTCTGGGTCCTTGTGGAGGGGCTTACTGAGCATCTCCATGAGGATGTGGCACCATTGGGGTCTGCTCAGTGGCTGCAAGGCCACCAGGACTACAACTGCAGGTTGCAAGGCCTTTGGTCCTGGTGGCCATGCCCATGATTGTCCCTTTCCTTCAGGTGGTGGTGGTGGCAGCATTTTATTCAACCAGCCTCACATGTCAGCAGGCCATGCTGGCTCTTTGTTCAAATTCAGCAGTCTCTAACCCCTTGTGGCCACCTCCACATTTAAACTCCTCTTTCCCAAGAATACCATGTCTCAGGTGGTTTCAGAGGCAGTCTGGTTGGGTGGGTGGGGACTTTGCTGAGGTAGGTCCTCAGGTAGGTCAGGTTCCCAGGTCATTGCACTTTCTGTTGAGAGTTCCTACTCTGCTATCAGTCATCACACATCGTGGAGGTCTGGTTCCACTCGGGTCTCATACCAGCTCTTTTGTGGTTCACCCCTTTGACACCATCGTGGGGGATGTATCTGGCCTGTATTGCCAACTCCTGGTTCCATGAATTGCAAGCTTTTTTAGGTTATTTCTATGGGTCTTTGGTGGAGCTGGTCAATCTTTTCATCATTTTTGGGGTCGGGTCTGATGGGTCAGGAGTCCTCTCTGGCATTACATCTGACCCTTGCAGATTGGTTGGCCTTGGGTGTTGTCGAGCTGACCTTGTCTCTTCAGTGGGTGTCCCATCGAAGGGACGAGGCCCACAGGTTTTTAGTGTTTGTTCCCGGTCCCAAAATGGGACTCGGTGGACCTCCAGTACATCTACGACCTCTCGGGTCTGAATGCCTTAATCCCCTGCCCAACCTAGATGCTTCATGTGGCTCAGCTTCTGACTTCTTAGGGCTTGGTTCTCTTTGCGGTTCACATTCAGGATGCGTCCAATTTCCTCACAGATGAGTTGTCTCACTTTCAGTCCATCTCCATGGAGTGGACTTTCAACAACACATCCTTCAGTTGGCTTTTTGAGACATTCAGGCTTCCCTAAGGTGGATCTCTTCATGTCAACGCAAAACCACCACCTTCCCTCCTACATGGCTCTATTCCCTGACCTGCAAGACCTTTGACTGGACTGGTCACGATGGAGGTGCACTTACCTCATTCTCCCAGTTCAGTTGTTGCTTTGGGTGTTAGCTTGTCTGAAGCCACACTCAGAGAGGGTGATCCTTTTGGTTCCTCGTTGGCCAGTCCAGCCTTGATTTCTGGTGCTTCTAGTCCGGTGTCTAAACTGGCGCTCTTTTCTGTGGCACTGCCTCTTCCAGCAGATCAACCTGGCGGTGTACTTCACTGGTTTGATCTTCTCCTCCACTCTATGCATCTGGACTTTTAGATGCTTCTCTATCACCATTTCTATGGTGTGCAGGTGGTGGGTTTGATGATCTGTCACCTGCCTCTGTCTTTGCTGGAGCAGTATGAGGTAGAGCCTTTTGCTACTATCAGTTTCCATCACCTGTCTTCAATTTCAGTTCACTCTGTTCTCTCCTTTTTATCTGGTTATTTCTCAATCAGCATCTTATCCCAAATACTGTCTCCTCACATTATTCTGCTTTGGTGGAGCCCTGTTGCTTACATTTGGTATCAACACTTTCACTGTTCCATTCCACAAGTTGTTTCGTACATTTCTCCATCTCCGGCCAGCTCATACTCCTCATGAGCCATCCTAGTCTCTTGACTGTGTTTTGACGTTTTTTTTCCTCACCTTGGTTGACGGTTTCCCCTTCAGCTCATGTTATTTTTTACAACAGTTTTTCTGGTTGGCTCTTGTCCCTGACTATCAGATTGGGGAGCTTTAGGCTGTTCTCAGTGGGCATGGGTTCTGTTCTTTTGATCCTAGCAGGCGGTTTGTTCATTTTTGGTCGTCTCCTTTTTTCCTAATGAAGAATGAGTCGACTGGCTTCCAGAGGGATACTTAGGTGATCGACTCTTCGATGGTTTGGCAAGGGTTGTATAATTTGTTGCATCCTGTGGCGGATCTTCACTGCTACCTGCATGCCACCAGTTCTGTTTCGGTGGATGCCTTGTTGGTTGATCCCATTTCCTTGGTTTCTTGTTCCAAGTCTCACATTTACTCAGTTGTCCATGTTGTCAATGGGTCTAGCCAGCCTGAAGTCTACCCTCGGGGCCCACAATGTTCGTAAATACGTTGCTTTGGCCGCCATTTTCTCTAATATGTTGTGGGCTGATATTTAGACTTGGGGATCCTGCTGTTCTAACATGGTGCTGGTAGCCTGGTATTTGGTTATGTTCCTGGTATTTGGTTAATGTTCTGGTATTTGATTAATGTCCCAGTTAGTCGTATGTGGTTTGAGCCATGTCGCCCAGCCTGGTTTCTCTCCTTTGTTCTAAGTGCCTGCCATCTCTCCTCCTTCCTGGTAAGTCCCTTTCTTATTCTCTGTGGTCAGTTTAGCTTCAGGAAAACACAAGGAGCTCCCTTCAGTAACCCACCATTAAATGTAATGAAACGCCAATTTCTGGAGTAGCCTCCTGTTTCCCACCCACTCTCCAAGTTCGTCAGTTCGTCGTGGGTTTGTTAACCCTTTAACTGCGCAACACATCATATGATGTTTTCAGTGACTTGCAGTAACTTGTGCTCCACATCATATGATGTATTGGAGTACTATGCAAGATTTAAACGGCTCGTGGATACATGGGGTTCACCACACCTTCATCAGGGCTCTTGTAAACAGACGCCATTTTTTTTTTAAATCGTAGGCCAAATTCCCGGGTGTTAGGAGCCTCAGTATTGAGTGAGCCACCAAGCCTGATGCACGCAGCATGAGCTCACAGTACTACTGTTCAGCTTGTGACCACAGCATCGCCTAAGAATGCCATAATATGCATTTGCATGCTATTATTTAGCAATGATATTATTACAGAACACCCCTGACTGTGATAAAAATGACCAGGCTTCTGATAATAGCAGGATTGTTGTGATAATTAGTGCTGTAGTGGGAGGAGTAATCTTGGTGTGGAGGGAGGTAGCATTGTCTGCTGACTGTGTGTGACCACCTTTTACTATCTGGACTCACTATACCAGCTTAGTTGTTCGCTATGGTAAACAAAACATGCAGATACTTATATATAACGTCTTTATATAAAAGCAAAAACAGCATGGTGGGAGGAGAATGGTGGCGAGTCAGGTGAGGTGAGGGAGGGAGGGAGTGGTATCCAGTGGGCTGCCACTGGCTGCCACTGGCTGCCACTGCCACTGCCACTGCCACTCGGCATACCAACTTAGTGGTTCGTTATGGTGAACACGAATGTAGATACTTATATATAACGTGTATATACAGTGTAATAACAGCAAAAGGAGTGAGGGGGAGAAGCCATTTTGGTGATGGGTGTGGCAACATCTGCATGATTTGTCATGTTGGTAGGGGTGGCCACTATGCTCTTTGGGCATTATACTGGCTTAGTTGAACAGTTATGGTGAACAAAACATGTAGATCTAGCAAAATAAACGAAAATGATTGCCTATTGCCTGAGTGATGGAAATGAGAGCAACTTACACTACAAAATTTACAGACTTTGCATTTTACAGTTATTTATTTTGTCAAAAATTAATTGGCAGTTTTCACGTTACAAAATTATACAGCTTTTGATGAAATACTTGCCCCATAAATTTTGTTAAATGCTGAAGGACATTTTTCTTTAAATTGTTGTAATTTGTTTTGATAATTTGTTTTGAAACAAAATTCAAGATCAGGTGTTTATATTTGAAAGAGTAAATTAAGCAGAAGAATAATTTTTATTGCAAGTTTTCAAACTCAAAAGTGAATTTAACCAACAGAAAACAAAATCAAATACAGTACAATATTTAACATTACAGTGCATTTAAGAATTAGCAACAATAAATCTGAAATATGTACTCACACACACATGCAGTTGAAATAGTCTTACCTGTACACTGTACTTGTGAACAAAATTCTGAAATTTGTTTTTGGTTAAGCTGAAACACATGAGACATGACTATTGACACGTCTATACTTTTGTTTTGTAGCTTGTGGGAAGAAGCATCACACATTTGCACCTTGTGTGTCGTCTGGATCAATGTTGGGAGTTTTCTATATTGAGTCTTACCTCTAACACAAATGAAAGGACAACATCCATCTTCGACAGCGTGACCTCGTTGTCCATACTGTCACTATCGCGGCCACTTAACGAGCTCTGAGACCTGCTGTTCATGGGATCAGGAAAAAGTATTAGCTACAGATTTCAGTATATATTTATGAATATGGGAAAGGGGGAAGGAAATACAGGTGTTGCATATGATTCTAAGAATCTTTTATATATAATGTAAACCATGTATTAATGTGGATAAACTAAAATTTTTAGTAAACTAAGCATCATATATTGAATCATGTTCATGTATATGCCGGTACATACAAGTGCGCCAGTAAGTTCAGCATGAATATACTGTACAGTATGTAATGTACAGGTAATGTTCAAAAGATGAAATTTCAAACTTTTACTTGCACATGAATGCAAATGTTGTACATACAGTAGTTATAAATGTCCAAAACATTAGAGGTACATATAAATTGATCTACTTTTGTATATGTATTTTTTGGTCATATCAGATCCAAGAAGCATACAGTACTAAATATACCTTAGTGAATATTCATAATTATTATACAGTACCACACATGGACATTTACATATCATACTTGTCAGTAATATCCTTCTTTTCATTAAAGTAAATCAATATTTATAAAATATTCATAAATTGTAGAAAAATAATTAGAGTAAAAGTAATAAACAATGAAAGTTGGACAATTATTTAGATTTTTTTAAAATAAAAATGATTATGAATGACTTAAAAAGAATTACAAAATGCCAAAATATATTGAAAATAATTTATTTATCAATGCTGAATATCATGCTACTTAAATGTGAAACTCATATTCTGTCAATTATGTTCACAAAGTAATACACAGTATTCTGATGCATTCAACATTCACATTTGTTTTTCAACTTACAACTTCCATTAAATAATCACAGAGCCATTCTAAAATACCACAGCTTGTTTCATAGGCTACAGACAAATGTCTCAACAGTCACTCCTAATCAATCAAACATCTTTTCCCCTCATATTCTATTCACCCTGAACAGTTCTGGGCTTACAATTGTGAGTTTTTGCTGTAATGACAACATACCTCACACAATTTTCAGCCTTTTATTAGAGAATTGCAGAGTCGGATAATTACAATAGTAATTAATACTGTATGGTGTAACATGATTCTGAGTATGCAGAGCTAATGGTATGATAATGATGAGACTTGTATCATTCTCTTCCTCTTAAGCTAATTAGAGTAGGAATCATGTTCTGATCCATGGGCCAAAAACAATCATATCATAAAAAATAATCATAGATAAGTGTATTAGTATGAAGATACCCGGGACTTCAATCAAGCCATGAGTTTGGGCCAATGTTCATTACCTAAACCTAGCCACAAGGGTCTGGTGTTTCCTACGAGATGTTTGACATGCTTAAGTTAATAGAATTCACACTCTTGCTTGACAGGAATGGCTGTGCTTAGAAATAAATCCAATAGACCTGCTCAACCAGGCCTTACCAGCATAATGAACTGACTCGCATTTGTAGCGAGCTTATAAGGCTCGCTACATATAATGGAAGTACCTGGCCATTTATCCAGGGACACTTAATTAAAAAAAAACAGCATTGAGTATACTGATACTCCTCTTCCTGATGCTATTTCACTTAGATAGCTTCTAACTACTGAATTGCATAAGTCATATGGATCCTGTTTGGCAAACCATTGACCAGAGCCAAAACCTGGTTCTCTGAAAGGTGCAAAGCTGGAGATTGTTATGATCACTCATGCTGAGAGAGTATCCAAAAAGTAAGCAAAACAATATAGATAACTGCATGGTTCACAAAAAAACATAATAACTGCCAAATGACTCTGCAAATTATTTATTCAAAACCAAAATGGTTATCTTGAAGCTTCACTGGAATATTCTAGTGTGCAAAGCCATCAACAGGTGGCATCCAGGAACTCCCACTTTTGGGTTAGTATTGTGTCAATCTGGAGCTGATAGACCACGAACTGATATACTTGGTAGAGGGCAGAAGGAATCAGGGAATTGCCAGGACTCTTAACAGAAAAAGGCATTTCATTACAGGATTTTCTGAGGGAGCCCCCCAGTGGCTTCCTGAAGCTGTTTGGCCACAGAGAGGGAAGACAGAATGTGCCAGGGAAGAGGCAACAAATACAAATGTGAAGAAGAGATGCCAGGCCAGGAAACCCAGCCCAGGGCAATACAGACAGACTGGGACCATGAACAGTCCAACCCGTCCTCTTAAAATAACTTCACTTTTCGCTCGTATGCACATTATGGCCAATTTTGGATGTAATTTGAAATGAAATCGACTCATAAAAGTGACGTACTGTTCCGTTTTCTGTTTGAGTCATCCGGCTTACTCGGTAAAGCTAGAATAGGCAACTTTCAATTAACGCTTTTCATAATGTTTTGAAACGTTATGAGAATTTCCTGCCCACCTAACCTATCAGAGGACCCTTAACTTACTACTGTTGAAAAAAAAATCCCAAATTTCTTTTCTTTTTTTTTCATTTTCAAATTACGTCCACTTTCGGCCATATGGGTAAATGGCCAAAAGCAGCGTTATTTTTAAGGACAGGTTGAACAGTCACCCGCCAAACACATGACGAAACTACACCGTTGCAACAACATTCGAACAAGGTTTAATTAACACCTTCTAACAATTGTAACAACCAATATAGCAGGTTGTAACAATGTTCTAATACGTCATAAAAATGTTATAACAAGATGTAGCAATTGTATTACAAGCTGTAACAAGGGAATCATAGGGACCATTACAGCCTTTTAATCTTGCAGCCTTTTAATCTTGTAGCCTTTTAATCTTGCAGCTTTTTAATCTTGCAGCCTTTTAATCTTGCAGCCAGTGTGTGTTTGAGGACACCTCATACTGAACTGCCAAAACACTATTAGACCTCCAAAATGCCCAAGCCCGAATATCAGCCCATGTCATATTTGAAAAAACCAGTGTTGAATGCAATGAAACTCCATTTTTTGGGTGAGTCCCAGAGGTTCTTTGGAGCTATCCAGATTTATATGTATAGCATTAGATTTTGGCATCAGTGTGAATGGGGTTCTAGGCCTACCAGGGACCATGGCCAGAACCTGGCCTCCTCAGAGAGTCACGAAGAAACATCGTCGTCCCTTCACTTTTTAGTGTGTGGTTTGGTCAACAGAGCATTCTATATCTACCATCCACCAGGACAGGCACCCAGCCTGTCACGGCTCAAATAAACGCCTATTCTGGTTAAAACGACTGAAACAGAAAAACTAGTGACAGAACTCCCAAATGAAAGCGAACAAATGAGCATGACATCACACGAGCTGTGCCGCATGTCTGTGCAGCTTCCCCCCGTTCCCCTTCCTTGGAGAGGAAAGGGAGAGTCCCAGACCCCCATGCTGGCCATCCACCCACCAGTTCTGAGGCTGGATGTCAAAAACACGCGAAAAACTGCCGACCGGAGGGAGGGAGGGTTGCCAGGGAGCCTCTGGGACTCGCCCAGAAAATGGCGTTTCATTACATTCAATGCTGGTTTTCTTGGGGAGCCCCTACTGCTCCCTGGAGCTACTTCACCAAAGACAAAAACTAGAGGGACTTACCCGGGAGGCCGTCGGTGCTCGCCCCTCGACTCGAAGTCAAGATAACAGGATGCAACCGCCAATCCAAAGCGACACAGGCCCGACTAGGCCCAGGAACATTAACACTTTCGCCCCGCGGTGGCGCACGAGCACGTCACTAAGTTTTGTTCTGTTTCCGCAAGGGTGACACTGGCGGGCGTCTCAAGAATAAATATTTGTATAAATTCCAATTTCGATCCGATCTACTTGGGGATAGTTTACAAATGTTCGCCATGAATTTTACGTTTTCTCCAATAGCCGAAGAGCTTATTTTGGAGAACAGCATAGCAGTGAATCATCGTGGTAAAACAATTGTATTATTGACACGACGAGTATGATCGACGTAGTTTTTATATTTGTTGCTGGTTGAACGCATCCTTATGTGATGTTTTATACTTATGTTCTTCTAGAATATTCTATTGCGAACACATTGGTACAAAAATGAAATACGTACATTGAAAAATAATGTCAGGACAGCGAATTGAATATACACTTTTCAATGCGGGTTTCGCTGATATGCCGCCGCGGGAAAAACTTTGGCCACTTCCCACACTCTTGTGGGTGGGTTGTGACATTGATTCTATATTTGTATGTGTATGTCCGTGTAGATAATTTTATTGCAATTTCAGTGATACCAAAATTAACCCTGTAGGACAAGTGTGGAGTTGACGACCCTGAAGATAGTAGAAACATTTCGTTGCTGTCGGGCGCTCACGGTTAGTGATCGATGTAGTTTTTTATTTGGTGCTGATCTAACTTATGTTTTGGTGACATTTTATACTTATGTTCTGTTAGAACATTCTATTGCGAACACATTGGCACAAAAATGAAATATGTAAATCAAAAATGAACGTCAGGACAGTGACATGAGTATACACTTTTAAATGTTGCCACTTGATCGCCGAAACGCTGATTTCACTTGGGGAAAGTTTTTTTTTCATATGCCGGTTTGCGAAAGTGTAAACAAGATAGTGCGCAGCCAGGACCCCGTTCGACCCCCAAAAACCACCAGGAAACTTCATACTAGCGCCGAGATGAAGCACACCATCAAAGAAGCTACCTGATCACCATACATATGGTAGTAGACTCGAGTCAAAAAGATTGAATGCGAAGACTCGAGGAGAAGAGCGAACTAGTCTTGTAACGGACCGGACTGATCTGTTGAAAGAAGAGGAGCCGTGAAAAAAACTCCAGGTTCGGGCACCAAGCAAGCAGTGCCTAAAACCAAGGCTGGGCCGGCCACCATGGGGCCAAGAGGACTACTGGAGAGCTTCCACCTCTCTTCCTCTAACCGCCCGGTTCCAATAATGTTTCTACAAACACGTGTTTCATACACCTTCCCCAATGGTTTATTTATATGTCTTTAAATGTTCCAGGCTGTTTTTCTACATTTAACACTTCTGTTTTTCTCTATTTTCTTGCACTGAATCTGCTTCTTAACTATTTATTACTTTTGTTTTCCTTGGTTTTTTGGAGATTGCCTTTTCCTGTTAAGACGATGCTCTGTACATCTGCAGGGGTAAAGTACCAGAATGTTTCTCAACATTTAACACTGCCATTTCTCCCCACACAAGGGTCTCTTTTACACTCTAAGCAAGCCAGGACCTGGAGCAACAGCTGAATATTAGAAAATATTCAGGTACAGGAAAGAGGTACAAAAACCACCACCTCGACCAGTCCTGCCAGAAGGCATCGATCCCAATGGCCTCGCAGTTGGGGAAGGGGCTCCAGATATAATGGAAGAAGCCTCAACCACGCCGACGTGAAGAGGTCCATCTCTGGGCGCCCGAAAGTCTGGCAGAGCTACCTAATGACGAATGAGTCGGCATTGACTGCCCATTCCGTGGACAGGGGAATAAACTGGGACAGGCCGTCCGCCAGGACGTTGGACATCCCCCGGACATGAACCGCCTGGAGAGCCAAACCCTGAGAACTCAGCAGACGAGTCTGCCAAAGCGACTAGCCACAAAGAGCCAAAGACTGCAATGAACCCCCTTGGTTCAGACAATGAACCACCAGGGAGCAGTTCGAATGGAACTGGATCGTCGAGTCGCAGATGACATGAATTCTCCGAAGCAAAAACCATACCTCCGCGAACTCCTGCACCGTGCTGTGGGCCCGACGGAAAGACGGACTCCACCACCCCTGGCTGGCCTGGTGAGCACTGGTCACAAAGCCCCAACCGAGAGACAACACATCCATGAACACACCGAGCGAAGGCTCAGGGGGTCCGTCTAATTACCACAAGCTACCACAGGCTACACAGGCTTCAGAAAGCTTCCTGGCAATATGTTAGTAATGAATATATATGATATGTTAGGTTAGGTTGACGTAACCTAACCTAACCTATCCTAACCTAACCTAACCTATCCTAACCTAACCTAACCTAACTTAACCAAACAAAACCTAACCTAACCTAACCGAAGCTTGGATCGTCGACTTGATTTGGCGTCACCAGCTTTTTATTTTCGTCTAATTTCTTTATAAAAAGATACTTTTTCAGAATAAAATTATGTTTTTTCGTGTTGTACATTCAGCACCAACATTATAATGAGTAAATATATCATATTTATTCATTATTAACGTATTACCAGGAAGCTTTCTGAAGCCTGTGTAGCCTGTGGTAATTAGACGGACCGGGCTCAGGTAGGCGCCAAGGCACTGAACCCCGAAAAACAACAGCAGTGAGCTGTTGTTACTTGGTACAACACATGATACATATGTAGCCAGACAAACCAAGCATGGATCACCAAAGAACCCCTCCGGTAGTCAACCGACTCATTTTTCCCCAGAAAAGAAGATTAAAAGGCTGCAAAAGAAGGAACTATAGTACCTACAAGGGCCGAAAGAGCAGATTCCATGGCTCCAGAGGAGAGCATGATGCTCACCTATCCTGCATTTGGAGGTGAGAGCTAAATAAATAACACCTAAAGAACAATATCCCATACCAAAGGGGCTACTATGAACCAAGAGGAAGAAAGAAATAATAGCACCCTGTTGAGAGACCAAAATGAATCAGGGGCATGAGCTGGCCAGAGGTGAAAGAAAGCCCTAACAAAGGCAATAGCAGCTCTGCTGAAACCAAACAATAAGAGGTGACAGAATTACGCATTAGATGCTGATCCATAAACAACCAGGACAAAAAGGACAGGACCGCCAGAATTGATAAAGAAGAAATATGACAAAGAGAGAGAAAGAGGTGAAAGGATTGTCAAGAAACTTCATACTGTCACTATGATGAAAGACATGGGTGGAACACCAACACTTCAACCACCTGCACACCATACAAATAATGGTAAACCTACATTCAGTATTGATTTAACTTTCGTCAGCATATTTATCATGACTCATATGAGGACATCAGTTTTCCTGTCCTACGTTGCTATCTGACTATGATCAGTTAGCTACTAGCACTGAGGACTGTGTGTAGAAGATATGTGGACCCTGCAACTGACTACTTGATATTTCCCCAAATATTACCTAAACAAGTAGACTGACGATTTAATGATATAAAACGATGGCTATACATGTTCTTTATTCACATTAAATTCCACTTCTAAAGGGGGTGCTCCAGGTACTTATTTTGCTTAGGTCTTCTTGAAGTTCAATTCAATTGTCAAAGTTTCTTATCTTCCCTAGTATCTTAGCATCATTAGCAAACATGTTCATATAATTTTGTATTTCTTCTGATAAGTCATTTATGTAGATAGTAAATATTATCAGTGCAAGAACTGAATCTTTTGGTATTCCACCCATCACATTTCTCCAGGTCGATACATTGCCTCTGATTATTGTTCTCATTTTTCTGTCAGAAAATTTTTCATCCATGTTAGAAGCCTACCTGACACTCTTCACTATGTTCCAATTTTCAGAAAACCTCTAAATGTGGAACTCTGTAGAAAGCCTTTTTTAAGTCCAGATTGATGCAGTCAACCCAACCATCTCTTTCCTGTAAAATCTCTGTGGCTCGATCATAGAAACTGAGTAAATTTGTTACACAGGATCTTCCAGATCGAAAACCATATTGTCTGTCTGTTATTATATAATTTTTCTTTAGGGGTTCTACCCATTTAGTTTTAATTATTTTTTCCAACTTTTGATTACTACACTTGTCAATGATATATGGGTCAATAATTAAGGGGGCCTTCCCTGCTGCCACTTTTGTAGATTGGAACTATGTTAGCCTTTTTTCATATACTTGCTATGACTTCTTAATACAGGGATGCCTGAAAAATCAGCTGAAATGGAATGCTGAGCTCATTTGTGCATTCTTTCAGAACCCAAAGAGAAACTCCATCTGGGCCAACTGCTTTATTCATACTTAGCTCCTTGAGTAGTTTTTTCAATTCGTCTTCTATGTACTATATGTTGTTCTATGGATTTCTTATTCTGTTTGGTTCTCTGAAATTTTAATTTTGCAAATATACTTTGGAACTGTTCGTTTAATGTTTCACACGTTTCCTATTCATTTTCCGTGATTTTTTTTTAATTTGCTTTTAATGAATTTCTAGAATAGGACTGGTTCTGTTTTACATTTGTCTGTTATCCCTTTCTCAAAATTTCTTTCTGCCTCTCATCTCTCTGCCATGTAGTTGTTTCAATGCCTCTTTGTATCGCTGGTATGTTTGAGGGTTTGGCCTCTTCCTGTATTGATTCCCTTTTTGTGTCTTTTGGTCTCTGGCCCTCTTGCAGTTTCTGTTTAACTAACCCTGTTTTGAAGTTCTGCATCTCTGTTTTGGTATAAATTTTGCTTTACATTTATCATATACAGTATTTCACAAAACCTGACATACATCTCATTTGCTTCCTTGCCTAACAGCAAGTCTTCCCAATTAAATTCATTAAAGAAATTTCTATGTTCCCTATAGTGTCCTCTCCTGAAATCCAGTTTTTCAACTACTTCATTTTCCTCATTCTCTTCTAGATTAGTAGTAGACATCCATCAGTCTCGGGAGACTATGGAGTTGCGCTCTGGTTGTCGGTCTGGAGTGACCTCTCCAGGGCGCAAAGCCAGGGTAGGTTGATACGGAGGAGAAGCTATTACCCAAGCAGCAGGTTCCCCCCCCTCTCTCATAGATTATACAATAGTATATTGCATATTTTATTCCCAAAAGGACATGGTCATTTTTGCTCAAGGGAGGAAGGTATTTAATGTCAAATGTCTCTTCCTCCTTCCTAGTGAATATAAAATCCAGCTTGGAAGGAACATCCCCTTTCCCCTCATCCTTGTAGCTTGTTTACCGTTTTGATATAAATGTCATCAGGATGAGGTTTACAAATCTACTGGTCCAAAAGTCCTCTGTTCTAGCTTCGTAGGCCTGCTAGTCTATGGATTTCAGGGATTTCAAGTATGTGTTTCATGTGCAATACTGTATATGTATTACCCTTCATGGCTTATCACCATTGCTCCTTATGTTCTGCATGGGTGATGTACTTATATCTGAAACATGTTTTACCTCAACTGCATTTGCAGGACACTTATCATGGTCCCAGTATGAAAATTACTTATGCAGGACTGTCTCCACAAAGGATATAGAAGTGACAGAGTTGAGTGGAGTAAATCTTAGGCATGAAGCCTTATACTTCTTTATGGCCAACTTGAACTCTTGGGTGAGTTTATCACCAATCACAATAATCAATAATTTTGAAATGTTTGTGAGTTTGTCTTCCACACTAACCTAGAGGAAACACTTGGTTGACTGTTTGGTTAATCTCTAGTATGATTTAATTAATAGAGGTATAGCAAATACATAGTCAATAGATAATTGGGTTTCAGTGATGGAATGATGCCAATAATAATAGCTTTACAATAATATATTATCTTCACACACAAAAATGAAATAGAAGTCATTGTATATGTCAAGACAAGATGAATCATAATAAGTACAAATAAATGAGTATTACTGGCTCAACAAAAAGATGGTGATGCTGATTTTGACCAACAATAAAGTAATGAATAAACTGACACTAAAACAACAGCTATTATGGGAAATAACGAATCACCTTTGGTACAGGTATAATGAATGCAATTGCTAATATGTCACACATCATAACTCTGCATCTCTGAAAAGATAGGTATACAGTATGTATGTACTGNGTGTTTAACCCTTTAACTGCGTTGCCTCCAAATATGACACCCCCGTGGTGCGCAGGAAATAAATTCTCTGGAAAAAATTCTTTTTTCTTTTAAAGTGTCAAAAACCCTTCCCTCAGTATGGGTATGTAAAAAAAAGTCGTAATTGTACTTACTTTGGCTGCTATGGGGTCCGTAAGTTGGGGCGTGACGTCATGATTCCCCGTGCGCCCGTGCTGTAGCTCCCGGGGCGGTGGGGGGCGGGGCGGGGCGGCGGGCGCGCGCGAGTTGCCGCGAATATATTTTCGTTCATTTTTTTTCGCACAGTTCCAAATACATTTTATTTGTTTTTACGTACTAATCCTATGTATAGTGAACACGTACACTATATTATGGCAGTAAAACAACCGTACTGTCCGAAGACACTGTGTTACGTGCATGACACTTGTGTACACATATGCTGCACATATTTACTATGTATCATGCTAATTTATGTATACATATAATCTATTTACACACTACACACTGTCACACACTATATACATTCACCATCAACACACTCAGAACACCTCGAGTGAGAGCAGCCACACCCAGCCAGTCTCCCTCACTCCAACATCTTACTCGCCAACATTGCTCCTCCCACCATACTGTTATAGTTCTTATTACACATGTTCTATATACCTATCTACATGTTTTATTTACCAGAACTATGCAAGTAAGCCGGTATTGTGTCCAAACAGTACAGTGGCCACCATACACTGCATGAAAAATCACACAGCAGACAGCAGACGACGCTACGATTACGTCACCTCCCTCACCAAAATAGCTCCTCTCAACATTCTCCTGTTACTGTTCTTACACTATATACACACACTATATATACCCATGTACATATGTGTTGCCCATAGCGAACCACTAAGCTATTATGGTGAGCAAAACAAGAGTGGCAGCCACACACACACAATGAGGCTACCTCAATTCTCGCCCTCCCTCCCTCCCTCACCAAACTTTCCTCCTTCCACAATACTACTCACAATGCTAATTATAACCACAATCCTGCTATTATCACAATCCTGGTCACTAATTCCTGTAAATGAATAATTGACCACACGTTTATTTTGAAAAGAAACCTAAGAAATCATTTGAAAATTCCTAGATGGACGAAATAATGCTGTGGTGCTGTGAACATCGTGAACAGCATTGAATCACTGATAATTGAACATTGTACCCAGTCATTATCACACTCAGGCTCTTCTATAACCCTATCATGGCTAAATGCTACAAGTTATATAAATATTTTGACATTATTAGGCGATGCTGTGGTCACACGCTGAACAGCAGTGCTGTGCGCTCATGCTGCGAGCGCCAGCCTTGGTTGCTCACACACTACTGAGGCTCCCACACCCGGGAATGTGGACCACGATTTTTTTTAAAGATGGCGTCTGTTTACAAGAGCCCTGAGGAAGCTGATGTGAACCCCGTGTAGCCGCGGGAGATTTGAATGGAACGTGAAAATACAAATACCCGGAGGCGCGTTGCGCAAACCAGATGCGAGCCTGCAGGCGCGTTGCGCAGTTAAAGGGTTAAAGGTTACAAAACATACAAGACAAATGCCTAAAGGTTATGGATCTCTTGAAGCTCCTCCGCTTCCGGACAGGAACCGAGGACGCAGCAGGCATTTCCCCTTTGGATCGCCACACTGAGGCGCTGAAACAAAAAACTGCAAGCCTTTGGGTCTCTGGTGACGTCAATGAGCTTGGAACCCAATTCCTTGAGAAATCCCAAGGCACTCTTGCCCCTGGGGCCATGCGTCTCAGACGCTATGGGAACAAAGAGGTATTGACCTGTCAGTCGCCTGTATTTGAGAGATTTTGCTGTTTCCCTGTGGTTGGCCGCCCCACCTGCTTGATCAGCTCTGAAGTGTACATAGGTGTCAGCCAGGGTGGATACACATGTGTAGTCCCACACCAACTGTCTACCCTCCTTCCATGAGTATATGATGATGCCATCAGGGCGAAGTGCGGGGAAATCCGGGTTTTGGACCCCTAGGATGCGAGGTTCTCTCTCCGCTGGGCACTTAGCTGAGACGAGGCTTCTCTTGATGATGTCATTGACCTCGTTGTGTCTTGCATGCCAGCCCTTTGTGCTTCCGCAATGCAACCCATGCAGTCCGTATTGGTCTGCTTCCACCCTGTTGCAAATACACTTGTATTCAGTGTGAATTGGGGCACCAAGGCAGAGGGCCACTGCTACACGAAGGGATTCTGGATCTAGGCGCGTGCCCATTGCTGACATGGGTACTGCCAGGAGGAAGTCTCCTGCATGCATGCATGCATGCATATGCATATATATTATATTATATTATATATATATATATATATATATATATATATATATATATATATATATATATATATATATATATATATATATATATATATCAGACCACAAAGAAAGAATTAAGACAGGAATTTCCTTCAAAAGGATGTGTCTGATGATGTATTATTAAATATGAAAGTACTTAAGGAAATTCCTGCCTTAATCCTTCCTTTCTTCCTTTGTGGTCTGGCATTTTCATATTGTTCATCATGTGTTAATTTCTTCGTGATATTAATTTCACAACACTATTCACACCTCTTCCAACCAGTAAAAACTTACACATTTAAATTTTATTTTTATTTTTCTTACATTTGCATACAAATTAACAAATCTATCAAGAAAATATCCTTCTTGGAATGTTTTCATTTTTTGTGAAAAGGCAGGTATGGCCATATTTCAATAGCCACATTCAGAGGGTTTAAACATTAATTATTGAATGTGTACTGTTACTAATAACTGCCACTTAAAATTTTTATATAAAACTGTACACAGTTTGTTTATTCTCACCTTCAATTTATTATTGCTTTCTGAGAAAATTACTTACTGTTGTTCTGTTGCAAAATTTGCAGTTCCAGTTATATATAACTTTTTTTAATTCTCCTCTTTTGTCATAAATGTTTTTCATCTCATTTAGTTTTAACAGTTACCCTATTAACCCTTTAGTTGCGCAAGACATAATATGATGCGTTGAGTGACTTGCAGTAACGTGCGCTCGGTATCATATGATGTTTTGGAGTACCGCACAAGATTTAAACGGCCCGCGGATACACGGGGTTCATCACACCTTCATCAGAGCTCTTGTAAACAGACGCCATTTAAAAAAAAAATTGTGGGCCAAATTCCCGGGTGTGAGGGGCCTCAGTATTTTGTGAGCTACCAAGCCTGACGCATGCAGCACGAACTCACAGCACTGCTGTTCAGCTTGTGACCACAGCATCGCCTAAAAATGCCATAATATACATGTTCTTGCTATTATTTAGCTTTGATATTACAGAAGACCCCTGACTGTGATAAAACTGACCAGGGTTCTGATAATAGCAGGATTGTGGTGATATTTAGCGCTGTGCTCCATGGAGGGAGGAGTAATGCTGTGGGAGGGAGGGTGGTGGCGTTGTCTTCTGACTGTGTGTGGCCACCTTTTATTGACTGCACTCACCATACCAGCTTAGTGGTTCGCTATGGTGAACACAAATGTAGATACTTATATATAAAGTGTGTATAGAGTGTAATAACAGCAATAGGTGTAGGTTAGGAGCCGCCAATTTGGTGAGGGAGGTGCTTCGTCTGCCCAACTTATCATGTTGTTTACTGGTGACCACTGTGGTCTTTGGGTACCATACCAGTATACTTGACAAGTATGGTGAATAAAACAGGTAGATACTTATATATAATGTGTATATATAGCGTAATAACACCACAAATAGTATTGTTGGAGGATAAATATTAGTGCGTCTGGCCTTGAGGGCGCCCGCCACCGGCTGACTGTGTGAGTAGCTACGTCTTTGTGCCTTTACTCACCATACAAGCTTAGATGTACAGTTATGGTAAACAAAACATGTAAATACTTATATATAATGTCTGTATATAAAAGCAAAAACAGTATGGTGGGAGGAGAATGGTGGCAAGTCAGGTGAGGGAGGGAGGGAGGGAGTGGCAGCCAGTGGCGGCTGCCACTGGCTGCCACTGCCACTGCCACTCAGCATACCAACTTAGTGATTCGTTATGGTGAACACGAATGTAGATACTTATATATAACGTCTGTATATAGTGAATAAAAGCAAAAACAGTATTGTGGGAGGAGAATGTGGGTGATTCAGGTGACTTGAGGGAGGGAGGAAGTAGCTGCCATTGGCAGGCTGCCACTGCCACTCAGCATGCCAACTTAGTGGTTTGTTATGGTGAACACGAATGTAGATACTTATATATAATGTCTGTATATAGTGAATAAAAGCAAAAACAGTATGGTGGGAGGAGAATGTGGGCGAGTGAGGTGTTGAGGGAGTGAGTGGCAGCGAGTGGCTGGTTGGTGTGTGGCGGTCACTCCTCGTTACTTTTTGACTCATAATAGGAAATTAGTGGTTCGTTATGGTGAACAAAACATGCAGATACTTATATATAACCTGTGTATATAGTGTAATAACCAACAAAGTATTTGTTCACTATTTGATGAACATACCTGGTTGATACCTGGTTGATGGGGTTCTGGGAGTTCTTCTACTCCCCAAGCCCAGCCCAAGGCCAGGCTTGACTTGTGAGAGTTTGGTCCACTAGGCTGTTGCTTGGAGCGGCCCGCAGGCCCACATACCCACCACAGCCCGGTTGGTCCGGCACTTCTTGGAGGAATAAATCTAGTTTCCTCTTGAAGATGTCCACGGTTCTTCTGGCAATATTTCTTATGCTTGCTGGGAGGACGTTGAACAACCGCGGACCTCTGATGTTTATACAGTGTTCTCTGATTGTGCATATGGCACCTCTGCTCTTCACTGGTTCTATTCTGCATTTTCTTCCATATCGTTCACTCCAGTACGTGAACGTGAACATAATTGAATCAACAATATGCACACCATATTTTTGAGTATAGCGATGATTCACTCATTTTATTATATAATATATCACACTACACACTATTGAATAATATTACAGCAAAAAAACTACGAAAAATCAATCAGAGACATTGAAATAATTAGGTATTATCTTTTGTGGCAACTCCGGCCTGACAGCTGGTGAGCAACAGACCGTCTGGGACGCATGCTGAGTCAGCGCCTGTTTTTTGCTAGACTTCCCCCACCCTATAGCGGGCAATATATGCCACTTGTGATTTTTTTTATTATTTTTCCATGATCAGTGAACACAAATTAACAGGTTTAGAAGAAAAAAATAATTTTTTTTTTTTTTTGGTATGTGCCTGTGGGTGACACATGCTAAATAGCCAGGCGCTATTTAGGGTTAGCTTGTATATTGTTCACCAAATTTTTTTCCGCACATTATTCCCAAAATGCTGTGTATTAGTGATTTTAAACATTGTACTTTTCACACCTAGTTCTTTTTCTAGTTCTAGTTCTCCACTGTTCTTTTATCTTATATGTACTATTACCTAAATAATATTACTATTATTATTATTAACTGTGTTGTGTTGTATCCTGGGAAATGGTCAGTTGTTGGCTAGACAAAACCTCGATATGTTGAACAGGCTTCCTGTTTCTGACAATGGGAAACATTTAAAAACTAATAATTTTATATGACTTTTTTTAATGTTTATAAATGACTTTTATAAAATCAACTCATTTATTAAAAACAGCAATTACTGAAGTAGTAAATCCACAGAATCACTTAAAATTTAGTAACATATTACATTACCTGATACAGGTTCAATATAGTCAACAGTGTAGCCATCTAGTTGCATCATCTCCGTAGGTTCACTCTTCTTCTCTCTATAGCTACACATAGCAAATGTGTACTGTGAAACTTGAACTAGACAAAAATACCGTTTTTTCCATTTCTTCCAACAACTTTTTCCTAGAGCATACAGATAACTGAAAAAACAATATTATTATTTACTAATATATATACACATTTCTCAAAATTGGTTTCACTTTTTCTACTGGGCTTGGGCACAACATGAGAAGATTGTCTACTTACAATGCAGGAACTGGAGCAGTTTTTAAGTTTAACATTGAGCTCAAGAATGATTATTTTTCTTGTTAAAAGAATATCATAATACAGTACTATACAATAGCTCAAACCTTGATTGATATAACTTGTGAGGCATGTGAGGTGAGAGTCCTCTACACTGCTGGGAAATGAGTTTGTTCTAGCTTAACACTTGAAATGCACATACCATCTTAAGATGTTTGATCTAAGGGACACATAACACACTAAGATGGTTTAGGTACATTCCAATATGTGAAACTCTCACTGGTATACAGTATGCAGACGAGGAGTCACAATAACGTGGTTGAAATATGTTGACCAAGCCACACACTAGAAAGTGAAAGGACGACGACGTTTCGGTCTGTCTTGGACCATTCTCAAGTCGATTGTGATTTGAGAATGGTCTAGGATGGACCGAAACGTCATCGTCCCTTCACTTTCTAGTGTGTGGGTTGGTCAACATGGTATGCCCAACTGGCCTTTGAGGCCTCCAGTAAACAACTGCCATCTTGAAAAATTACATGATTTTTGGGACATTTTTCTTATGCTTAGAGCATGCCTTTTTAGAATACAAGCAGACAAAAACCTTGTTTTGAATACTATTTGTCTGTGTGTGTATACATATAATGCCTATGTAATCCTTGCATAATGCAAGAGTTAAAGATGAAACATTCACTAACTACAAAAATATTTGAACAGGAAACTAAGAAGCGAGGTATAAATATTTTCAGTTAACTCCTAAATGCACTGAAGATATTTATAGTGTTTCTGTGGAGAGCCCCTTCAGCTTCCTTGAGCTATACCGGGCTGATGTGTATATATTAGACAGTGGTCCAGTTGATGGATTTCTAAGCCTACCGAAGAGCAGTGTCAGAACCTGGCCCCCCCCTCAAGAGAGGCACGAAAGTAAATGCCTACAGACAACCCCCATGTAATCGGAAGCAGTCAGTGTCTGCCATCTACCAGGTCAGGCACCCCAGAAAGGTAGGAATTCCAAAACAGAGTACAGCTGGTTAAAAATTGCAAACCGAAAGCCAAATTGGCAAGCAGAACTCCCCAATCAAAATCAAGTAATCAAGCCTGATGTCACCACAGCCGCCACGCCTCTGTCTGTACAACTCCCCCCTCCCTAGGAGAGGAAAAGGGGGGTGTCCTAGACCTCCCGCGCTGTTAGCCAACCCCAGTTCAGAGGCCGAATTTCAAAAACACAAAAAACGACGAGGGAGGAAGGGATGCTGGGAAGCATTTGGATCTTACCCAGAAAATGGCGTTTCATTACATTCTATGCTGGTTGTCTGTGGAGAGACCCTTCAGCTCTCCGGAGCTACCTAACCAAAGATAAAGGAAAAGAGGAACTTACCAGGGAGGCAGCCACCAATCGCTCCTCAACTCGAAGTCGAAACAACTGGCTGCAACCTGCGACCAAAGGCTACACACACCCGAGAAGGGCCAGGAACATTAACAAGGTACCGTGCAGCCAGGACCCTGTTCAACCTCCAAAAGCCCCATGCTCGAATGTCAGCCCAAGACATATTACCAAAAACAGCAGCCAAAGATGCAAACTTACGAATGTTGTGGGCACGGGGATAGGCCACAAGCTGGCTGGACTGAATAATCCTGCTGACGACCTGGAAGACCCTTGCATTGGAAAAGGGAAGAAGGGAATCAAGGCCCACCCAAAGTGCGTCCCCTGCCACTGTGGCCATAGCATGCAGATAAAGGTGAAGAGCCGGAACTGGACACACTACATGATGCACCCTGGGCCAAACCAACAAAGCATCAACAACCCAAGGACCGTTTCAGAATGCAGCAGAATCATTCTTTGCCAGAAAAGAAGGAGATGGCTGCAAACAAACAAAATAATCCCCAAGACCAAAAGAGCAGAAACCACTGCATGGGAGAGCATGAAGCTCCCCAACCTGATCCCCAGAGGCCAATGCCAACAAGAAAAAAGCCTTACAAAAACAGTCCTAAACCAAACGGGGCCACCATAAACCGAGAGAAAAGAGAGCACCTGGTCTAACGACCAGGACGGCTCAGGCGGCGCATGAGCAGGTCGGAGGTGAAACAATGCCTGAGAAAGCTTGCGGAATGGAGCAGAAGTGACATCCACTCCAAACGCAAGCTGAAGCAGCTCTGCCAGCGCCGAACGATATAAGGCAACAATGAAATGTGTGAAACCTTAAACGAAAAGTTCCAAAGTGTGTTCGTACAAAATTAAATCTTCAGAAAACCAGATACAATAAGAGTTCCAGAGAACAACATTCAGCACATAGAGATGTCTAGAGATGAAGTTAAAAAATGCTCAAGGAGCTAAGAAAGAACAAAGCAGTTGGCCCTGATGAAGTTTCACCATGGGTTCTGAGAGAATGTGCACCTGAGCTCAGCATTCCCCTTCAACTGATTTTTCAGGCATCTCTATGTACAAGAGTCATAGCAGATATGTGGAAAAAGGCTATCATAGTTTCTATCTACAAAAATGGCAGCAGGGAAGACCCTCCCTCAATTACAGACCTGTATTATTGACAAGTGTATAAGTCAAAATATTGGAAAAAATAATTAAAACTAAATGGATAGAACACTGGGAGAAAACTATATAATAACAGACAGACAGTATGTGTTTTCGATCTGGAAGATCCTGTGTAACGAATTTACTCTGTTTCTGTGATTGAGCCACAGAGATTTTACAGAAAAGAGATGGTTAGGTTGACTGTATCTATCTGGACCTAAAAAAGGCTTTCGACTGAGTTTCACATAAGAGGTTGTTCTTGAAACTGGAACATATTGAAGGAGTGACAGGTAGGCTTCTAACATGGATGAGAAATTTTCTGACAGTAAAATGAGGGCAGTAATCAGAGGCAATGTATCGGACTGGAGAAATGTCACGAGTGGAGTATCACAAGGTTCAGTTCTTGCACCGGTAATGTTCATTGTCTACTTAAACGATCTACCGGATGGAATACAGAATTATATGAACATGTTTGCTGATGATAAGATAATAGGGAAGATAAGAAACTTCGATGATTGTCATGCCTTTCAAGAAGACCTGGACAAAATAAGTGTATGGAGCACCACTTGGCTAATAGAATTTAATGTGAATAAATGCCATGTTATGGAATGTGGAATGTGGATCATGGACCCCACACAACCTATAAATTATGTGAGAAATCTTTAAAGATTTCTGATAAAGAAAAGGATCTAGGGGTGGTTCTAGATAGAAAACTATCACCTGAATATCACATAAAGAATATTGAGCGAGGAACCTATGCTACACTCTTAAACTTCAGAACTGATTTTAAATACAGTGGTACCTTCGTTTACAAATTTAATCCATTCCTTTAGATGGTTCATAAACTGAGAATTTGTAAACCGAAACGAATTTTCCAATAAGAAAAAAATGGAAATTGAATTAATCCGTTCCACATCACCAAAAATATTAACTTAAAAGTACATAATATACATACTACTTATATTTATATTATACTACTACTTATATTTTGTACTACAGTATGTACAAGTATATCTTACCTTTATTGATGTCGCTTGTTGGTGTATGGAAGACGGTGAGGATGGGGGGAGGGGGAGGTGTTAGTGTTTGGACTAACACTAACATTAGGCAGTGATGACTTTTCTGGGGAACTCTCTTTCCTACATTTTGCGGGCATACCACTAGGACTCAGTTGTGGCTAACTGCTTGATTGTCTCACTAAGAACCTTTCCATAGAGACTTGTTTTTCCTCTATTGTTATCCTCACATTTGTTTTCTAAATAAATTGAACAACAGTTGAACTTTACCACCGACTTTATTGGGACCCATGGCATGATATATAATAATTACTTTTATGATCAGAAACCAAAAAAACCAGCGTTGAATGTAATGAAATGCCATTTTCTGGGTGAGCCCCAGAGGCTACCTGGAGCTTATCGGGCAAATGTATGTTATTTTAGACTGAGACATTAGCTAAGGAGTTCAGACCTACCAGGGATCAGCGCCAGAACCTGGCCCCTTCAGAGAGGTTTCAGGGACCAATAGCCCTGGAAAACCTCCTTGTGGTTGGGGTTTTCCTTATCTGCCATCGACCGGGGTTTGCACCCAGAAAGGTAGGTATAACAAAACAAACCCATATGCTAAAAAACTAAAACAAAAAAACGAACAGAGAGGTAGAAACTCCCTACAATCCCAAGGAAACAAGCAAACAAGCAAACATCACACTTTACTGTCCAAGCAGCTCTGAATAAATGCCATGTTATGGAATGTGGAATTGGAGAACATAGACCCCACACAACCTATAAATTATGTGAGAAATCTTTAAAGAATTTTGATAAAGAAAAGGATCTAGGGGTGGTTTTAGATAGAAAACTGTCACCTGAGGACCACATTAAGAACATTGTGCGAGGAGCCTATGCTACACTTTCTAACTTCAGAATTGCTTTTAAATACATGGATGGAGAAATACTAAAGAAATTGTTCATGACTTTTATTAGACCAAAGCTGGAATATGCAGCGGTTGTATGGTGCCCATATCTTAAGAAGCACATCAACAAACTGGAAAAGGTACAACGACATGCCACTAAGTGGCTCCCAGAACTGAAGGACAAGAGCTATGAGGAGAGATTAAAGGCATTAAACATGCAAAAAGTAGAAGATAGAAGAAAAAGAGGTGATATGATCACTACATTCAAAATAGTAACAGGAATCGATAAAATTGATAGGGAAGAATTCCTGAGACCTGGAACTTCAAGAACAAGAGGTCATAGATTTAAACTAACAAAACAAAGCTGCCGGAGAAATATACGAAAATTCAGTTTTGTAAACAGAGTGGTAGACGGTTGGAACAAGTTAAGTGAGAAGGTGGTGGAGGCCAAGACCGTCAGTAGTTTCAAAGCGTTATATGACAAAGAGTGCTGGGAAGACGGGACACCACGAGCATAGCTCTCATCCTGTAACTACACTTAGATAATTACACTTAGGTAATTACAATGTAGGACTGAAAACATGAGATTCTTTTTCACCCACAGCGTTAAAAACTCGCCTACCCACTGAAGCCGTATATGCAAAAACCCATTTACATTTTAAAGTCCAACCTCGAAAAGATCAAGGCAAATTGGGGGAGCCTTTGAGAAGCCGCTAGGTTCCTGTCCTCGTCAAACCACTAGTGTTGGTGGCCTTCAGGTAAAATATTGAGGGAATAAACAAGGACAAGGATACCCTTTTCAAATTAAGAAAAACAGAACAAGTAGAAATAGGAGAAAGAGTTGCAAATGCAAATGAGACAGACAAGATTAAAAACACCTTATTAAAAGACATGATTAAAAACACGTTCCTTATATAATTGTTACCTAATGTTGGTAATGAATAAAGTTTATTCCTATTGATGCATATAATAGGCTCATAAAATAAATGGGTCTCTAGGACTAGGTTTCAACTGAGCTGAGGTAAGATTACAGCTCTTGCTTGCATTGTCACCAGGTCCTTATATGATCATTCCTTTATAATAGTTCCCTATGTGATAGCTTCAGAGTACATTCTCATGAAATAAATGAGTCTGTAGGAGCAGACTTCAGATGAGTTGAGATAGGATAACAGCTCGTGCTTGCAGTTTTACTTGGTACAGTACATCATTTGACAGCCCTTATGAACCCTAGTCTTAGTTAACACACTAGTCTTAGTTAACAACAAAAAAAAACTTGTATAGAATGAAGGGTATTCAAAAAATTAAAAAGCATTAAAAGAAGAAGTGAAAAACACCTCCATCGATAGTTGCTAAAGCAAATATTGCAGAATAGAACAACAAAAATTTTAAACTCGGGTATAAATGACTAAGAGGCAGGGTCTAAAGAACTACTGTAGATCTTACTCCTAATAACACTGACATAAATAGAGATAAATATGCACTCAGGTAATCGGGAAAATCACATATACTAAACTATGTATGTCAGTGCATCATCTTTGTTATATAGCATGATCATGAATGCAGGACAATAAACATCTTTAACCTTTAAACCATGCAATACATACATATACGGCGGGAGTAACTGTCATGGACTGGTGTACATCGTACATATACGATTTGAGGGTCTAGCACACGATTTTAAATGCCCAGCAAGGAATAGGGGCAGCTATAGTCCAGTCATGATCGATAGTAAACAGATTCCATCTTGGAAAAAAAATCATGGGTAATGGGGGGAGCAACCAAGGCTGGCACATGCAGCATGAGCTAACAGCGCTGCTGTTCAGCTTGTGACCACAGCATCGCCTAAAAATGTCAAAATATATATGTACATGCTATTATTTAGTGATGATAGTATTACAGAAGACCCCTGACTGATAAAAATGACCAGGATTCTGATAATAGCATGTTTGTGGTGATATTTAGCACTGTGCTCTATGGTGGTAGGAGTAATGCTGAGGGAGGGAGGTGGCATCATCTTCTGACTTTGTGTGGCCACCTTTTATTGACTTGACTTACCATACCAGCTTAGTGGTTCGCTATGGTGAACTCAAATATAGATACTTATATATAACGTGTGTGTGTGTAGAATGTAATAACAGCACTAGGAGTATGTTGGGAGCCACCATTTTGGTGAGGGAGGTGTGTCGTCTGCATGACATGTCGTGCTGTGTACTGGTGGCCACTATGCTCTTTGGGCACCATACTAGCTTATTTGTAAAGTTATAGTGAATAAAACATGTAGATACTTATATATAATGTGTGTATATATAGTGTAATAACACCACAAACAGTATTGTTGGAGGAGAAATATTAGTGCATCTGGCCCTGAATCAGTGAGGGAGGCAGCCGCCAGCTGACTGTGTGTGTAGCTATGTCTCTCAATTTATTTTATTTATTTATTTATATACAAGAAGGTACATTGGGTTTATAAGAGTACAGAGCACTGAAGTTATACAATCTTTTAATGCCACTAGCACGCATAGCGTTTCGGGGAGGTCCTCATCCTAACAAATAAATTTAAGAAGGTAATTTCTAGCATAATTAGAAAATGTTTACAGGTACATTGTAAGAAAGTATAAAATACATTGTAGGAAAGTATAAAAACACAGTGTAAGAAAGTATAAAATATACATTGTAAGAAAGAATACAAAAATACATTGTATACGAAATTTGGCAGAAAAAAAGGTTGGTACATTAAAGTAAATTTAAGGGTTATCCACAGGTACATAATTTGAGGATTATTGCAAGATATAATCTAGCAAACTATGTGTATGACATTATATATGATAACAGCAATGATTACAATGGTAAAGTTGTATGGCATAGGTATATATATTGGAGAATTGGGTAGCACTACATACAGTGCGAGTTTCAAGCCCTAGGTAGGAAACTATGAAGATGAAATTAGGTATTGCCTGAATAATAACTAAAATAATATCTCTAATTGCCTGAACTCCACAATACAAGCTTAGTTATACAGTTGTGGTGAATAAAACATGTAGATACTCTACATAATGTGAGTATATAGTGTAATAACACCACAAACAGTATTGTTGCAGGAAAAATATTAGTGCGTCTGGCCTTGAACCAGTGAGGAAGGCAGCCGCAGCTTACTGTGTGTGTAACTACGTCTCTTATTGCCTGAATTCAACATACAAGCTTAGTTGTACAGTTATGGTGAATAAAACATGCAGATACTTATATATATATTGTTTTATGAACACAATAATTGAATCACTAATATGCACACCATAATTTTGAGTATAGCGATGGTTCACACATTTTATTATATAAATATATCACATTACACACCATTGAATAACATTGCTGCAAAAAAACTAAGAAAAAATCAGACACATTGAAATAATTAGGTAACAATATCTTTGTGGCAACTCCGGCCTGACAGCTTGGGCGGAGCAAACTGCCACCGACGTTTGCTGTGTCAACGCCTCTTTTCTGTGGGGAGCCCCTATGGCTCCCTGGAGCTTATCGGGCTAATGTATGTTATATTAGACCGGGACATTAGCTAAGGAGTTCAGACCTACCAGGGACCAGTGCCAGAACCTGGCCCCTTCAGAGAGGTTTCAGGGAGCAATGGCCCTGGAAAACCCCTTTGTAGTTGGGGTTTTTCTTATCTGCCATCGACTGGGGTTAGGCACCCAGAAAGGTAGGCATAACAAAAACCCCACATGGCAAAAACTAAAACAAAGAACCGAACAGCGGTAGAAACTTCTTACAATCCCAAGGAAACAAGCAAACAAGCAAATATCACACTTTACTGCCGCGCCGATCGTCCGCACAGCCCTTTCCCGCCCCAAGAGGGGGAGGGGGGAGCCCCGGACCTACTGCGCCGGCTACCTAGCATCAGTTCGTAAGCTAATGTCAACCGGGATAGATGCTTCTCTGGCCTCACTTTCCTAGGCAGTGTTTGCCTTGTGTGGCATTCTCTGCCGTGTGTTGTGTTGTGCGGTGGCCAGGAGTACCTCATCAGTGCCGGGGCTGCATGCGCTTAGGGGCTTCCTTCCCTAAGCGTCCTGTGAGTACTGCCCCTGCGTGATGGGGTTATCTTCCCTGGGGCGTTTGGGATCTATTCCCATAGAGGTTCTTGCTGCTCAGCATTTGCCTCGCCCTTGGGGCCAGCTGGTACTTGGGAACCTTGTTTGGCCCTGGGTAGGGATTGGTATTGTGCTGGTTAGGGCGTCAAGGTGTTGCACGACCTGCCACCTAAGCGGCGACCCGTTCCTGTTGCCTCTAGAGACGGTGTACTTTTGTGGGTTTTTCTTTTGTTTTTATTTTCATTTGCCTGGTGGGGGTCTGTCTAGTGTGGCTATAGTTCCACTGGTAGTGTTTGGTGGCCCTCTGCTAGGCCCCCGTGATTGTACACGTCACAGGGGTTTTCAGTGTTGACCTCTACCCTCTTGTTATTTTTGGGTTTCTTAACGGGTTAGCAACACCTTGCCCGGGCTTCCCGTAGCAGTCAACCTACAGGCCCTGGAAACCCCTGTCTGGGCTTGGTGGACCACTGAATGTGTCTTCCGGGTTCCAACCCATCTTGTATGGGATCGTTGGTTACTGTGCCCTTGTCTCCGGGAGACAGTCTCCACTTTTACCTCCGTCATGCTGCCTGTTGAGTCACTGACACCTTGACCCAGAGTCTTGCGAAAGAGATTCTCTGCTTGTTCTCCGGTACTCTCCTGATGTTATTACTGTTCAGAGTACAGGCGGCATCCGTGTTGCAAGCTAGGTTAGGTTGCTGCAACACGCTAGGTTGGTTTCCCACTCGGATGCCCCAGGGCAGCCCCGTTTTGGTTAGGTGCTATTCGCCGCTTTCCCTCCCTGTTCCCGGTTCCTGACTGTCTGTGGGTTTCGAGATCGAGGCGGGGTTTAGTTGGGGCCAAGACTCGGGCGGTTTTCGGGGGCTGCCCTGTTCGGGTTGGGGACAGAGGTTTTCGAGCCTGTTCCTCCTGCCAAGGCTTCTGGGTTTACCAGCGTCCCTTTCTTGCTGCCTTTCCAATGGACTCTTCCTTTTCTTTTAGGGAGGAGGGCTTGGAGGACGGCTCTGCCCTGGGGCCTCTGTTGCGGGTTCCCGGGGCTGAGGGGAATGCATGCTAGCAGTTCTGGGGCAGTTTGTCCCTGCCTGGGTTTTCTGCTTCTGGGCGGAGTTTTTCGCCCATCCAGTCTGCTTGCTTCCCACTTTTGCTAGCGTGTTTTCGTATCTTTTGCGTCGGTCACAGCCCTCTGTTCTGGTGGCCATTTTCTTCTGACGGTTTCCCGGCGTGGCCACCAGCGCGGCTTTGCGGTTTGTTTACATGCGCCTGGGTGTGCGAGCGAGCGTCTTGGGCGAGTTTTTCACCTTTTTCAGGGGTTTTATTCTCATGGTGTCGTTTCTTTGCTTTTCTGGTGTTTTCTGCCCGTTTCCTGTTCCTCTGGGAACATTTGAGTGTTGATTTTACACTGGGTTTTCCATTTTGTCTGTTTTGGGTCTGGGCCCTTAGGGTTTGGGCTCAGTGTCCCTGTCTGTTATGCTTGCTCCCACACCATGTCCCTCAGTTTTTGGTCTGTTTTGACCGTTTCCCTGGGGGTTCTGTTTGGGACTGTGCTTTGCCTTTCTGTGGTGTATCTACGCCAGCAAATGTGGTGGTTTGGGCTCCCCTGGTTCAATTCTGGGTTCCTTTGGGTTTTTTGGTTTCGTTCCGGAGGTTTCTTCCTCTTGGGTCCCCTTTGTGGGTTCAGGGGCTTTGTTTCCTCGTGTGTGACCAGGTTCTGCCTTCTGGGGTTCCGGGGTCTTCCTGGCTTGCAGATTGATCTTTTTAGGTCTTGGCACGTGATGTGGTCGTGCTGGGACTTTGGGGTTTTGTTGTCGAGGTGGGCCTTTTGATGCAGTTTTGTGCCTTCATCGCCTGGCCGGTGTGGTGCTCTGCCCACTGGTCGGCGGCTTGTAATTTTCTTTTCACGTGTATGTGTGTGTGTACACATGTACATGTACATGTGTACACTGTGTGTGTGTGCACATGTGTACATGCATACGCACGTGTGTAACATACCGTGTGTGTGCGTGTATTTGTATATGTATGTGTATATACATAATATATATGTGTATATGTGTGTGTATACTTTTTCTTTCGGAAGGGGCTCTGTTCCCTTCTCTGTTGATGGGGTGCTGGGGGAGCAGCTTGCTCTGCTGACTCTCGCATGGTCCCGCAGCTAGTGGGTGCTTTTGGTTGTCTTCCGGCCTCTGGTGGCGGCGGTGGACGGCTTCTCCCCCTTTGGGGGGTTCAGGGCTGGCGGGGTGGGCTTCTTCCCCTGTGCTTTGTCATGTCATCTTATGGGTGCATTGGACATGGTCGATCCGCCCCATCCTTCTGGTGTTCCTGTCTGCTCTATGCAGACATGGGCCTGTCGAATCTGCGATTATTCTGGACTTCTTCAGTCTGCGCCCTGGATTCTATGCCCTCATCAGAGGACTGTTGTCTCCTGTCCGGCTTCTGTTGGGGCCGGGTGCCTGGATGGTGGTCCTGGACCTCCAGGTCAATTCTTGGCACGTTCCTCTCCATTTTCCGGGACTGGCACAGTTGGCGGTGAGGCTTCAGGCTTGCCGCTTTTGCCTTCCTTATTTTGTATTGGCACTTGGTGTATTTACGCATCTTTACCGGATCTTGGTGCCCTGTCTGAGGCTGCTTGGGACTCGGTGTCTGGCCTACCTCGACGACTGGCCGTTGTGGGTTTCCAGTCGGTCTGTTTGTCTGCTTGCCAGGGATGCGGTTCTTTCCAGATCACCGGGTTTGGTTTCCTGGTGATCTGGATTGTTCCATCTGTTTCCGTCCTGGGTTCGGACCTGGCTGGGTCTTGTTTAGGGCTCTTGGGCCGCTCCTTGTCATTCCCTCCAGAAGTGTTGGTGCAGTTGTGGGCCTGCCTTCGGCTGTGCATGAGGGGGGTCCCAGGTTGCTCGAGCAGTTGTGTGGGAGTCTGAACTTCGACGTGCTGGTCTGCCCGCGGGGTCGGGTTTGGCTTCAGCGTCTGTTTGATTCCTTCGGAGACTCCCCTTCCGCCTCTCTTGCAATCGTTGGGTTTGTTCCTCCGGGATCTTGTGTTGGTGTTGCGTCACCAGCTTCCTCTTTGGGGTTTTCGGGGTTCCGTGCCTTGGCACCTCCCCGAGCCTTCGCTCGATGTGTTCACGGATGGGTCATCTCTCGGTTGGGGCTTTGTGACCAGTGCTCACCAGGTCGGCCGGGAATTGTGGGGTCTGTCCATCCATCGGGCTCACAGCATGGTTCGGGAGTTCATGGCTGTCTGGTTTGCGCTTCGGAAGGTTTGGGTCCCTTGGTGCTCTACCATTCAGCTCCATTTGGACTGTTCTCTGGCGGTTCTTTGCTGGAACCACAGGGTTTCTCTTAGGTGTTTGACCTTTGGAGTTGGTCCCTTAGAGTGGCTCATTTGCTGGATTCTCGGGGTTTGGCTAACCGTGAGGTTCATGTCCGAGGTGTGTCCTGCGTCCTGGCAGACAGCTGTCTCGGTTCATTCCTCTGTTTGCGGATTGGCCAGTCTATGCTGACTCATTTCGTTGGCTCTGCCAGATGTATGGACTCCTGGCCATGGACGTCTTCGAGTCGGCGTGGTCTAGGCGTCGCCCATTCTATGTGGTGCCCTTATCCACCTGCGAGGCGTTCACGTGGATGCTTTTCAGCAGGACTGGTCGAGGTGGAGGTACCTGTTCCTCTTCTCCCGGTCCAGCTGTTGCTTTGGGTTCTGGCTCAGTTGGAGCCCATTCCCATGAAAGTAGTCCTTATGGTCCCTTGGTGGCCTGCCCAGCTTTATTTTCAGACGCTGCTTGGTAGATGTCCGAACCCGGGGCGTTTTCCCGCGGCTCCGCCTCTTTCGGCAGGTCGGACGGTCTTGTACATGACTGGTTCGGCCTTCTCCTCGGCTCTTCGCGTCTGGTTTTTTGACGTGGGTATCACCATCTCTGTGGTGATCAGTGGCTTTGTTGATGGTGTCCCACCTGTGAGCTTCGTCTCGGCGACAGTATGATTTTCCTGGTGTTTCTATGCACTTTTTCTGCTCTTCGTAGGTTGTCGTTTTGTGCGGCGCTGGCAGAGCTGCTCCGGCTTGCGTTCGGGGTGGGCATCACATCTGCCCTGTTTTGTAT
>WNGS01092210.1:32847495-32868149 GCA_020271785.1 Procambarus virginalis
TGATGAAGGTGTGGTGAACCCCGTGTATCCGCGGGCCGTTTAAATCTTGCGTAGTACTCCAACGCATCATATAATGCGACGCGCAATTTTCTGCAAGTCGGTCAACGCATCATATGATGCGATGCGCAATTGAAGGGTTAAGGGTTAATAGAAAAGACTTCGTGCCCTACTATTTCCAAAAACACTCCAATCAGCGAGTGTATCAGCATCAAAGATGATGATGAACGTACGTAGGCCAGGAGAACCCGTCTGACCAGGAGGAAGTGGAGGGCATGGAGACAGAGGTAGCAGGGGGGTTACAGGGCACCACAGGATGCAGGCAACATTTCGCCTCCAATCTATTAGCCTTACTATGATGTTTACTGTCCAGAAAAACACCCTTGAGATCTCCCTCCAAGACCGGGAGAACGTTGTGACCGGAATGTGTGCCAAGGGACAACGGGTCTTGAAAAACCTCAAAGGGATTGGATATGTACATGGGAGAAATGCTGCGTGTACCACCATCCATCGCCATGGTCGGCCGGCAAGCTAAGGTATGCTTGAAGAGATTTAGCCATTCTTGAAGAGATTCAGTCATTCTGGAGAGATTCAGCCATTCTTGAAAAGATCTATGGAAAACATCACCACCATGGAAGCTGTTCATCTATGCTACTTGTATCAGATGCATCATCACTGAACCCAGAAAACAATTCATCTATATATCAACTATAAACAGTGGGGATAACACGTTGAGCATAGCTACAACTTGGATACGCTTGCTGTATCTTCCTCATCGGTGCTGTATCACTTGCATCTGAGCCTTGTGTTCGAGCCTTATTGTTCCTAGCTTCATCAATATCATGACCCTTATGTTTTTCAAACAATAAGGTCTGAATTTCACTAACGGAGAGAATCTTTCAACACCGCGTCTGGCAGGGGATTGGGAGCCAGAAGCACGTGAGCCACCCTTGGTTGCTCATTCAGAACTGATCCTGCCAGCAGCCTTGGGGAAATCAATGAATTTTTTTCAAGATGGCTGCCTCTTCTGGGGGTCTCAGGAGTTCATTTCATACCCAATCTATTGCGCTCGCTTTTGGAATGGGTACGAAAAAATAAAAGTGTTTTTCTTGTTTGGCACAGTAATGGGCAAATGAGATTTCTTGGCTGGTGCAGCACAGTGGTTATGAAGGGCATGATGATACAGCTTCCATTAATGGGCACTTGAATGAAATTTGAACAAATTTGTGACCATATAACATCACAGCATCCAAAGTCTCTCCACACTGTGAAGTGCATTCTAAATTCTTGTGCATTCTCATTGTTTAAAACTGTATATGAACACTTGTAGCTATTTTTACTATTTTTAATCCTCTTCTCAAAGAATTTAGCATTTGAAAAAATATTCAAACATCTCTTCTTCTCATGATATGATACTTCCTATGTGTGACAGACATCTGAACATGAAAGTGTAAATATGTGGTATCTCTTGAATATTTGCTGAATAATCTTGTTGATGACTAAGCATTTTTCACTAAGGATTTATACATTACATTAAACAGTGATAAAATTGAGCCATATCATGAATATTTAGAAGAAATCACACCAATGGTGAGGACTCTATTTTATGTGTGTTTTATACTTTTAGATGCAGATAAAGCAAAGAAGCATGGAATGGATGAATATATAAGTGCCGATCCTGTTAGATTTGATCATCACAATTTGTACAGAGTTCTACAAACTCAAACACTTGAATACCGTCTTATTGACCCATATTGTTCTCTGGTAAGTTGATGCATTTATACTTCACATTACATTAAGTTCAATGTGTTTACCACTTAATAGCTCAAAGATATGAACTGTTTTCCATTAGTATTTGAAATAAACTTTGAATTCTAGTCTGACTAAGGATACTGATTTACCTGATTTATCCGAGGCCCACTAACCCTAGTGGTCTCGAGGAGGATAGGATGCTGACGGCTTGTCGAAGGTTCCCCCCTCCATTTGTCTGATCTTTTCCAGGTATATTTTGAAATTCAGCACAGTTTGGGCAGTTACGGCTTCAATAGGTAGTCAGTTCCATGAGTTAATTAATATTCCTGCTGGTGAAAAACCATCTGTTCTCAGTCCTACATTGTAGCTTGTTGCGCTTTAAAACCGTTGTTCCTTGTTTGTGTTACATTTGACCTGAAGAAAATATCTGGATCAACATCCTCCAACTTGTTCAGTATTTTAAAAGTTTCAATGAGATCCGCCTGTGATGCCTATCTTGCATTGTTGTTAGCCCTGTGACCTTCAAGTATTCCTGATACGATATTATCTGATGCACATATTTTTGAACGAGTTCTGTAATGACGCTCTTGAATTTTGCCATGCTGCTTCTGTGCCAAGTTTGCCCATCAGCTCCCTCCAAGAGACGGTTTGCAGTTCCTTTCTCAATCCTTGATAGTCACCTCGCTGGTAATCTAGAAATTCATCACCTTTGACCTTTATGTGGGTTTCTATATTCATAGTCTATCTTAAAATATGGTGGTCACACGAGGGGCTTAACTGTTTCCCCACCTGAATTTGATCAATTAAACACTATTCTGTAGTCAACACAAGATCTAGTACTGTATACTGTTACCACGTGTCATCTCTATCAAATTCTGTGGTATATTGTGGTATACTATACTGTTATATAGTCTCTGTCAATACCTTTGGAACTAAAGACACCCACACCCACTCCCGATACCCGTCCCCACTCCTGACACCCACATCCACTCATGAAACCCACACCCACTCCTTGCACCCACATCCGATTCCGACACCCACAATCACTTTCGATGCCCATACTTACCACTGACACCTACATTCACTCCCTGCACCCAATCCCAACACCCACATTTACTCCCATTCCCTACACTCACATTCACTTCTAATACCACTACTGACATTCACACCTAGTCCCTGCACCCACAAGCACTGCTGATACTCACACCCACTACTAACACTCACACCTGCCCCAACACCCACTCCCAATTCCAACACCCACTCCCAAGACCCACACCTACTCTCTGCATTCATGCCCACTTAACACATCCATGCCCGCTTCCCACGCCCACTTCTCACACACCTCTTCCCACGTCATGCCTAGTTCAGACACTCACACTCCTCTCCACACCCACTCCTAGACCCACTCCCCACACACCCACTCCCCACACACCCACTCCCCACACACACCCACTCCCCACACCCATTCCTCCCCACACCCCCACTCCCTCATACCCATTCCTCACCCACCCACTCCCCACACCCATTCCCTCACACACCCACTCCCCCCACACACCCATTCCTCACACACCCCCTCCCCCACTCACATCCACTCCTGACATTTCATACCCATTCCTGACACTCATATCCAATCCTGACACCCACAACCATTCCCAACACCCCACAACTGGCACTCATATCCACTCCTGACACCCACACAACCATTCCCAACACCCCACAACTGACACTCATATCCACTTCTGACACCCACAACCACTCCCAACACCCACACAACTGACACTCTCGGCACAACTCTGACACAACTTGACAACTTCTCGGTTCAAAAGGTGACACCCCTAGGGTCAACACTTGCATCAGAGGAGCTCCAGCATATTTCAACAATCCTAAGTATTGTAGTACAGGTTGAGGATAGTGAGTGGTGTCCCAGAGATCATAAAGTATAGTGCTTTTGAAAAATAGATGAGATAACAAGAATGTGCTAAGGGAAGTGAAAAATTGGGTGAGAAAAAGTTGCCCCTATAGTGTTTACAGTGCAGAGAAGAACATTCAAGATGGCCACTGACAAGAGGAAATACAAACAGAGCTTGATTTTGTGGGATTCAATGAAGAAAGCATTGATATTAGCAGTCTACACAACAAGTTGGTAAAATTAGATACTATAGTGAACTCTCATGTAGAAATAATTAGTAAATTGAAAGAAAGTAATGATCATTTGAATAGCAAAGTTTTAGGTCTTGAGGGTTTAGTGAAAGACTTGCACAAGGAAAAGAGTCAATTGGAAACAAATTGCAAAGCCATGGAAGAAGAAAATATACTCTTAAAAATAGCTTTGGAAGAAGTTAGAGCAAATTTAAACATAAATGATTACAATAGGCTAGGCAAGGAAATTCAAGAGGAGAAACAGCTTTTGTCAGCACAGATGGAGGAAGTTACACAGGGAATAGAACAGTGCAAGAAAGATATGCAACTCACTTATGCACAAGTGGCCAAGGAGAAGGAAAAAATGGAAGCAGCAGTAAAGGAAGCCCAACAATGCAGCAACCAAGATAAAACAAACATTAGGCTGGAAGTGAAAAGGAATTGGCATCTAACCCGAGGTTGGTGCAAAACACAGTTGATCGGAGTAAGTCCCTGATAATTTTGGCTGCAAAGAAAAGGAGATAACATCTAGGTCAGAAAGAGCTGTAGAAGAAGCAAAGTAGTAGATAAATTGTTGGCCTCGTGGAAGGTCTTACAACCATTGAGAATGTGTGTGACTACAGAGAATAGGCAGATATGTAAAAGGGAAAGATCGACCTTTGAGGATCACCCTAAACGGTGCCAGCAGATGGAAGAAGTACTAAGGAATGCTAGAAAGTTACAAAGTGATGAGGATGGGAAAATGTGGTCGTTAAGACGAGATCTTTCAAGAGAAGACAGAGAGAAGCTGAAACTGAACCTCGCTGAGGCAAAACGTTTAAATGAGAGCAGGAATGAAGAAGAAATCAATTCATTTTTCTACAAAGTGTTAGGGATAGGCAGACCAGTAAAGTGGTACATAAAGGCAAACCAACAAAATCAATAGAGAGAGGGGGAGTGAAGAATAAGGAGAGGGGGAACAAGTTCCTGAAGATTGCATACACCAACATAGATGGAGTAAGATCGAAGATATTGGAGTTAAGTCATGTAATACAGATGCAGACACCAGACATTGTTGCACTCACGGAGACAAAACTTGAAGATGATATTTTAAATGAGGTCATATTCCCAGGGGCTACTCAATTTGGAGAAGGGACAGAAAAATTAGGAAAGGCGGTGGCGTTGCTGTGCTGGTGAAAGAACACATAAAGGTGAAGGAAATAATGACTGCCAATCCACAAGAGGTTGACATAATAGCACTAGAGATCTGCCATGAAGATGATAAACTAATGGTCATAAATGCATATAGTCCACCACCAGCAGCACATGGTCAAGGAGGAGCTAGATAGTAAACGAGAAGGTCTTATAACAATAATGAGAGAGATTATAGCGAGAGCGGATAACGATAGGTCACGACTGTTGATAGTTGGTGACTTCAATTTGAAATCCATATACTGAGAAGCATANAACCCTCAAACCGCTAGGGGCCCAAATGGAATTCACACCCACAGGCAACAAAAAAAAAAATCCAAAAAATTCTTTCGTCTTATAGAATTGTTTATTTTGTTCCCTGATCACGGAAAAAAAATAACAAAAAAATCGTAGGTAGCATATTTTAGCCGCAGTAGGGTAGGGAAGTGGGCAAAAAAGGGGCGTTGGCAGAGCCTTCGCCAGACGAGGTCTACTCCGCCCGAGCTGTCAGACGGCAGTTGCCACAATATATTATTTCCTAATTATTTCAATGTCTCTGATTGATTTTTTCTTAGTTTTTTGCAGTAATATTATTCCATACAGTGAATTGTGGTATATATATTATAAAATGTGTGAACCATCGCTGTACTCAAAATTATGGTGTGCATATAAGTGATTCAATTATTATGTTCATAAAACAATAAACAAATAGTTTTGCTGTTGTTACACTATATACACAGGTTATATATAAGTATCTGCATGTTTTGTTCACCATAACGAACTACTAAGTTGGTCTTGTGAGTCAAAAAGCAACGAGGAGTGGCCGCCACACACCAGCGAGCCACTCACTGCCACGCCCTCCCTCAACACCACCTCACTCACCCTCATTTACCTCCCACAATACTGTTTTTGCATTTATTCACTATACACAGACGTTATATATACGTATTTACATGTTTTGTTCACCATAACTGTACATCTAAGCTTGTATGGTGAGTAAACGCACAAAGACGTAGCTACTCCACAGTCAGCTGATCGGCGGCCACCCTCAAGGCCACACGCACTAATATTTCTCCTCCAACAATATTGGTTTGTGGTGTTATTATGCTATATACACACATTATATATAAGTATCTACCTGTTTTATTCACCATACTTGTACAAATAAGCTGGTATGGTGCCCAAAGACCCTTTGTGGTCACAGTAAACAACACGATAATTCCTGCAGACGACGCTCCTCTCACCAAAATGGCGGCTCCCAACCTACTCCTCTCGCTGTTATCTCACACTATACACACGTTATATGTAAGTATCTACATTTGTGTTCACCATAGCGAACCACTAAGCTGGTATGGTGAGTGCAGTCAATAAATGGTGGCCACACACAGTCAGAAGACAACGCCACAATCCTCCCTCCACAGCCGTACTCCTCCCTCCATCGAGCACAGCGCTAAATATCTCCACAATCAAGCTGTTATCAGAATCCTGGTCAGTTTTATCAAATTCAGGGGGCTTCAGTAATACTATCACTGCTAAATAATAGCAGTATCACTTATATTTTGGCATTTGTAGGCGATGCTGTGGTCACAAGCTGAACAGCGGTGCTGTGAGCTCGTGCTGCGTGCGCCAGCCTTGGTGGCTGGCGCAATACTGACGTTCTCACTCTCAAGAATGTTGGGCTGGATTTTTTTTCTAGGTGGGATCTGGCAACTATCAGTCGTGGCTGTACTATAGCTGCCCCTATCCCAGGCGGGGTGTTTAAATTATAGCGCTAGACACGAAATCATATATAAATGATGTGCGCGATTTCGGTTTTGTCATTGATATCATTTATATATATATATGCGCGGTTTAAGGGTTAAAAAAACTGGTGGCACTCTTACCCCAGGCGCCGAGTGTCTCGGTAGCAATGGGGACAAAATAGCAGTGGTAATCCAGTTCTCTGTACTTACGGATTTGGCTGATTCCCTGTGAGTGGCAGCGCCACCCGGTTGTGCAACACTGAAGTCAATGTAGGTGTTAGCCAAGGTTGATACGCATGTGTGGTCCCATACCATGTGTCATACTACCCATACATACTGTAGTCCCATACTACCCCATTTCTCGCTAGAGAAAGGAGTAGTGAAGAATAAGGAGAGAGGGGACATGTTTCTGAAAATTGTATACACCAATGTAGATGGAGTGAGATCAAAGATACTGGAGTTAAGTGATGTAATACAGCTGCAGATGCCAGACATTGTTGCACTCACAGAGACAAAACTTGAAGATTATATTTTAAACGAGGGCATATTCCGAAGGGGCTACTCAGTTTGGAGACAGGATAGAAAAATTAGGAAAGGTGGTGGCATTGCTGTACTGGTTAAAGAATACATAAAGCTAAGTAAAATAATGATTGCCAATTCAGGAGAAGTTGACATAATAGCACTAGAGATCTGCAATCAGGATGATAAACTAATGATCATAAATGCATATAGTCCACCGCCAAGCAACACATGGACAAAGGAGGAGCTGGATAATAAACGAGAGGGTCTTATAACAATAATGAGAGAGATTATAGCGCGAGCGGATAAAGATAGATCACGACTATTGGTAGTCAGCGACTCCAACTTGAAATCTATTGACTGGCAAGCATATGAAGCTAGAACAGAGGACTTTTGCACCTGTAGATTCGTAGACCTCATCCTGGAAACATTCTTGTATCAACATGTTGAACAAGCTATGAGGATGAGGGAAGGGGATGTTCCCTCCATGCTAGATTTGATATTTACCAGGAAAGAGGAAGAGATATTTGACATTCAGTACCTTCCTCTCTTGGGTAAAAGTGATCATGTCTTTTTGGCAATAAAGTATGCAATGCATTATAATCTGGAAGAAAATAAACAGATTACATAAATAAAATTAACAGAAAATAAAAAAAAATGAAATAGTTGAAAAACCTGACTTCAGGAGAAGACATTATGGGGACCTTAGAAATTTTTTTAATGAGTATAATTGGACAGATTTGTTGCTAGGCAAGGAAGTAAATGAGATGTATGTCAAGTGTCGTGAAATATATGATAAAGACACAAAAAAATTTATACCAAAGCAGATATGCAGAACCAGGAAACAGGATTGGTTTGTTCAACAGAAATTGCGAGAGGGCCAGAGACCAAAAGACACAAAAATGGAATCAATATAGGAAGAGGCCAAATCCCCAAACATACCAGCCATACAAAGATGCAAGAAACAACTACATGACAGTAAGGAGAGAGGCAGAGAGGAACTTTGAGAACAGTATAAGACAAATGTAAATCAGATCCAGGCCTTTTCTACAAATTCATTAAAAGTAAGCTGCAGGTAAAGGATAATATTCAGAGGTTGAAAATGGGAGACAGATTCACGGAAAATGAAATGTGTGAAACGTTAAACAAAAAGTGCCAAGGTGTGTTTGTACAAAAATGAAATCTTAAGAGAAGCAGACACAATAAGAATTCCAGAGAACAACATAGAGCACATAGAGCTGTCTAGAGACAAAGTGATAAAATGCTCAAGAAGTTAAGAAGAACAAAATAATTGGCCCAGATGGAGTTTCACCATGGGTTCTGAGAGAATGTGCACCTGAGCTTAGCATTGATACATCATGTTAATGTGATTTCTTTGTGCATTATTTTATATAAATACATTCATTAGATACTGTATAATTTTAGTGTCAAGGTGTTTGTTTTCTGTATTTTAAGTCAGATATCAAGAATTTTTATAAAGTAACTTCTTTCAAATTAACAGTATATGAAACCATTGTAAAATAGTGATAATACAGCATTGCTAATACTTTAACTTATTTTCAGCTCAACTTATGGTTGGAATGGGTAAGTAATGTGGTTTGCAAAGACATAGTTATTATAAATTAGAATGACAGGCTTTATAAATAAATGTAGTAGACTGACAAATTAACTTAAACGTTCATGAAAAGTAACATATTCAAGTTTGAGGTGAACTGGCGTGAATCTCCAATCAGACAAAAATTTAAAAAATATCAAGATCTTGTTGATGCCCTTCATTTATAGTTCATTCCCAGATCTGTGTTCACATTATATCCACATCTGCTGCTTTAGTACCCTTACATATCCTATACTATTTATTGATGACTTAAATGATCAACTTGTTTTCTTATGTTGTTCTCTGCATTGTGCCTGCATATTTTCATGCCATCAATATTGTATGGTTTAGATTTTTTTAGTGTTACTTCTATCTTCTACACAATCTATTTGCATCATTTTAAGCATGTGAGAGCATACCAGCACAATTTATATTTCAACAAATACAAACTTACTTATTACATTTAATTTTATTGAAATTCTGTTCTTAGTCAGTATGGGAAGAGCAAAGCTGTTGAAATTTTTGGGAGTAGAAACCCTGCATTTTATTGGTAGCACTTATATTTTCTGCAGATAATAGTAATAGCATTAATATCATTATGCATTTTATTTTCACAAATCCTTCTTGAACAGTTTAAAATTGAAAAATAATTTTGAAAGGCTGCTACTCCACACAATACAAAACAGTTTGCTCTCTGGTGGCACAATTGGCATGCAGATCCCAGCATGGTGTATTCAGCTGTTGATGGTGCAAAAAAAAACTTTACATGATGCAGAAGAAACTGTGGCACTTGACTCATCCTTAATATTACAGATGAAATTTTTATAATTATCAACACAGAAGAAAGTTATGTTTTTATTTGAAAATTCAAATTGGGGTACGAACTTTGTCTCGTCTTGCGACTTTGTTGATACATGTGTGGGTCAACTGAGCGTGTAGTTCCTGGTGGCACGAGCGACCGCCCTTCAGTTTACCAATGCCTCCTGCTTAGTGACAATTGCACTTGAATTCTTTGTAAAGAATTTCATTATTTCTGTGGGGAGCCCCATCAGCTCCCAGGAGCTATTAGGGCTGATGTACACTAAATTAGTTGGGGGCTTCAGTCAATGAAGTCATGCCTACTGGGGACCAGAGCCAGAAGCTGGGCCCCTCAGAGAGGCACTTAATCTGTGTAAACACTTTATTTGCATAGAGTGTTTACACAGATTAAGTTTGACTCGGGGATATCAAAGATATATTTATTTCTGGTGTGGTGATTATAGATTCTGTTACATCTGTCCAGGAAGAGTTTCAGAACAGGGTTTCCATTTAAGAACAGTGTTTTGTAAATGTAAATGGCACAAGAGAATGTGTGGAGTGAGTTTATGTTTAGCATGTTTAGGGATTTAAATAGGGGGCTGAGTGTTGTCTGAAAGCAGTTTGCTTTATTTTTTATTTTTATTTTCATTTATTTATTTATTTATTTTATTTATTTATTTATATATTGCAAGAGTTCTAACATTCTTGTACAGTCACTAGCCTGCATAGCATTTCAGGCAGGTCCTTAACACTTTTGTTTCTTAGGGATGGAGATGACGTCCACAAATAACTCTGCGAATGTTCCATAGGGATGTAGGTGACGTCCAAAATTAAAATATTTGTTAAAATTTAAGTTTTTATCTGATCTTTATGGGACTGGTTTTAAAATGTGCACCAATGTCTTCCCATTCTATTGCAAACTGAGGTCAAAATTGAGGTGAGAAACTTGAAAAGAATAAATACATTTGTGAGCAGGTGTTGCAGGTGTGTCAATGGGTGCTCGCTCATGGGTAATGCTTCGCCAACTTTTGGCTTTGCTATGGGTGGGGCACGCCTGGTTTTTGGACCTTATATGCATATATCCTTGTAGGGAATTCTATTGCCAACAAATTGATACCAAAATGAAAGACATAACATGAGAATTGAGATGACAAAAGTGAAGAGTGTACACATTTTATTGCTCTTGCATGGTCATGGTTAATGCTCAGCCGATTTCTGGGTTTTGTGCGGGTGGCATGCCGGATTTTTCAACTTTATATGCATATACTCCTGTAGGACATTCTATTGCGAACATTTTGATACCAAAATGAACGACATACAACAAAAATTGACGTGATAAAACTGAAAAGAGTATACACATTTCAGTGTTGTCGCACTCTTGCGGGAAACACCTGGGCCACCTTCGGGTAGTCTGGGGTGTGCACGCCCGGAACACGAAAGTGTTAACAACCATACTTTCCCATCCTCAACACTTTGTATTTTTCTAGCATTCCTTAGTACTTCTTCCATCTGTTTGGCACTGTTTAGGATGCCAAACAAAGATCGACCTTAAAGGTCGATCTTTCCCGTTTACGTACCTGCCAATTCTCCTGTAGTCGCAGTCATTCTCTATGGTAGTAAGACCTTCCACGAGGCCAACAATTTTATCTACTACTTTCGCTTCTTTTACAGCTTTTTCTGACCTAGATGTTATCTCCTTTTCTTTGCAACCAAAAATTATCAGGGACTTGCTTTGATCAACTGTGTTTTGCACCAATTTAGGATTTGATTCCAGTTCCTTTCTGACTTCCAGCCTAATGTTTGTTTTATCCTGGTTGCTGCAGTGTTTGGCTGCTTCTTCACTGCTTCTTCTATTCTTTCCTTTTCCTTGGCCACTTGTGCATAGGTGAGTTGCATATCTTTCTTGTACTATTCTATTCCCTGTGTAACTTCTTCCAACTGTACTGACAAAAGCTGTTTTTCCTGTTGAATTTCCTTACCTAACCTATTGTAGTCATTTATTTTTAAATTTGCTTTAACTTCTTCCAAAGCTATTTTTAAGAGTTTATTTTCCTCTTCATGGCTTTGCAAATTGTTTCCAATTGATTCTAATCCTTGCATAAGTCTTTCACTAACCCCTCAAGACCTAATATTTGCTATTTAAGTGGTCATTACTTTCTTTCAATTTGCTGATTTTTTCTACATGATAGTTCACTATAATATCTAATTTTGCCAACTTGTTGTGTAAATTGCTTATATCAATGCCTTTTTCATTGAAACCCCCAAAATCTAGCTCTGTTTTGTTTTCCTCTTGCCGGTGGCCATCTTGAATGTCGTTGTCTGCACTGTAAACACTAGGGCAACTTTTTCTCAACCAATTTGTTCACTTTACTTGGCACATTTGTGTTATCTCATCTATTTTTCCAAAGCACTAGACCTTTATGTTCCTTGAGACACCACTCACTATCATCAACCTGTTCTACAATACTTAAGAATTTTGAAATATTGTGGAGCTCCTCTGATGCAGGTGTTGACACAAGGGGTGTCACCTTCACCAAAAAAGCGGTCCGTCTAATTACCACAAGCTACCACAAGCTACACAAGCTTCACAAAGCTTCCTGGCAATACGTTAGTAATGAATAAATATGATATATTTACTCATTATAATGTTGGTGCTGAATGTACAACACGAAAAAACTTAATTTTAATCTGAAAAAGTATCTTTTTATAAAGAAATTAGACAAAAATAAAGAGCTGGTGACGCCAAATCAAATCGACAATCCAAGCGTCAGTTAGGTTAGGTTAGGTTTGGGTTTGGTTTGGTTTGGTTTGGTTTGGTTAAGTTAGGTTAGGTTAGGTTAGGTTTGGTTAGGTCAGGTCAGGTCAGCCTAACCTAACATATCATATTTATTCATTACTAACGTATTGCCAGGAAGCTTTGTGAAGCTTGTGTCGCTTGTGGTAGCTTGTGGTAATTAGACGGACACCAAAAAAGTGATGTGTGTGCTCATGAGTGTGAAAGTGATGGACCTTTTGATACAACAGAACAAAGAGAAGCTCATTGTGGTTTGCTGTGCCAGTGCAGCTGGTACTTACAAATTTAAATTGTTTGTGATTAGGAAAAGTCTTTTAGCCAAAGCTGTTAAAGGGGGTCTGTCTAATTACCCAAAGTTACGCAAAGCTTCCTAACAAGCTACCCAAAGCTTCCTAACATTACATTAGTAATTAATAAATAGGATATATTTATTCATTATATGTTGGTGCTGAATGTAGAACATGTAAAACATAGTTTTACTATGGATTGAGTAAAACATAGTTTTACTCTGAAAAAGTATAATTTCAGAACGAAATTAGATGATATAAGTTGCTGGTGATGCCAAAGCAAGTCGACAGTCCAAGCGACAATGTTGTGGACACATTGTTGTCTGGATGTGTCTTATGCAAGACACATTGTTGCCTGGAGAGTGTTTGCTGGTGTATCAGTCTCCTGTACCTACCTAACCTAACCAACCTACCCTAACATAACCTAACAAAACCTAACCTATCCAAACCTAACTAGTCATATTTACTAGAGGTTAAATATAACCTCTAGGCAACAATATATCTTGGATAAGCTGCTCCACAACATTGTCGCTTGGGTTGTCAACTTCCTATAACCTCTCATGACACTTAGTTTTGTCTAATTTCATTATAAACTTGTATCATTTCAGAGTAAAAATATGTTTTTTCATGTTTTACCTTCAGCACCAACATTATAGTGAGTAAATATATCATATTTCTTCATTGCTTATGTAATACTAGGAAACTTTGGATAGCTTTGAGTAGATTTGGGTAGCTTTGGGTAATCAGACTGACCAGTTAAGGGGTTTATAGGGCTCATCTTAGTGAATGGATGTTCAGAGTGATGTTTCAGAACTGATTTCAAGTTCATTTTTGTACCAGAGGGGATGACCACTTTAAAAGTCGGCTTGTCAGAGAACAAAATTGTGTAATTTCTTGATACATAACAGCCCATCATATCTATATGTATATGAGCTAGTGAGGGCAATATGTTTGCTGCATACTTGCTGCCCATCACAATTTCCTTTATCCAGCCCATAGACAAAGGAATAATTTCATACTGCAAATTCTACTTAAGTAAATGTGCACTTCCATGCACGGAAGTGTAATAGCAAAGAATTTGTGAAACTCTTCATTGTGTAGTCAGCTGTATGGATTTTGTACTTGCATGCAACATGGTGAAACATTCGACCTTGAAGCATGGCTTGAAAAACTTTTACCTACAGTTGGTCTCTTCATATAAATCCTTTATCTTTAGAACCCTATATTTTAATACTAATCGTAGGGGGATAACTGAATGCACTAGCTTAGCATGGCTCCTAATAAATATAAAAGCACCTTTCTGAGCTGTGCTATTTGGTTGTTCTTAGTTCATTCTTATCTTTCTCCTGGTGCAGTTTGTTGTGTCTTAAAAAGAAATAGGAATAATAGGGCTTCTTTAGACTAATTACCTAAGTGTAGTTACAGGATGAGAGCTATGCTCATGGTATCCTGTCATCCGTATAATCTTTGTCATATGAATCTCGAAACAACTGATGGTTTTGGCATCCACCATCTTCTGTCTTATGATGATGGTGTTGCAATCTGGTATCTGTCAAGGGTATTAGATATGCTAGCAGGTAATGGATTGTTAGGTAGAAGTCTCAGTTGATGGTTAAATGTGATCATGCAAAGGAAGACACTTACATGGCTTTCAATTTTTATGGAATGAATCTCTATTGGTCACTCCAGGCTGACTGAGTTTCTCTAGTGACCCCTCACTAGTATCTTTAATGATCTAGAAAAGGACTGTTTGAAAAGTTCTGTATGGGACCAGTGCCTAGAATGTATCCTATATCATTCATAATTTTTGTCCAGAGGATACAGCAGAAATTATTGTAGGGGGCAGCTGAATCGTACAGATCAGAAAGGTATTTTCCATATTCATTCAAAGCTGTAATTTTATTGTCTTCCAAATTAGGTATCTCCAAAACCTTTTATCTCTCCTTGTAGCTCATATTTCTTGCATGTCTTTACACTTATATACTTCTATAAGTGTAGGTACCAAACAACAGCTGTATATTCCAGTTTAGATCTAATGAATGTTGAAAATAATTTCTTTAACATTACTCTATCCATGCACTTTGAAGTTATCCTACATTCTTCCAATATTGTATAGGCCATTCTCACTTTAGTATTTATGTGGTTTTTGATGATAGAGTATTGCTTGTAATTATCCCTATATCATATTCTTTAGCAGATTTCCTTTAGCATCTGTTACGTAATCTATAATTCTTGTGGGCCTATTCCCAGTCTCCCTCATTTCCATTACTTGACATTTGTCTACAATAAATTTCATCATCTGTTTATTGCTCCATTTGCTTACTTAATCCAAGTCTAATTGGAGGGTCTTAATGTCATTCCAGTTTCCTACTTTACACAGAGTTGTTGCATTGTCTGCAAACATATTCATGTAATTATTCACACCCTCTGACAAATAATTTATATAAATCAGAAACATAATTGGGGGTAGTACTGATCCCTGTGGGACCCCACTAGTGACTTAACTCCCATGCTCACAAATTCCCTCTTATCACTGTTCTCATTTTTCTTTCAGACAAGAAGTCTCCCATCCATTTCAGTAATGTACCCTCAATACCTCCTATATTTTTAATTTCCAAATTAGTCTTTGTGAGGAACTCTATCGAAAGCTTTTTTTGAAATTCTAAATAAATGCAGTCTGCCCATCCATTTCTTTATGGAATAATTTTAGTAACTTTATCGTAGAAATTTAGCAGATTTGATATATGTACAAGATTTTATGTATGCACGTATGCATGTGTGTGTGTGCGTATACAAGTGTATGATTACCCATATAAAGTTTTACAGGCTAGAGCTCAGGTTTGTGATTTGTCAATGCATGCATGCGTGCACTCTTATTTCTGTATGTTTGTATATATATTGTAAAAATTTAAATAATTTTTTTCATATAACAGATCTGGAAGGTGGTAGATTTTTCTTTAATGCTGTAAGAGAGGGTGAGTCCATCTTGTATGCCACGGAAGATGAGAATGAGTCTCATCAGTGGGTCACAGCATTGTATCGAGCCACAGGCCAAGCTCACAAGCCAACTCCACCAGTAATGCCTCAAGGAAAAAATTCCACATTATCCAAAATACAGGGAGGTAAGAAAATGGGTATAGCGTTTATGTAACAAAAAAAGTTATTTAACACATTTACAGTACTTGTACTGTACTTGCCTAGATTCACCTTTCCACCGATTACTAGTTGCCTTTTAATCACTGTGCTGCTCGGCTATAAAATATGACAAACCTGTGGTGTGCCGAAAATAAATTCTTTGCAAAAAATTATTTTCTCTTCTTATGTTGCTAAAATGCAGTCTCTGATCACAGGAAACTAAATAAAAATATTGTATGTGACATACTTTAGCCGTGATGGAGCTGAAAAGTTGAGCAAAGTATGAGCGCTGAGTGATGAAGCGCTCGGGGATGCTCAACTCCGCCAACTCGTGGGGTGGCAGTTGTTGTGAATATCATTTTTCTTAATTATTTCAATGTCTCATTTGTTTCTTCTCTTTTTTTGGCTGTAATATTATTCAAAAATGTGTAATTTGTGGAATTTATATACACTACTGTAGTTCAATGTGTGGAACATTGCTGTGCTCAAAATTATGGGGCTCATATATTTGACATGTATACTATATTCTAAGATCAAGCAAACAGTGTTTTTGGTGTTATTACACTATATACACAGATTGTATATAGCTATCTCTGTTTTTGTGCACCATGGTTTTATATTTAGTTTTTTGCAGTAATATTATTCAGTAGTGTGTAATATATAGAATATATAGTTAAATGTGTGGCATATTGCTATTCTAAAAAATATGGAGCTCATATATAATGACACATACAATATATTATATTCTTAGATCAACCAAATAGTGTTTGTTGTTATTATGCTATATACGCATGTTAAATATCACTATCAACATTTATATGCATCATAACATACTATTAAGCAGTTCTGGTGGGTATGGTGATGAAATCAAAACACAGCATGGAGCCACAAGCAGACAATGCCAGCAGTTGCATGATGCAAAACAATGCCTCCAATATCCTACACATCTCGCTATGACTAGCTACAAAACTGCTGTTATTATCACATTCCTGTCACAAAATCATTAATATTAATCTGTTTCCATAAGAAAATGAATATTAGCCCCTAAGCTGCTCTGGGCTATTTGGCCTTCAACACCCACAGGCGCAAAAAAAAAAAATTTGTCTTATGAAAGTGTTCATTTGTGTTCCGGGATCACAGGAAAAAAGAATAAAAACTGTAGGTGGTATTTTGGCTGCAGTAGGGTGAAAAAGTCTGGCAAAAAAACCAGCGTTGAATGTAATGAAACCGCATTTTCTGGGCGAGTCCGGAGGCTCCCCGGAGCTATCCCAGGCAGATATGCTAATGTCAGACTTTGGCATCCGTCATGTGTATGGAGTTCTTAGGCCTACCGGGGACCACGGCCAGAACCGGGCCCCTCAGAGAGGCAAGGGGAGCAATGGCCTATAGAACAGCCCCGTGTGGTATGGAAGCATTCTGTCTGCCATCGACCGGGCCAGTAAACAACACGATAATTCCTGCAGACGACGCTCCTCTCACCAAAATGGCGGGCTCCCAACCTCCTACTCTGTGGTTTATACTCTCTATACACACGTTATATATAAGTTGCTACATTTGTGTTCACCATACGAACCGCTAAGCGGTATGGTGGAGTGCAGTCAATAAAGGTGGCCACACACAGTCAGGATAACGCCACCACCCTCCCCCCACAGCCATACTCCTCCCTCCATGAGCACAGCGCTAAATATCACACAATCCTCTATTATCAGACCTGGCAGTTTATCACAGTGGGGTCTCTGTAATAATATATGCTAATAATAGCAGAACAGTATATTTGGCATTTTAGGCGATGCTGTGGTCACAGCTGAACAGCGGTGCTGTGAGCTCATGCTGCGTGCGCAGCTTGGTGCTCCGATACTGACGTCTCCTCTCAAGATGTTGGGCTGGATTTTTTTTAAAAATGGCGTCCTGTTTACAGAGCCCTGATGAACGGGTGGTGAACCCCGGTTACTCGGGCGCCCGTTTATAATCTAGCCGTGCTGAGTACTGACCAACGGCATATATAATGCACGCGCCGAACTTTTCTGCAAATCGGATCAAAGCATCATACGATGCGATGCGCAAATTGAAGGGTACAAGGGTTAACTAGAAAAGACTGTCGTGCCCTACTATTTACCAAAAACACTCCAATCAGCGAGTGTATCAGCATCAAAGATGAGTGAACGTACGTAGGCCAGAGAACCCGTCTGACCAGGAGGACAGCGTGTGGAGGGCCAATGGTAGACAGGGGATGGGTATAGCAGGGGGCGTTTACAGGGTCAGACCCAGGATGCAGGCAACATTCGCCTAGCCAATGATGACTGATATTAGCCTTACTATGCTGTTTACTGTGCCAGAAAAACACCCTTGGATCCTCCCTCCACGACCGGGAGAACGTTGTGACCGGAATGTGTGCCAAGGGACAACGGGTCTTGAAAAACCTCAAAGGGATTGGATATGTACATGGGAGAAAACTCGACGACCTCAATAGCTCCCTCGTCATTCTCGTTCACTAGCCGCCCAGTTCCATATAGTTTTTCTTATTATTGTCTGCGAGTCATTATAGAGAGTATTCACTTAAATACACCCTCCAGATTTTTTTCTCTTTCCTCCTCTTTGCCTCGCTATCTTGTACACCACCCACATGGTCGGCCGGCCAAAGCTAAGGTATGCTTGAAGAGATTTAGCCATTCTTGAAGAGAGGAGATTCAGTCATTTCTTGGAAGAGAGATTCAGCATTCTCTTGAAAGACTCTATGAAGAACCATCACCACCTATGGAGCTGTTCATCTATTCTACTTGTATATTCCAGATGTCATCATCACTGACCAGAAAACAATTCATCATATGATATCACTAGAAACCAGTGGGCAGCTAGATACACGTTCGAGCATAGCTACTAATGGATAACGCTTGCTGTATCTGTCCTCATTCGTGCTGTGATCACTTGCATCTGAGTCCTTGTGTTCGAGGCCCTTATTGTTCCTAGCTTCACCAATATTCAACCCTTATGTTCTTCAACAAATAATGTCTGAATTTCACTACAGAGAGGATCTTTTACAACACCATGCGTTCGGACAGGTGTTTGTGAGCCAGAGGCAACGTGACGCCAACCCTGTGGTTGCTGCATTCAGAACTGAGCCAACCCGCAGTCCTGGGGGAAATCAATGAGATTGTTTTCAAGATGCTGCCTCTCCCTGGAGGTCCCAGGAGTTCATTTCATACCCAATCTATTGCGCTCGCTTTTGGAATGGGTACGAAAAAATAAAAGTGTTTTCTTGTTTGGCACAGTAATGGGCAAACGAGATTTCTTGGCTGGTGCAGCACTAGTGGTTATGAAGGGCATGATGATACAGGTCTTCCATTAATGGGCACTTGAATGAAATTTTGAATAAAATTTGGGATCCATATAACCATCACAGCATCCAAAGTCTCTCCACACTGTGAAGTGCATTCTAAAATTCTTGTGCATTCTCATTGTTTAAAACTGTATATGAACACTTGTGGTAGCTATTTTTACTATTTTTAATCCTGCTTCTCAAAGAATTTAGCATTTGAAAAAATATTCAAACATCTCTTCTTCTCATGATACTGATACTCCTATGGTGCAGACATCTGAACATGAAAGTGTAAATATGTGGTATCTCTTGAATATTTGCTGAATAATCTTGTTGATGGCTAAGCATTTTTCACTAAGGATTTATACATTACATTAAACAGTTGATAAAATTGAGCCATATCATGAATATTTAGAAGAAATCACACCAATGGTGAGGACTCTATTTTATGTGTGTTTTATACTTTTAGATGCAGATAAAGCAAAGAAGCATGGACATGGATGAATATATAAGTGCCGATCCTGTTAGATTTGATCATCACAATTTGTACAGAGTTCTACAAACCTAAAACACTTGAATACGTCTTATTGACCCATTATTGTTCTCTTGGTAAGTTGATGCATTTATACTTCACATTACATTAAGTTCAATGTGTTTACCACTTAATAGCTCAAAGATATGAACTGTTTTCCATTAGTATGGTGAAATAAACTTTGAATACTAGTCTGACTAAGGCTACTTGATTTACCTGATTTACCCGAGGCCCACTAACCCTAGTGGTCTCGAGGAGGATAGGATGCTGGACGGCTTGTCGAAAGGTTCCCCAACCATTTGTCTTGATCTTTTTCCAGGTATATTTTGAAATCAGCACAGTTTGGGCAGTTACGCTTCAATAGGTAGTCAGTTCCATGAGTTAATTAATATTCCTGCTGGTGAAAAACCATCTGTTCTCAGTCCTACATTGTAGCTTTGTTGCGCTGTTAACAAACGTGGTTCCTTGTTTGTGTTACATCTGACCTTCTGACGAAATATCTGGATCAACATCCTCCAACTTGTTCAGTATTTTAAAAGTTTCAATGAGATCCGCCCCTGTCATGCCCATCTGTGTCATTGTTGTTAGCCCTGTGACCTTCAAGTATTCATGATACGATATTATCTGATTGCACATGATTTTTTGAACGAGTTCTGTAAGTGACGCTCTTGAAATTTTGCCATGCTGCTTCTGGCCAAGGTTTGCCCCTCAGCTCCCTCCAAGAGACGGTTTGCAGTTCCTTTCCAATCTTGATAGTCACCTCGCTGGTCATCTAGAAATCAGGCACCTGTTACCTTTATGTGGGTTTCTATATTCATAGTCTATCTTAAAATATGGTGGTCGCACGAGTGCTTAACTGTTTCCCCACCTGATTTGATC
>WNGS01092210.1:32868254-32878447 GCA_020271785.1 Procambarus virginalis
TTTGTGTTCACTGATCATGGGAAAATAATAAAAAATCACAAGTGGCATATATTGCCCGCTATAGGGTGGGGAAGTCTAGCAAAAAACAGGCGCTGACTCAGCATGCGTCCCAGACGGTCTGTTGCTCACCAGCTGTCAGGCCGAGTTGCCACAAAAAGATAATTACCTAATTATTTCAATGTCTCTGATTGATTTTTCGTAGTTTTTTTGCTGTAATATTATTCAATAGTGTGTAGTGTGATATATTTATATAATAAAATGAGTGAATCATCGCTATACTCAAAAATATGGTGTGCATATGTTGATTCAATTATGTTCACGTTCATGTACTGGAGTGAACGATATGGAAGAAAATGCAGATAGAACCAGTGAAGAGCAGAGGTGCCATATGCACAATCAGAGAACACTTATAAACATCAGAGGTCCGCGGTTGTTCAACGTCCTCCCAGCAAGCATAAGAATATTGCCAGAAGAACCGGTGACATCTTCAAGAGGAAACTAGATTTATTCCTCCAAGAAGTCCGGACCAACCGGGCTGTGGTGGGTATGTGGGCCTGCGGGCCGCTCCAAGCAACAGCCTAGTGGACCAAACTCTCACAAGTCAAGCCTGGCCTTGGGCTGGGCTTGGGGAGTAGAACAACTCCCAGAACCCCATCAACCAGGTATCAACCAGGTATGTTCATCAAATAGTGAACAAATACTTTGTTGGTTATTACACTATATACACAGGTTATATATAAGTATCTGCATGTTTTGTTCACCATAACGAACCACTAAGTTCCTATTATGAGTCAAAAAGTAACGAGGAGTGACCGCCACACACCAACCAGCCACTCGCTGCCACTCACTCCCTCAACACCTCACTCGCCCACATTCTCCTCCCACCATACTGTTTTTGCTTTTATTCACTATATACAGACATTATATATAAGTATCTACATTCGTGTTCACCATAACAAACCACTAAGTTGGCATGCTGAGTGGCAGTGGCAGCCTGCCAATGGCAGCTACTTCCTCCCTCCCTCAAGTCACCTGAATCACCCACATTCTCCTCCCACAATACTGTTTTTGCTTTTATTCACTATATACAGACGTTATATATAAGTATCTACATTCGTGTTCACCATAACGAATCACTAAGTTGGTATGCTGAGTGGCAGTGGCAGTGGCAGCCAGTGGCAGCCGCCACTGGCTGCCACTCCCTCCCTCCCTCCCTCACCTGACTTGCCACCATTCTCCTCCCACCATACTGTTTTTGCTTTTATATACAGACATTATATATAAGTATTTACATGTTTTGTTTACCATAACTGTACATCTAAGCTTGTATGGTGAGTAAAGGCACAAAGACGTAGCTACTCACACAGTCAGCCGGTGGCGGGCGCCCTCAAGGCCAGACGCACTAATATTTATCCTCCAACAATACTATTTGTGGTGTTATTACGCTATATATACACATTATATATAAGTATCTACCTGTTTTATTCACCATACTTGTCAAGTATACTGGTATGGTACCCAAAGACCACAGTGGTCACCAGTAAACAACATGATAAGTTGGGCAGACGAAGCACCTCCCTCACCAAATTGGCGGCTCCTAACCTACACCTATTGCTGTTATTACACTCTATACACACTTTATATATAAGTATCTACATTTGTGTTCACCATAGCGAACCACTAAGCTGGTATGGTGAGTGCAGTCAATAAACGGTGGCCACACACAGTCAGAAGACAACGCCACAATCCTCCCTCCACAGCCGTACTCCTCCCTCCATCGAGCACAGCGCTAAATATCTCCACAATCAAGCTGTTATCAGAATCCTGGTCAGTTTTATCAAATTCAGGGGGCTTCAGTAATACTATCACTGCTAAATAATAGCAGTATCACTTATATTTTGGCATTTGTAGGCGATGCTGTGGTCACAAGCTGAACAGCGGTGCTGTGAGCTCGTGCTGCGTGCGCCAGCCTTGGTGGCTGGCGCAATACTGACGTTCTCACTCTCAAGAATGTTGGGCTGGATTTTTTTTCTAGGTGGGATCTGGCAACTATCAGTCGTGGCTGTACTATAGCTGCCCCTATCCCAGGCGGGGTGTTTAAATTATAGCGCTAGACACGAAATCATATATAAATGATGTGCGCGATTTCGGTTTTGTCATTGATATCATTTATATATGATATATGTTTAAGGGTTAAAAAAACTGGTGGCACTCTTACCCCAGGCGCCGAGTGTCTCGGTAGCAATGGGGACAAAATAGCAGTGGTAATCCAGTTCTCTGTACTTACGGGATTTGGCTGATTCCCTGTGAGTGGCAGCGCCACCCGGTTGTGCAACACTGAAGTCAATGTAGGTGTTAGCCAAGGTTGATACGCATGTGTGGTCCCATACCATGTGTCATACTACCCATACATACTGTAGTCCCATACTACCCCATTTCTCGCTAGAGAAAGGAGTAGTGAAGAATAAGGAGAGAGGGGACATGTTTCTGAAAATTGTATACACCAATGTAGATGGAGTGAGATCAAAGATACTGGAGTTAAGTGATGTAATACAGCTGCAGATGCCAGACATTGTTGCACTCACAGAGACAAAACTTGAAGATTATATTTTAAACGAGGGCATATTCCGAAGGGGCTACTCAGTTTGGAGACAGGATAGAAAAATTAGGAAAGGTGGTGGCATTGCTGTACTGGTTAAAGAATACATAAAGCTAAGTAAAATAATGATTGCCAATTCAGGAGAAGTTGACATAATAGCACTAGAGATCTGCAATCAGGATGATAAACTAATGATCATAAATGCATATAGTCCACCGCCAAGCAACACATGGACAAAGGAGGAGCTGGATAATAAACGAGAGGGTCTTATAACAATAATGAGAGAGATTATAGCGCGAGCGGATAAAGATAGATCACGACTATTGGTAGTCAGCGACTCCAACTTGAAATCTATTGACTGGCAAGCATATGAAGCTAGAACAGAGGACTTTTGCACCTGTAGATTCGTAGACCTCATCCTGGAAACATTCTTGTATCAACATGTTGAACAAGCTATGAGGATGAGGGAAGGGGATGTTCCCTCCATGCTAGATTTGATATTTACCAGGAAAGAGGAAGAGATATTTGACATTCAGTACCTTCCTCTCTTGGGTAAAAGTGATCATGTCTTTTTGGCAATAAAGTATGCAATGCATTATAATCTGGAAGAAAATAAACAGATTACATAAATAAAATTAACAGAAAATAAAAAAAAATGAAATAGTTGAAAAACCTGACTTCAGGAGAAGACATTATGGGGACCTTAGAAATTTTTTTAATGAGTATAATTGGACAGATTTGTTGCTAGGCAAGGAAGTAAATGAGATGTATGTCAAGTGTCGTGAAATATATGATAAAGACACAAAAAAATTTATACCAAAGCAGATATGCAGAACCAGGAAACAGGATTGGTTTGTTCAACAGAAATTGCGAGAGGGCCAGAGACCAAAAGACACAAAAATGGAATCAATATAGGAAGAGGCCAAATCCCCAAACATACCAGCCATACAAAGATGCAAGAAACAACTACATGACAGTAAGGAGAGAGGCAGAGAGGAACTTTGAGAACAGTATAAGACAAATGTAAATCAGATCCAGGCCTTTTCTACAAATTCATTAAAAGTAAGCTGCAGGTAAAGGATAATATTCAGAGGTTGAAAATGGGAGACAGATTCACGGAAAATGAAATGTGTGAAACGTTAAACAAAAAGTGCCAAGGTGTGTTTGTACAAAAATGAAATCTTAAGAGAAGCAGACACAATAAGAATTCCAGAGAACAACATAGAGCACATAGAGCTGTCTAGAGACAAAGTGATAAAAATGCTCAAGAAGTTAAGAAGAACAAAATAATTGGCCCAGATGGAGTTTCACCATGGGTTCTGAGAGAATGTGCACCTGAGCTTAGCATTGATACATCATGTTAATGTGATTTCTTTGTGCATTATTTTATATAAATACATTCATTAGATACTGTATAATTTTAGTGTCAAGGTGTTTGTTTTCTGTATTTTAAGTCAGATATCAAGAATTTTTATAAAGTAACTTCTTTCAAATTAACAGTATATGAAACCATTGTAAAATAGTGATAATACAGCATTGCTAATACTTTAACTTATTTTCAGCTCAACTTATGGTTGGAATGGGTAAGTAATGTGGTTTGCAAAGACATAGTTATTATAAATTAGAATGACAGGCTTTATAAATAAATGTAGTAGACTGACAAATTAACTTAAACGTTCATGAAAAGTAACATATTCAAGTTTGAGGTGAACTGGCGTGAATCTCCAATCAGACAAAAATTTAAAAAATATCAAGATCTTGTTGATGCCCTTCATTTATAGTTCATTCCCAGATCTGTGTTCACATTATATCCACATCTGCTGCTTTAGTACCCTTACATATCCTATACTATTTATTGATGACTTAAATGATCAACTTGTTTTCTTATGTTGTTCTCTGCATTGTGCCTGCATATTTTCATGCCATCAATATTGTATGGTTTAGATTTTTTTAGTGTTACTTCTATCTTCTACACAATCTATTTGCATCATTTTAAGCATGTGAGAGCATACCAGCACAATTTATATTTCAACAAATACAAACTTACTTATTACATTTAATTTTATTGAAATTCTGTTCTTAGTCAGTATGGGAAGAGCAAAGCTGTTGAAATTTTTGGGAGTAGAAACCCTGCATTTTATTGGTAGCACTTATATTTTCTGCAGATAATAGTAATAGCATTAATATCATTATGCATTTTATTTTCACAAATCCTTCTTGAACAGTTTAAAATTGAAAAATAATTTTGAAAGGCTGCTACTCCACACAATACAAAACAGTTTGCTCTCTGGTGGCACAATTGGCATGCAGATCCCAGCATGGTGTATTCAGCTGTTGATGGTGCAAAAAAAACTTTACATGATGCAGAAGAAACTGTGGCACTTGACTCATCCTTAATATTACAGATGAAATTTTTATAATTATCAACACAGAAGAAAGTTATGTTTTTATTTGAAAATTCAAATTGGGGTACGAACTTTGTCTCGTCTTGCGACTTTGTTGATACATGTGTGGGTCAACTGAGCGTGTAGTTCCTGGTGGCACGAGCGACCGCCCTTCAGTTTACCAATGCCTCCTGCTTAGTGACAATTGCACTTGAATTCTTTGTAAAGAATTTCATTATTTCTGTGGGGAGCCCCATCAGCTCCCAGGAGCTATTAGGGCTGATGTACACTAAATTAGTTGGGGGCTTCAGTCAATGAAGTCATGCCTACTGGGGACCAGAGCCAGAAGCTGGGCCCCTCAGAGAGGCACTTAATCTGTGTAAACACTTTATTTGCATAGAGTGTTTACACAGATTAAGTTTGACTCGGGGATATCAAAGATATATTTATTTCTGGTGTGGTGATTATAGATTCTGTTACATCTGTCCAGGAAGAGTTTCAGAACAGGGTTTCCATTTAAGAACAGTGTTTTGTAAATGTAAATGGCACAAGAGAATGTGTGGAGTGAGTTTATGTTTAGCATGTTTAGGGATTTAAATAGGGGGCTGAGTGTTGTCTGAAAGCAGTTTGCTTTATTTTTTATTTTTATTTTCATTTATTTATTTATTTATTTTATTTATTTATTTATATATTGCAAGAGTTCTAACATTCTTGTACAGTCACTAGCCTGCATAGCATTTCAGGCAGGTCCTTAACACTTTTGTTTCTTAGGGATGGAGATGACGTCCACAAATAACTCTGCGAATGTTCCATAGGGATGTAGGTGACGTCCAAAATTAAAATATTTGTTAAAATTTAAGTTTTTATCTGATCTTTATGGGACTGGTTTTAAAATGTGCACCAATGTCTTCCCATTCTATTGCAAACTGAGGTCAAAATTGAGGTGAGAAACTTGAAAAGAATAAATACATTTGTGAGCAGGTGTTGCAGGTGTGTCAATGGGTGCTCGCTCATGGGTAATGCTTCGCCAACTTTTGGCTTTGCTATGGGTGGGGCACGCCTGGTTTTTGGACCTTATATGCATATATCCTTGTAGGGAATTCTATTGCCAACAAATTGATACCAAAATGAAAGACATAACATGAGAATTGAGATGACAAAAGTGAAGAGTGTACACATTTTATTGCTCTTGCATGGTCATGGTTAATGCTCAGCCGATTTCTGGGTTTTGTGCGGGTGGCATGCCGGATTTTTCAACTTTATATGCATATACTCCTGTAGGACATTCTATTGCGAACATTTTGATACCAAAATGAACGACATACAACAAAAATTGACGTGATAAAACTGAAAAGAGTATACACATTTCAGTGTTGTCGCACTCTTGCGGGAAACACCTGGGCCACCTTCGGGTAGTCTGGGGTGTGCACGCCCGGAACACGAAAGTGTTAACAACCATACTTTCCCATCCTCAACACTTTGTATTTTTCTAGCATTCCTTAGTACTTCTTCCATCTGTTTGGCACTGTTTAGGATGCCAAACAAAGATCGACCTTAAAGGTCGATCTTTCCCGTTTACGTACCTGCCAATTCTCCTGTAGTCGCAGTCATTCTCTATGGTAGTAAGACCTTCCACGAGGCCAACAATTTTATCTACTACTTTCGCTTCTTTTACAGCTTTTTCTGACCTAGATGTTATCTCCTTTTCTTTGCAACCAAAAATTATCAGGGACTTGCTTTGATCAACTGTGTTTTGCACCAATTTAGGATTTGATTCCAGTTCCTTTCTGACTTCCAGCCTAATGTTTGTTTTATCCTGGTTGCTGCAGTGTTTGGCTGCTTCTTCACTGCTTCTTCTATTCTTTCCTTTTCCTTGGCCACTTGTGCATAGGTGAGTTGCATATCTTTCTTGTACTATTCTATTCCCTGTGTAACTTCTTCCAACTGTACTGACAAAAGCTGTTTTCCTGTTGAATTTCCTTACCTAACCTATTGTAGTCATTTATTTTTAAATTTGCTTTAACTTCTTCCAAGCTATTTTTAAGAGTTTATTTTCCTCTTCATGGCTTTGCAAATTGTTTCCAATTGATTCTAATCCTTGCATAAGTCTTTCACTAACCCTCAAGACCTAATATTTGCTATTTAAGTGGTCATTACTTTCTTTCAATTTGCTGATTTTTTCTACATGATAGTTCACTATAATATCTAATTTTGCCAACTTGTTGTAAATTGCTTATATCAATGCCTTTTTCATTGAAACCCCAAAATCTAGCTCTGTTTTGTTTTCCTCTTGCCGGTGGCCATCTTGAATGTCGTTGTCTGCACTGTAAACACTAGGGCAACTTTTTCTCAACCAATTTGTTCACTTTACTTGGCACATTTGTGTTATCTCATCTATTTTTCCAAAAGCACTAGACCTTTATTTCCTTGAGACACCACTCACTATCATCAACCTGTTCTACAATACTTAAGAATTTTGAAATATTGTGGAGCTCCTCTGATGCAGGTGTTGACACAAGGGGTGTCACCTTCACCAAAAAGCGGTCCGTCTAATTACCACAAGCTACCACAAGCTACACAAGCTTCACAAAGCTTCCTGGCATACGTTAGTAATGAATAAAATATGATATATTTACTCATTATAATGTTGGTGCTGAATGTACAACACGAAAAAACTTAATTTTAATCTGAAAAAGTATCTTTTTATAAAGAAATTAGACAAAAATAAAGAGCTGGTGACGCCAAATCAAATCGACAATCCAAGCGTCAGTTAGGTTAGGTTAGGTTGGGTTTGGTTTGGTTTGGTTTGGTTTGGTTTGGTTTGTTTAGTTAGGTTAGGTTAGGTTAGTTTGGTTAGGTCAGGTCAGGTCAGCCTAACCTAACATATCATATTTATTCATTACTAACGTATTGCCAGGAAGCTTTGTGAAGCTTGTGTCGCTTGTGGTAGCTTGTGGTAATTACGGACACCAAAAAAGTGATGTGTGTGCTCATGAGTGTGAAAGTGATGGACCTTTTTGATACAACAGAACAAAGAGACGCTTTGTTGTTTTTGCTGTGCCAGTGCAGCTGGTACTTACAAATTTAAATTGTTTGTGATTAGGAAAAGTCTTTTAGCCAAAGCTGTTTAAGGGGGTGTGTCTAATTACCCAAAGTTACACAAAGCTTCCTAACAAGCTACCCAAGCTTCCTAACATTACATTAGTAATTAATAAATAGGATATATTTATTCATTATAATGTTGGTGCTGAATGTAGAACATGTAAAACATAGTTTTACTATGGATTGAGTAAAACATAGTTTTACTCTGAAAAAATAATTTCAGAACGAAATTAGATGATATAAGTTGCTGGCGATGCCAAAGCAAGTCGACAGTCCAAGCGACAATGTTGTGGACACATTGTTGTCTGGATGTGTCTTATGCAAGACACATTGTTGCCTGGAGAGTGTTTGCTGGTGTATCAGTCTCCTGTACCTACCTAACCTAACCAACCTACCCTAACATAACCTAACAAAACCTAACCTATCCAAACCTAACTAGTCATATTTACTAGAGGTTAAATATAACCTCTAGGCAACAATATATCTTGGATAAGCTGCTCCACAACATTGTCGCTTGGGTTGTCAACTTCCTATAACCTCTCATGACACTTAGTTTTGTCTAATTTCATTATAAACTTGTATCATTTCAGAGTAAAATATGTTTTTTCATGTTTTACCTTCAGCACCAACATTATAGTGAGTAAATATATCATATTTCTTCATTGCTTATGTAATACTAGGAAACTTTGGATAGCTTTGAGTAGATTTGGGTAGCTTTGGGTAATCAGACTGACCAGTTAAGGGGTTTATAGGGCTCATCTTAGTGAATGGATGTTCAGAGTGATGTTTCAGAACTGATTTCAAGTCATTTTTGTACCAGAGGGGATGACCACTTTAAAAGTCGGCTTGTCAGAGAACAAAATTGTGTAATTTCTTGATACATAACAGCCCATCATATCTATATGTATATGAGCTAGTGAGGGCAATATGTTTGCTGCATACTTGCTGCCCATCACACATTTCCTTTATCCAGCCTAGACAAAGGAATAATTTCATACTGCAAATCTACTTAAGTAAATGTGCACTTCCATGCACGGAAGTGTAATAGCAAAGAATTTGTGAAACTCTTCATTGTGTAGTCAGCTGTATGGATTTTGTACTTGCATGCAACATGGTGAAACATTCGACCTTGAAGCATGGCTTGAAAAACTTTTACCTACAGTTGGTCTCTTCATATAAATCCTTTATCTTTAGAACCCTATATTTTAATACTAATCGTAGGGGGATAACTGAATGCACTAGCTTAGCATGGCTCCTAATAAATATAAAAGCACCTTTCTGAGCTGTGCTATTTGGTTGTTCTTAGTTCATTCTTATCTTTCTCCTGGTGCAGTTTGTTGTGTCTTAAAAAGAAATAGGAATAATAGGGCTTCTTAGACTAATTACCTAAGTGTAGTTACAGGATGAGAGCTATGCTCATGGTATCCTGTCATCCGTATAATCTTTGTCATATGAATCTCGAAACAACTGATGGTTTTGGCATCCACCATCTTCTGTCTTATGATGATGGTGTTGCAATCTGGTATCTGTCAAGGGTATTAGATATGCTAGCAGGTAATGGATTGTTAGGTAGAAGTCTCAGTTGATGGTTAAATGTGATCATGCAAAGAAGACACTTACATGGCTTTCAATTTTTATGGAATGAATCTCTATTGGTCACTCCAGGCTGACTGAGTTTCTCTAGTGACCCCTCACTAGTATCTTTAATGATCTAGAAAAGGACTGTTTGAAAAGTTCTGTATGGGACCAGTGCCTAGAATGTATCCTATATCATTCATAATTTTTGTCCAGGATACAGCAGAAATTATTGTAGGGGGCAGCTGAATCGTACAGATCAGAAAGGTATTTTCCATATTCATTCAAGCTGTAATTTTATTGTCTTCCAAATTAGGTATCTCCAAAACCTTTTATCTCTCCTTGTAGCTCATATTTCTTGCATGTCTTTACACTTATATACTTCTATAAGTGTAGGTACCAAACAACAGCTGTATATTCCAGTTTAGATCTAATGAATGTTGAAATAATTTCTTTAACATTACTCTATCCATGCACTTTGAAGTTATCCTACATTCTTCCAATATGTTAGGCCATTCTCACTTTAGTATTTA
>WNGS01092210.1:32879447-32899380 GCA_020271785.1 Procambarus virginalis
GGTTACCAGGGAGCCTCCGGGGCTCACCAGAAAATGGCGTTTCATTACATTCAACGCTGGTTTTTGTGGGGAGCCCCTACGGCTCTCTGGAGCTTCATACTAAGAGAGAAGGAATAGACAGGGCTAACCCGGGAGGCGGCCGCCATAAACTCCGCAACGCGAAGCCAAGATAATAGGTTGCAACCTGCAACCCAAGGCAAACAAGAACGCACAGGAGCAGACGCGCATAAACCTGGGGCGGCCAAGAACCTGTGCGACCCTCAAATCCCTGCGCCCGAAATGAGCCCTAGAGACGTCCACAACACAGCAGCAAACCTGCAACATCTGAACAGTACGGGCACAAAGACAGACCGCAGGCTGGAAGACTGAAAAACCTTGCGGACAACCTGGGAGACCCGAGCCCTGAAAATAGGGAACGGGGGAACCGGATCAACCACAGCGCATCCCAGACACGGTACGCAGGTAATGGCAAAACCACAACCGGACAACGCAGGATGCACCCCGGGCAAACCAATCAAGCATCAATAACCCAAGAACCCCTCCGAAAGCAGCAGTCTCTACCGTCGCCAGGACTGAGAAAGGCTGCACACGTACAAATCTACCACCAGTACCAAAGAGCAGAAGCCTGAACCGAAGGGGCTACCACAAACTGAGGAGAAGATAAGAAGGCAACCTGATTCAAGGACCAGGACGGCTCAGTCGACGCATGAGCAGGCCGGAGGTGAACACAACACGAGAAAGCGTACGAAACGGGCAGATGTGACGCCACCCCGAACGCAAGCCGGAGCGGCTCCGCCAGCGCCGCACAAAACGAGGCGAGAGTAAAAACATAAATAACTGTAGTCCTGAAAACCAAGAAAGGACAGACAACCCCATGCGAAAGAGACGACAACCTACAAGAGCAAGAAAAGTGCATAGAAACACCAGGAACGTCATACTGTCGCCAAGACGAAGCTCGCAGGTGGGACACCGTCAACAAAGCCACCTGAACACCACAGAGATGGTGATACCCGCGTCAAAATACCAGACATGAAGACCTAGGAGAAGGCCGAACCAGTCACGTACAGGCCCGATCCAACCTGCCGAAAGAGGCGGAGCCGGGCGGGAAAACGCCCTGGGTTCGGACACCTACCAGCAGCGCCTGAAAATAAAGCTGGGCCGGCCACCAAGGAACCATAAGGACTGCTCTCGTGGGATGGGCTGCAACCAAGCCAGAACCCGAAGCAACAGCAGGACCGGGAGAAGGAACAGGTACCACACCACCAACCCAGTCCTGCCGAAAAGCATCCACCGTGAATGCCTCGCAGGTGGGTAAGGGCGCCACATAAAATGAGCGACGCCTAGACCACGCCGACTCGAAGATGTCCATGGCCAGGAGTCCATACAACCGACAGAGCCAACAAAACAAGTCGGCGACGACTGGCCAATCCGCGAACAGAGGAATGAACCGAGACAGCTGTCCGCCAGGACGCAGGACACACCCCGGACATGAACCTCACAGTTAGCCAAACCCCGAAAATCCAGCAAACGAGCCACTAGGAACCAACCCCAAAGGTCAACACCTAAGAGAAACCCTGTGGTTCCGGCAAGAACCGCCAGAGAACAGTCCGAACGGAGCCGGATTGTAGAGCACCGAGTGACCCAAACCCTCCGAAGCGCAAACCAGAAAGCCACGAACTCCTGAACCATGCTGTGAGCCTGACGGATGGACAGACTCCACCATCCCCGGCCGACCTGGTGAGCACTGGTCACAAAGCCCCAGCGAGAGATGACCCGTCCTTGAACACATTGAGCGAAGGCTCGGGGAGGTGCCAAGGCACGGAACCCCGAAAACCCCGAAGAGGAAGCTGGTGACGCAGCACCAACACAAGATATCCGGAGGAATGAACCCAATGATTGCAAGAGGCAGAAGGGGAGTCTCCGAAGGAACGAAACAGACCCGAAGCCATACCCGATCCGCGGGCAGACCAGCACGTCGAAGTTCAGACTCCCACACACCGCTCAAGCAACAGCTGAGCACCCGGACCCCCTCATGAACAGCCGAAGGCGGACCACAGCCGTAGTAACACTTCTGGAGGGAAAACAAAGAATGGTCCAATAGCCCTAAACAAGGCCCAGGTCCGAACCCAGGATGAAAACAGATGTAGTGGCCTCCAGATCACCAGGAAACCAAACCCGGCCATCTGGAAAGAACCACACCCCTGGCGAGCAGACAAGCGGACCGACTGGGAGTCCACACCAGCCAGTCGTCGAGGTAGGCCATACACCGAATCTCAAGCAGACTCAACAGGGCACTAAGATCCGGTAAAGATGCAAAAATACACCAAGTGCCAAGTACAAAATAGGGAAGGCAACAAAAGCAGCAAGCCTGAAGCCCCCACCAACTGTGCCAGTTCCGGAAACTGGAGAGGAACGTGCCAAGAATTGACCTGGAGGTCCAGGGCCACCATCCAGGCACCCGGCCCAATAGAAGCCGGACAGGAGACAACAGTCCTCCAGAGGCATAGAATCCGGGTGCAGACTGAAGAAGTCCAGAAGAACCGCAGATGCAAAAGGCCCATGACTGCAAAGAGCAGATGGGAACCCCAGAAGGATGGGGCGGATCACCACATCCAACGCACCCACTAAGATGACATGACGAAGCGCAGGGGAAGAAGCCCACCCCATCAGCTCTGAACCCCCCCAAAAGGGGAGAAGCCGTTCACTGACGCCACCAAAGGCCGGAAGACAACCAAAAGCGCCCACCAACAGCGGGACCATGTGAGAGTCAACAGAGCAAGCTGCTCCCCGCGCCCCGTCAACAGAGACGGGAACAGAGCCCCTTCCGAAAGAAAAAGTACACATACACTACACATAATGTATATACACATGATATACACATAACATACACACAAGGTATGTACACACACGTGTATACACATGTGCACACACACACACAGTGTACACTTGAATATGCGTACACACACACACTTTAAAAGAAAATTACAAGCCGCCGACCAGTGGGCAGAGAGCACCACGCCGGCCAGGCAAGAAGGCACAAAACTGCATCAAAGGCCCACCTCGACAACAAAACCTCAAAGTCCCAGCACGACCACATGTGCCAAGACCCAAAGATCAGTCTGCAAGCCAGGAAGACCCCGGAACTCCAGAAGGCAGAACCGGGTCACACGAGGAAACAAAGCCCCCTGAACCCACAAAGGGCCCAAGAGGAAGAAACCTCCGAACGAAACCAAAGAACCCAAAAGAACCCGGAATCGAACCAGGGGGAGCCCAAACCACCACATTTGCCGGCGAGAACACCACAGAAAGGCAAAGCACAGCCCCCAGACAGAACCCCCTGGGAAACAGTCATAACAGACCAAAAACCGAGGGACAAGGTGTGGGAGCAAGCATAACAGCCAGGGACACTGAGCCCAAACCCAAGGGCCCAGACCCAAAACACAAAAAAGGGAAACCCGGTGTAAAATCAACACCCAATTCCCAGAGGAACAGAAACGGCAGAAAACACCAGAAAGCAAAGAAACGACAACAGGAGAATAAAACCCCTGAAAAAAGGTGAAAACTCACCCAAGAAGCTCGCTCGCACACCCAGGCGCATGTAAACAAACCGCAACGCCGCCCTGGTGGCCACCTGGGAACCTGCAGACGAAAATCCGCCAGAACAGAGGGCTGTGACCGACGCTAAAGATACGAAAACACGCCAGCAAAAGTGGGAAGCAAGCAGACTGGATGGGCGAAAAACTCCGCCCAAAAGCAGAAAACCCAGGCAGGGGCAAACCGCCCCAGAACTGCTAGCAGGCATCCCCCACAGCCCCGGGAACCAGCAACAGAGGCCCCGGCAGAGCCGTCCTCCAAGCCCTCCGCCCTTAAAGAAAAGGAAGAGTCCATGGGAAAGACAGCAAGAAAGGGCCGCTGGTAAGACCCAGAAGCCTTGGCAGGAGGAACAGGCTCGAAAACCTCGTCCCCCAACCCGAACGGGGCAGCCCCCGAAAACCGCCCGAGTCTCGCCCCAACTAAACCCGCCCCGACCCCGAAACCGCAGACGGTCCGGAGCCAGGAACGGGAGGAAAAGGGGCGAACAGCACCTAACCAAAACGGGGGGCCTCGGGGCATCCGAGTGGGAACCAACCTAGCATGTTGCAGCAACCTAACCTAGCTTGCAACACGGATGCCGCCTGTACTCTGAACAGAATAACATCAGGAGAGTACTGGAGAACAAGCAGAGAAAATCTCTCGCAAGACTCCGGGTCAAGGTGTCAGTGACCCAACAGGCAGCATGACGGAGGTAAAAGTGGCGACTGTCACCCGGACAAGGGCACAGCAACCAACGATCCCGTACAAGACGGGTTGGAACCCGGAAGACACATTCAATGGTCCACCGAGCCCAGACAGGGTTTCCAGGGCCCGTAGGCTGACTGCTACGGGAAGCCCGGGCAAGGTGTTGCTAACCGGTTAAGAAACCCAAAAATAACAAGAGGGTAGAGGATAACACTGAAAACCCCTACGACGTGTACAATCACGGGGGCCTAGCAGAGGGCCGCCAAACACTACCAGTGGAACTATAGCCACACTGGCAGACCCCCACCAGGCATGAAAAGAAAAACAAAAGAAAAACCCCGCAAAAGTACACCGTCTCCAGAGGCAACAGGAACCGGTCGCCGCTTAGGTGGCAGGCGTGCAACACCTTGACGCCCTAACCAGCACATACCAATCCTTACCCAGGGCCAAACAAGGGCCCCCAGCCCCAGCTGGCCCCAAGGGCGAGCAAATGCCGAGCAGCAAGAACCTCTACAGGAATGGTTCCCGAACGCCCCAGGGAAGATAACCCTGTTACGCATGGCAGTACTCACAGGGCGCTTAGGAAGTCAGCCACTGAGCATGCAGCCCTGGCACTGATGAGGTACTCCTGGCCACTGCACAACACAACACACAGCAGTGACTGGCACACAAGGCAAACACTGCCTAGGAAACTGAGGCCAGAGAAGCGTCTATCCTGGTTGACATTAGCTTACGAACTGAAGCTTGGCAGCCGGTGTGTAGGTCCGGGCTCCCCCCTTCCCCTCTCGGGGTGGGGAGGGCTGCGCAGATGATCGGCGCGGCAGTAAAGTGTTTGCTGGTTTGCTTGTTTCCTTGTGATTGTAGGGAGTTTCTACCTGTCTGTTTGTTTTTTGTTTAATTTTTACCATGTGGGGTTTGTTTTGTTATGCCTACCTTTCTGGGTGCCTAACCTCGGTCGATGGCAGATAAGAAAAACCCCAACCACAAAGGGGTTTTCCAGGGCCATTGCTCTCTGAAACCTCTCTGAAGGGGCCAGGTTCTGGCACTGGTCCCTTGTAGGTCTGAACTCCTTAGCTAATGTCCCAGTCTAATATAACATACATTAGCCCGATAAGCTCCAGGGAGCTGTAGGGGCTCCCCACAGAAAACAATGCTTTCCAAAAACAGTTCCAGACCAAAAGGGCCACCATAAACCAAGTGGATCAAAGAAATGAAATTAGCATGTCAAGGATCAGTGAGCTCAGGGGTGTATGAGCAGGGCCAGATGTGAAATAATGTAATTACCTAAGTAATTACCTAAGTGTAGTTACAGGATGAGAGCTATGCTCGTGGTGTCCCGTCTTCCCAGTGCTCTTTGTCATATGACGCTTTGAAACTACTGACAGTTTTGACCTCCACCACCACCTCACTAAACTTGTTCCAACTGTGTACTACTCTGTTTGCACAAGAAAACTTTTTAATGTTTTTTGGCAGCTTCCTTTCCTCAGGTTGAATCTATCACCTCTTTTTTCTTGAAGTTTCAGGACTTCAAACTGGATAGACCAAAGATGAACCATAGATCCTGAGAGTCCTATTGTGGGATTGGAAATAGGCAGGAAAATCCACCAAAGAGAGTCAGTCATTTTGACCATGCCTGAAGCCACCCACCCTGAGATGACCCAACGAAAGAATGGAAAGGAGGCCTGCCCTGAAAAACTCCGAGCCCCCTAAAAGAGGTAGGAACAGCCATCTCCTCTGCAGGCTGCAAGAAACAACCCCAAAAACCCACAAATTGTGGAACTGTTTCGGCATACTGAGCGAGCCTTCCCCCACAAACGCCCCGTGTAAGGGGAAACCTGCAAAAGCATGAACCCCATGAGCCAGTCTTCCAAACAGAGCAAGCACAGTGACAACCAGACAAAAAAGAATCGGCTGCAGGAAGCACATGTCACCTGGCATCTGGCTTCAGGGACAATCTACCCCAACTAACAGCAGACGATGCCCTGGCCCGATCAAACCACAGTGGAAGGCGAGAATGATCCCCATGAACACACATTAAGTCAGAAAGAGGCTGACAAGCTGTGGCTGCAGATGACAGGAACTGGAAAACAATGTCCTCCTGAAGCAGTAGCGGAGATGGGAGCTATAGCTCACACTGAGCCCAAGAACCAGACCAGCACGGCCTGCCGATATGTGAGGTAGGAGGTATAAAAAGAGGCCACTGCCTCCCGGAGGATGAGAGCATACAGCTGGAGAAGGACCACCTACACAGCTGCAGCAGAGACCCCCCCCCCCCCAGAGGAACCTAATCGAGCGTCCCAACCTTCTCCAGGAGCCAGTCGGAATATAGCTCGGGAGGCTCAAGAAGCATATGATGGAACCCAAGTGCAATTGGGCATGAAGGTTGCCTGCAACCAACATAGCAGACAACTGAGAGAACTGAGCATTCAGCTGTATGAGACCTACATCATGTACTGAAGACAGAAATCATACCAAGCCCCAAGGGTAAACAAAGACAAGTCTGCCAGCCAGGATGACTCCAGAACCTTGGATTGCACCTAAAAAGGGGAGAACTGGACTCAATAGACTCTGAAACTAGACTCTGATTCTATCACCAAGGCAGAATCTGCATCACGCAAGAGGTATGCACAAAAGACCTCCCGAAGTAATTTATGCATACATTTTCAGTCTCATTTCTAACCAAGCAGTGGTATGTTTGTTTTGCTGACTTTCTGGGTGCCTTCCCTTGATGGTGGCAGACATGAATAAATTTACATCAAATTTTTATAAGTCACTAAAATTTTTAATAAGTCACTGCTCTTTGCACCTTTAAGAGGGGGACCAGGTTCTAGCTTGTGGTCCCCGGTACTTTTCTTGAACTCTAAGAAAATAGAACTCCACGACTGACAGTACCTTGTAGTCTGACACTATATCAGTATAGTAGCTTCAGGCAGCCACAAGGCACTCTCCCCAGAAAAAAGCCAATATGTAATTGACACATCCAGAATTTGTTATCTAATATACCAGACAAAACATACATAAATTATGTGAGTAAATATAGTATGTAGGCTTGAAAGTATTAACATGGAACACTAAAAAGACAACAGTTCTATAATTTTTTCTTTAGATAGTGCAAACCATTAAATCTAGGCAAGATAAGGATTAGACTGGGATTTGCTAACAGATGCTAAGATGTATAAGACTGCCAAAGAGCAAACTTTTACAATGACAATTATTCTGTATAACAGGCAAAGGAAAATACTGTTACATACAGACTTCATTATACTGTACATATAAACAGGAAATGAGGACTTGCTATACTACACTACCGTGGTCATGGTTAATATAATAGTTCACACATTGTCCCACCTATTATATCAGTGAAACACAGTATGTTAATGAAAGTGAATTGTGTCATCAACTGTTATTTACAGTACTTGTTTTCTTCATACATAATTTGCATGTGCAGGCTGTTCTATGATTAACTGTTAAATGTTTTAATTCATAACTCTATAAAAACCACTGGGTATATGATGAACCCAAATTATTCAAGAAGGCAAACTGAAAATTAGACAAATTTATGAGGCACCAGTGAGTGTATATGTTCTATTCTATCAGTGGCTACAGGACGAGAGCTATGCTCATGGTGTCCCGTTTTCTTCATACATTTTAGAAAAAACACAGTTTGTTAAAATGTTTTAGCACACAACCTTCTAAAGATTATTCCAACCATCTAACACTGTTGATGAAGAAATATAGTACAATACTTCCTGTTATATTTTCTATAACTTTTTTTCAGAAAATTTAAGTTGTGGTCTATTGTTGCATCTCTTGCTGGTTTTAAACCATTTAACATTTTCATCATATAATTTAATGAATTGTACTGTATGTCATTATCAAAGCTATATACAGCAAATTTTGTAAAAAGATACAAGAAAATCCAGAAAAGCTAAATCAAATCAAATGAAGATCAGAAACGATAAGCAAACACTGGTTTTTCTTAAAAAATTCTGTATTAACAGGAGTTCATGTGTGAGTACTCACCTAACAGTGCTTGCATGTCCCCATGTGTGTCAAGTGCTTTTGGCATACAAGTAATTTGTAGATGTTTGTGTCATTGTCTGAATATATTTATACATGTAAATGTGCTCATGGCTGTTAATTTTCATAAATGTGCTTCTTGAATGCATTTATGCACAGTTACACACAGTTCTTTATGAGATTGTGTTCACTTACAAGAGCATGTACTCTATGCATAGTTGTATGAACATGCATACATATAAATGTCAGTTTATAAATTAGCTGCAAATATGATGAATCATTTAATGTTATCATGGAAGTCCTAGCATATTAAACATAAGAGCCATTAAGCCCAAGCACCTGTAACACTTTATTTTCACAGTAATATACACATTTTATTATAAAGAATTCATTCCATTTACACACTAGATATAATTATAATAAACTTTTTTATTTCACATATTTATAAAGTACATAATGATAGATATTAATAATTCATGTGGCAATGTAAATCACTGTAATGAATTTAAAAAATACAGCATGTAAGAAAAGATTATATTATGTACTGTATATAAACAAATTTCTTCAAAGACAAAATATATATAGTACTTAGAAGGATTTCTTTCAATTTTCATCTTGTATCCCACCAACACTAAACAGATCTAAACAGATTTAACACTACAGTAGTAGGGAATTTGAGAAAATGTAATGAATAAATCAAGCACTAAATTAAATGCCCTTTTCTGGCGATGTTCTCACTAACTCCCTGAGATAAATGCTAGTCCAGTTAAGCCTTAGATAAATGTACCAGGTCTCTGAGACCCACCCTTGCCAACTGGGAGCCAGGACCAGAATCTGGCTCTCCTCAATGAAGCGAAGAGAGCTTAGTGATCAGAGATTAACCCAGACAAAAAATAAAAAAATAAAAAAAAAAACAAAGTATTACTGCAAAAAAACTGCAATTGCTCAAAGAAAATTTGGCACCTGACAGTAATACAGCAAGTAACTGATGCCACAATGTAAACAAGGAGCACAAAATATGAGATACAGGGTTGACAAACAATGCCTCAATCTAAAGAGTGCATAAATAACTCAAAACTACAGCAACAGGACAGATCATATATTTTGCAGCCCCATCCAGACAAACAATGCGTTAATGACTAACAGACCCTCCAGAATGCAGAGGTCGCATTCTAAAACAATGGCAGTGGAGGCTGGAGGCGAATAAAATCATTACTTGGCCCAAAGACACAAAAATAAACTTTAGGGAAAGAGTATGACATTCCCCAACCCTTAAGCCAGAAGGTAGAGCTTGAGGAAAAATCAACTTGTAAATGAAGCCCTCATCTGTAGGGAAGACCCTGAAAGCAAGGAAAAGATAAAAACTCCAAAACACAATCTGGAGAACAGGAAGGCTCCAGAAGAGTATGAACTGGTCAAATGTGAAAAAAACACCAAAGACAGCCAGAGGAAGGGAGGCAAGGATACATCCATCCCAAATGCCAGCAACTGAAGCTCTGCCAAGGCCAATTACTACCATGTAACAGTATTAGGAACACAGAAACCAGCAATCAAGGAAAAACCAGGAAACAGACATCACAAGAAGTGCCAAAACAGACAAGCTGAAAAAATTGTTGAAAAATCTTGTACTATATCCATATTTCGCTTCTACGGTAGTAGGTAAAGGAAATATATGCAATGAAAGTATAAACTGAATAGATAGCAACTCTTACTATTACCTTGTAAATCAAATATTACAAATTATTTAAACTACAAACAAAATTGATATGCCTTCAATGTGTAATAATATACTGTAAGTCATAGTAGTTGCTGTGAGAGAAGTTGGTTACTAGCTCTCTATTAAATTCATTAAAAGAGTGCAGATAAATTTAAGGTTAATGTCAGACACCCACTGAGGTCTGACTAGACCTATTGTGCTCTCTTTTTGCACTACCACTACAGGATGAGTATAGGGTGCACAATAAACTAGAGGCCACTGGCAGTAACACTCAAAGATAGAAGATGAGAGATACACCAAGGTGCCTTATACTGCTTCCTTGAAAAGAACAGCATTGAATGCAATGAAATGCCTCTTTCTGAAGGGGGTTGAATGATGGCTCCCTGAAGCTAGCTGCATTGAGATAGCTCAATCTCAGGTAATTACACATTTAAATTATATCAACCCTTGCAGTGGAGAACAAGTCGAGTGCACTATCCAGAAGTAAGGTGGCTCTAGAGGAGTCACCTCACAAAGGAAGAACCCAAACTTAATGGTGAAGGTATCTCTGAAGGGGCAGGAGCACTGCAAGTTGACTACCCTGGCCCACAGCCTGAGCAAAATATAAAGCTGTGGCATATACAATAAAAAAAATAAACCAATGGCCCTCAATGGAACTGATGTTCAATGGATAGCCAACACCACTTACCTTAAATGTGAAGTTGAGGATAAGCCTTGTTAGAAATTTCATACCTTTGAAGCTGTGACCACGTAAGTGAATGAAAAGCAAGATGGTGAGGATGCTCTATGACCTGGGCTGTCACCTGGTTGGCAATGAGATGCAATACAGATGGAATGTCTACATCACAGCAGTGATCATCTGCCTCATTTTCTTAGGGTACCTAATTTTCTGGGCAGTTTCTTGTCTTATTGCACTTATTCTTTCTAGTGCATTTTTTTTCAGTTTTGGAATGTTCTCAGTTTCCCATACTCTTGCCTCCTGACTCCCAGTAGGTAGGGGTGAGTCTCAGAGACCTGGTACATCTCACTAAGGCTTGACTGCACCAGCACTTAGCTTGTGAAAATACTGAGGGGGGGGGGGGCTTTCCCCAAAAAAGCTCTGATGAAAGCTTGAACGAGTTGAAAGCTCTAAGATGTTTAACTTTTCATTTTTCAATGTGTTATTCTGTATGCATGCATGCATATTTTAGATATATATATATATATATATATATATATATAATATATATATATATATATATATATATAATATATATATATATATATATATATATTATATTATATTATTATTAAATATGACCGAAAAAGTAAGATTAATAATTCTAACACGAATTTTCTCTATTTTCCTTATGTTTCTTTTTACTGGTGACGGTAAATGAAAAATCAATTCTCCAAAATTCATTTTTATTTCTAGTCTGATGCGACACTTGAGCGCGTTTCGTAAAACTTATTACATTTTCAAAGACTTTAGTTTATCTACACACAACTTATGCTTTATGAAACAAACATTGGCTCTTATACCTGCATTTGGGTGAGGTGATGTAATACAATAGTGGGGTGAAACACAGAACATGGGAAACGGGGTATATATTTGTAGAAGTAGAAGTTGGGTACCAATAGAACTGCAGAAGGCCTATTGGCCATATTTCTTGATGTTTCTATATTGGAGCGGAGTCTTGAAGTGGGTAGAATATAGTTGTGCGTTAATTGGCTGTTGATTGCTGGTGTTGACTTCTTGATGTGTAGTGCCTCGCAGATGTCAAGCCGCCTGCTGTCGCTGTATCTATCAATGATTTCTGTGTTGTTTGTTAAGATTTCTCTGGTGATGGTTTGGTTGTGGGAAGAGATTATATGTTCCTTGATAGAGCCCTGTTGCTTATGCATCGTTAATCGCCTGGAAAGAGATGTTGTTGTCTTGCCTATATACTGAGTTCTTTGGGGCTTACAGTCCCCAAGTGGGCATTTTAAGGCATAGACGACATTGGTCTCTTTCAAAGCGTTCTGCTTTGTGTCTGGAGAGTTTCTCATGAGTAGGTTGGCAGTTTTTCTTGGTTTTATAGTAAATCGTCAATTGTATCTTCTGATTTTTGTCTGTAGGGATAACTTCTATTAACAATATCTTTCAGGACCCTTTCCTCCGTTTTATGAGCTGTGGAGAAGAAGTTCCTGTAAAATAGTCTAATAGGGGATATAGGTGTTGTATTAGTTGTCTCTTCAGAGGTTGCATGGCGTTTCACTTTCCTTCTTATGATGTCTTCAATGAAACCATTGGAGAAGCCGTTGTTGACTAGGACCTGCCTTACCCTACAGAGTTCTTCGTCGACTTGCTTCCATTCTGAGCTGTGGCTGAGAGCACGGTCGACATAAGCGTTAACAACACTCCTCTTGTACCTGTCTGGGCAGTCACTGTTGGCATTTAGGCACATTCCTATGTTTGTTTCCTTAGTGTAGACTGCAGTGTGGAAACCTCCGCTCCTTTCCATGACTGTTACATCTAGAAAGGGTAGCTTCCCATCCTTCTCCATCTCGTAAGTGAAATGCAACACAGAATTCTGCTCAAACGCCTCTTTCAGCTCCTGCAGATGTCTGACATCAGGTACCTGTGTAAAAATGTCGTCAACATACCTGCAGTATATGCCGGCTTCAAGTTCAAGTCGACTAAGACTTTTTTCTCGATAGTACCATGTAGAAGTTCGCAAACAGGGCACTAGGGGAGAACCCATGGCGACCCCATCTACTTGCTTATACATGTGCCCATCCGGGCTCAAGAAGGGTGCCTCCTTAGTACAAGCTTGGATAATTTTCCTCAGGGATATTTCTGGTATGTCAGAGGGACCCACACCCACGTACAGCCAGATACCCACACCCACGTACAGACTGGCGAACGACTCAACGGCTTACTGACTCCTTATGTCCCTTGCGCCTTCAGCCTGAAGTCCCCGAGGAATTTGTTGACTTACTGCGGGAACACGGGCACAGGGATAAGAGCCTCGTTGGACGTAGAATCACTGTTTACCAACGTACCTGTGGATGAAACAATCGGATGATAATGGACCGAGTGTATCGTGATCCGGCCTGTACTCCTCTTGACATACCAGAAATATCCTGAGGAAACTACTCCAAGCTTGTACTAAGGAGGCACCCTTCTTGAGCCCGGATGGGCACATGTATAAGCAAGTAGATGGGGTCGCCATGGGTTCTCCCCTAGGTGTCCTGTTTGCGAACTTCTACATGGGTACTATCGAGAAAAAAGTCTTAGTCGACTTGAACTTGAAACCGGCCATATACTGCAGGTATGTTGACGACATTTTTACACAGGTACCTGATGTCAGACATCTGCAGGAGCTGAAAGAGGCGTTTGAGCAGAATTCTGTGTTGCGTTTCACTTACGAGATGGAGAAGGATGGGAAGCTGCCCTTTCTAGATGTAACAGTCATGGAAAGAGCGGAGGTTTCCACACTGCAGTCTACACTAAGGAAACAACATAGGAATGTGCCTAAATGCCAACAGTGACTGCCCAGACAGGTACAAGAGGAGTGTTGTTAACGCTTATGTCGACCGTGCTCTCAGCCACAGCTCAGAATGGAAGCAAGTCGACGAAGAACTCTGTAGGGTAAGGCAGGTCCTAGTCAACAACGGCTTCTCCAATGGTTTCATTGAAGACATCATAAGAAGGAAAGTGAAACGCCATGCAACCTCTGAAGAGACAACTAATACAACACCTATACCCCCTATTAGACTATTTTACAGGAACTTCTTCTCCACAGCTCATAAAACGGAGGAAAGGGTCCTGAAAGATATTGTTAATAGAAATGTTATCCCTACAGACAAAAATCAGAAGATACAACTGACGATTTACTATAAAACCAAAAAACTGCCAACCTACTCATGAAAACTCTCCAGACACAAGCAGAACGCTTTAAAGAGACCAACGTCGTCTATGCCTTCAAATGCCCACTTGGGGACTGTAAGCCCCAAAGAACTCAGTATATAGGCAAGACAACAACATCTCTTTCCAGGCGTTAACGATGCATAAGCAACAGGGCTCCATTAAGGAACATATAATCTCTTCCACAACCAAACCATCACCAGAGAAATCTTAACAAACACACAGAAATCATTGATAGATACAGCGACAGCAGGCGGCTTGACATCTGCGAGGCACTACACATCAAGAAGTCAACACCAGCAATCAACAGCCAATTAACGCACAACTATATTCTACCCACTTCAAGACTCCGCTCCAATAGAGAACATCAAGAAATATGGGCCAATAGGCCTTCTGCAGTTCTATTGGACCAACTTCTACTTCTACAAATCTATACCCCGTTTTCCTGTTCTGTGTTTCCCCCCACTATTGTATTACATCACCTCACCCAATGCAGGTATAAAGCCAATGTTTGTTTCATAAAGCATAGTTGTGTGTAGATAAACTAAAGTCTTTGAAAATGTAATAATTTTACGAAACGCGCTCAAGTGTCGCGTCAGACTAGAATAAAAATGAATTTTGGAGAATTGATTTTTCATTTACCGTCCCAGTAAAAGAAACATAAGGAAAATAGAGAAAATTCGTGTTAGAATTATTAATCTTACTTTTTCGGTCATATTTAATAATATATGTCTACAGAAAAGACTGCTACCAAATATACCCATATATATATATAATATATATATATATTATACTGGCCTATTTATTCAAGGACCGATTTGCTTTTAAGCCAAGGTTTCCTGATTTTTATATTTTTTCTATTTTGTTCTATGAAATGATAAAGCTATCCCATTTCATTATGTATGATTAAATTTTTTTTTTAATTTGAGTTCAAACTAAGGTAGATATATGACCGAACCTAACCAAGCCCGTACCTAACTACCTTAGCTATCTTAACCTAAACCAAAACTACATAACTACCAGCAACAGTCTGACAGCTCAAGACATTAACACGGAGTCCAGGATCTTTCTCAGTAAGTTATCTAACAATATTCAGCCGTGCGTCCAGTGGGAAATGAAGATTGCCTACTCCAATTTATCACTCCGTCGAAAAAGAAACTGTTTTCCTAGTCAAAAACGTCAACAAATGTCAACATTCCACCAGAGCTCTCGTGGCTGATGTATATAGGCAACGAAGGCTTTTTTTGGATAATCTGATCAATACTTTGCAATTGTAACGTTTTGAGCGATTCTGTGAAGTCTTCAACTTTCCTTATTGCATCCGCCTCGTGGCTCCGTGCGAAGCTTCCTGTGCTAAGTTTTGCTATCAAGGTTAATTTAACCGGGGAGGTGAGGGTGAGAGGAGGGGGGGTAGGAGAGTGACATACGCAAGAAATTTCACTACCTTCTGACATGATCAATTTACCGAGGTGGACACCTGGTTCATGGGTAGTTTCATTTGCAAGGGTTTGCTTGTTCTCTGGCATGATACTAAGTTTGCGACTTTGCACTCACCAAAGAAATAGAGCATGTACCAAAATTCTAACTTTTTCTTATTAGGGAATTTTTATTTAATTCTAAACCCCAAAAAATCTCCCTCGTAAATTTGACACTATATTGTTTATATTATGCACGATGATTTGAAACGTTGCAAATTAATGTATTTAAATAACAATTAAAGATTTGTAGTATTTTTTTTTCATTCATCTCATTTGGTATTTACCTGCTGTCAAGAACCTAGTGAAAAGCTTCCTGTGCAACGAGAAACATGTGCATCAAGTACTTTAAATACAAATTCTCAGCCAAGACATCGGTAACAGTTTAAATACATTTTTGGAAACATTGTGATAATGAAATCTTGCATTGGTTGAATACCATAGTGTAACACGAGAGTAAAGTGTTGAGCACAGTGTGTGGGCTCACGAGAGCACAGTGTGTTTGATTCAATAAAAGCACAGTGTGTGGGCTCAAGAGAGCACAGTGTGTGGGCACAAGAGAGCACAGTGTGAGGGCTTCAAGAGACCACATAACAGAAGAGCCACAACTTCAAGAGGCTCCATATTCTGCTTCAAATGTCTCCTTCAGCCTGCTGAGTAGACATCTGGCACCAGGTACCTTTGTAAAAATGTCGTCAACCTACCTGTAGTATATGGTGGGTTTCAAGCCCATGTCAACTAAGAACCCGCTGCTCAGGTGGTGCCCATGTAGAAGTTCGCAACAGGACAACGTAGGGGAAGAACCCATGGCGACCCCATCGACTTGCTTATGCACTTGTCGCCCATCTGGGCTCACGAAAGGTGCCTCTTTAGTGCAGGCTTGGAGTAGTTTCCTTCGTATGCATTTCCGGCATGTCAAGAGGAGTGCAAGCCCGGGTCACGATACACTCTGACTGCTATCATCCCGATTGTCTCGTCCACAGGTACGTTGTAAATAGTGAACTCCACCGTCCAACAAGGCTCTTATCCCGTGGCCCGTGCTCCGCCCAGTAAGTCGACAAAGTCCTTTGGAGACTTTAGGCTAAAAGCACAAGGTACGTAAGGAGTCAACAAGCAACCCGTTGAGGTCGCTTCGCCATTCTGTACGTGGGTGTGGGTATCTTGCTGATGATTGTCCGAAGTGGGTTTCCAGGCGGATGTGTCTTGACCATTTCCATACGCATATCCAGGCTTATATTCCCCAATATCTTTGGCAGGTGGAGTCCGGATTTCTTGGGCTTCACAGTTTCGAATCAATCTGTTTCCCTTCGTTTTCAATTCGGCTGTAGTGTAGCTTCGTTACCCTTTGGAATTAAGTTTGGTCAAAGAGTATGAGGTTAATTTTTGCCAGATATTCGTCTTTCTAAAGAATGACGTATATGGCGAATTGTCACCTCTCCCTAATGACTATCTCCTGTTCTCACGAAGGCTCTTAGCTACCGCTTGAGTTCGGGGGAATTTAAAAAATTTCTTTCGGTAGAAATTGTTATTTTTATTTACCACCGACAGTGAAGAAAACATAAGAAATATGGAGAAGATTCGGCATTATTCATCTTACCTTTCGGGTCCATATTCCAACACCTATATATATATATATATATTATATATATATATATATATATATTATATATATATATATATATATATATATATATATATATATATATATATATATATATATATATAAGATATTATTTTATATATATATATAATATATATATATATATATATAATATTAATATATATCTATATAATATATATATATATATATATATATATATATATATATATATATATATATATATATTATATATATATACATATATATATAGAATATATATAGATTATATATATATAATATATATTATATATATATATATAGATATCTAATATATATAATATAATATATATATATATTTTTTTTAAAGTTATGATGAGGGTACCACCTCTGGTGCAATGTGGGGACCCATAGCCTTCGGAGAAGAAAAATAAAACGTATTCAGAGGAGACCTTGTGGTTTCTCCACTGTACACTAATAGATGTTCTTCTCCTACCACCACCATTCTTTTGTATGTATGCATATATATTTGCTTTATTTGAACTTTGTTACAACAAAAGGAGTTACATATAGGTTACAAAGATATTTTAGTCATAGTATATATTATATATATATATATATATATATATATATAGTATATATATATATATATATATATATATATTATATCTATATGTCTATATATAGCGAACAAGCCTGAATGGTCCCCAGGACTATGCGACTGAAAACTCACACCCCACGAAAGTGACTCGAACCCATACTGCCAGGAGCACGCAACTGTATACAGGACCCCTTAATCTGCTTGACCATCACGGACCGGACATAAGGAATGATAGCCGGAAGCTATTTGAACGACTTCCCGCCGGCACTCGGATGGGAAACTTTTGGGCATAGTATTTATCAAATCACCTCATTCTTTGGGGCACACGTGAGGAACACAAATGGAAAAAGGCCTGAATGGTCGGTAATAACTTATTGCATTTTCAAAGACTTTTTAGTTTTCACACACAACCTATAACCTGCAAACACTAAAACAGAGTTCTTACTTATGATATGATTTAAACAGCTTTCATTTTATTTTATACCCGCATTTTGGGTGATGTGATATGTTAAAACAATTTTGGATGAGGTGACTAAAACTTTCAACACAGGATAGAACACGAAACAATGTGATTAATTTGAAGGTAAGTAGGAAGTAACTGCAAGAGGCCTATTGCCCATATTTCTTGATGCTTCTATGTTGGAGAAGAGTCTTGGAAGTGGTTAGTATATAGTTGTGCATTATTTTTGCTGTTGATTGCTGGTTGTGACTTCTTAATGTTAGTACCTTGCCAGATGTCAAGCCGCCTTCTCTCGCTGTACCTATCGATGCTTTCTTGCTGTTTGTTTGCTAAGATGTCCCTTCTGGTGATTGGTCTGGTTGTGGGAAGAGATTATATGTTCCTTTCATGGAGGGCGCCCAGTTGCTTATGCACTCGTAATCGACTGGAAAGAGATGTTGTTTTCATCTGTACCTAGATATGAGTTCTGGTTTGTTGAAAGTTTGCTTTTTTCACCCCCACTATTGTATTACATCACCCTCACCCAAATGCGAGGTATAAGAGGCAGCAATGCTGTTCATCAGCATAGTTGTGTGTGGCTAAACTAAAGTCTTTGAAAATGTTAGAATCTTTACGAAACGATGCTCAAGTGTCCGCGTCAGACTAGTAAAACACTTCCTTATATGCCGGGTCGTGATGGTCAAGCGGATTAAGGCGCTCCCTCTACATACCAGTTGCATGCTCCTGGCAGTATGGGTTCGAGTTCATTTCTGGGGTGTGAGTTTTGCAGTTGTATATAGTCGTGGGGTGAATCCAGGCTTGTTTGTATTTGTGTTCTTTACGTGTTGGCCCCAAAAGTGAGGTGATTTGATAAAATGCTATCCTGAAAATTACCATCCAAGTGCCGTGAGGGAAGTGGTTCAAATAGCTTCGGGCATCACTTCCATTATGTCCGGTCGTGATTGGTCAAGCGGATTAAGGGCCATTCACCTGTACATACCATTGCAATTGCTGCTTGGCAAATATGGGTTCGGAGTCACTTCTGGGGTGTGAATTTTCAGTTGCATATAGCCTGGGGGACCATTGCAGGGCTTTTTTCGGCATATATATATATATATATATATATATTATATATATATATATATATATATTATATATATATATGCGAATATATATATATACTAGATATATATATATATATATATATATATATATATATATATATATTATATATATAGATATATATTATATATAGCATATATACTGGGTGACATTGCAAAGACCTCTTGGTGGAACTAACCAGATTCATCAACACATGTCTAGCTGGCAACATACCAGAAACCATGAGACCTATCTTTTTTGGAGCAGCTCTCTGTGCTCTAAAGAAAAGGATGGAGGGATCAGGCCAATAGGCTGTGGGCAATTCTCTCCGGAGCGTCTCGTCGCAAAGGCTGGTGCAAGAACAGTTAGTGATTCAGCGGCCAACATGCTGAAGACAAAACAACTCGAGGTTCGCATTTCACAAGGGTGTGAGGCGGCATCCCATGCAGCTCGATCCTTCATCGCCAACATCACAGACGAAAAGGCCCTTATCATGCTAGATTTCAAAAATGCCTTCAATTTGGTTCGGAGGTATGCTGTACTCCGTGCGGTTCATAGGCATTTCCCTTCCCTCAACCCTTTTGTACATTCATGCTAAGTGTGGATCTAAAGCTACTTTTTGGGGAACATGAAACTGGCTCGCGAGAAGGCGTCCAACAGGGTGACCCCCTTGCTCCTCTCCTTTTCTGCTTAGTCGTCAAACAAGTCACAGAGGTCCTGTCGCAAGGCGGAGCTTCCAAAACCTGGAGCGAACATCTGCTCCAGCTGGAACGATTGTTCGCCAAGCTCCCGACAGCCGGCCTCACCATCAACCTG
>WNGS01092210.1:32900380-32907880 GCA_020271785.1 Procambarus virginalis
TTCCTCTGGCACTCCTCTTTCAATACACAGAGAGTAATCACACTAACGTGACTGCATTATTTAGAAAATCCATGGAAGCATTGATGTGGGTTGCAATTTTATACCATATCATGGTATAAGACATGGTATATGCCTCTCTTTCCTTTCTTTCCTTCCTCTATACCTTCTAGCCCTCTCTTTCTGTTGGCATTGGCCTCTGGCCAATGCCAGAGGCCAATGTCTCTTGTCAATGTCAAACAAAGGTGCCAAAAAATAATAGAAAGTTCCAGTCATCTACTACTCTGTTGCAAACAGAGTGGTAAACAGTTGGAATAAGCTAAGAGAGAAGTCAGTGGAGGCCAAAACTATCAGTAGTTTCAAAGCGTTATACAACAAAGAGTACTGGGAAGATGGGACATCACAAACGTAGCTGTCATCCTGTAACTACACTTAGGTAATTACACTCTTATACCCCTTCTATAGATCACGAACAGTTCACACTGGCATAAACACCATTACCTGCAGGCCAGAATGTAGGCAGGCCAACTTTAAAAAAACCTGGTTGGGCTCCAAGTCTGGGACCTCCAGAACCTGCCAGTGAATTCAGTAGAGTTCCAGTTTGGTTGGCTTATGTCCTGTCATAGCTGAGTGGGTTAAGAGGTGGGGCAACCAAACTGATGCTAGTTTCATGAAATTTCAATTGTTTCTTTACATTGTTGGGAAGTTCTATGGCCATTTCTTGAGGCTGTGGTCTCCTTTAAAGCCAGCAGTGGTTTATTTTGTTCATTGACCTATTAGGTTCCTTTCTCGGTGGTAGCATACATGAATACTATAACTTAATATATAAATGACAATGCTCCTTGTGCCTTTTGTGAGAGGGCCAGGTTCTGGCTCTGGTTTTCGGTAGGCTACAGAACTTTGTAACCAATGGGACCTCGTGGTATCACACACTAATAGAGATAGTAGCTTCAGGGAGCCATTGGCAGCTCACCCAAAAATTTGCATTCCCTTACATTCAGCTCTGTTTGTTTATTTACTTTTAACATTAAGGGGCATACATTAAATGAAGGTGTAAAATATATGAGTAAATGCAGTTTTCCTTGGCAGTGATATGTTAAAAAAAAAAGTGGTTTCTTGTAAACCTCTAGCCAGACCATTTCTCCTAATTATCTGTTCATTAAGAAATATATATGGGATGCTATAGTGCGTTACTATAGTTAAATAAATTTCGGTTATGCACTCTTGCCAAATATAAATGACAAGTTGTTATTCATGATATTTTTATGGTGTATTGAATTAGAAGTACCACCAATGAAAATTAAGAAATGACATGGATGATTTTAAATTCTAGTTTCAAATTACAACATGCTATATTTATACAAAGAGTAATCACACTAACATGATGTGTCAATGAGAAAATTTGTAGGAGCTGTGATGAGGATTTGAACCTATGCGGTGGGTGTTCCCATGCACACACCCTAGTTGACGAAGGCGTGTGCGTGGGAACACCCACCGCATAGGTTCTAATCCTGATCACAGCTCCTACGAATGTTTTCATACTGTATTTATATTATCACTGATATTGTATTTGAGCATTTTATACTATACAGGCATGATGTGTCTTGGAAATTACTGCATATAATGCATTTAATGAATAGACATGTTACACTGACTTCCACTTAAAACCCCTTTAGGCTCTTATATTAGTTAAAACATATAGTGCATTGATTTCATAATTTTCATGCTTCTAGGAATCAACAATTAACCACCAGGTATGCAAATGTGTTGCTTCTCTCCACTACAGTAGGACTAGCAGATTGTCAGGACGACTGAACTGCCTAACATACATTTATAAAGTTTAAATTAACTTTTTGCTTATGCTTAATATAAAAATATATTCCCAGTTATACAGAGACTAGCCATAGAGCTAATAACTTGTTGATGTGGCAAGACATCGTAAAATAAAACAATTATAAAAAATCTCACAAAATATTAATAACTCAGCAGGTTAAGATGTTCTAAGGAGCATTTGTTATAGTCACAATGCAATCCATGTAATAGCCTCACACACATTCTATAACTCTTGTCAAAGACTACCATATTTTTTAAAGGCATATTTATCAAGAAATTATCAAATCTTTGTATACATTATCTCGGTACAAACACGTGACAGTTGTTAGCTTAAAATAATTATCTGTAAAATAATCTTGAGAACTCTGCTCGGTGTTTGGTTCTTGGAAATAGCAGGAAAGTCAAATTAAAATGCAATAGGATATTTCTCTTATGATCTAAATTTTAAAAATTATTAGAAGACATAAATTGGGAGAGAAAATTAAATATTTAATTTTCTATACAGTATTTATTATAAGCATATGGCCATTATTCAGGAAATTAGTTTCCACCTGTCAATTATAGATGTGCTGCTATTTGTGTTGCTTCGTTTTTTGTAATTTAAAATTTAAATTCAGTATGGCTTGGTGGTCAGCCACATACAGTTTTCTTAAGCTGCGCATTTTTCCACAAAGAATGCGTGTCTAAGGTTTGCATTTTTTTTCATCTTGTTTTTGCTCCCTCTTTGCCTACCTTACTATTTCTATTCTCTTCTGTATTTTATTGATAAAAGTGTTCTTATCCATTATAATTTTTGTATATTTGAATATTGCTATTTTGATGTCTGAAACCTGGGAATGAATGGAGATGATTAGTGTCCAAGGAGGATAAATGTAATATTGGTCATAGAATAAAAGTAGTGCTTGAAGTTCTGTAGCCTTGAGTGCTCTAAAGAGTTTTGACTGAAATCTTGTTAAGAGATAATGATAACTTCCATATCCATATGAGAGAAAGTAACTTCCATTATTATTTGGTTTTACATTTATTTGTATATTGAACATGACTGAGTGCTCTTACCTTCCTGATGATACTTATGAGTATATTATAGTAATTTAGTTTAAACTTCTAAACCTTTTGTGCTTCTCTAAATGTTTTAGCATAATATTTATATTTCCTTTCTATGTATATATATATATTAAAGCTTTTCAAAGTGTTTTTATGGAGTGATAGTCTCATTCAGTAATTGTATATCTCTTAATTGATGAAAGCTTGTGTGTTTTTCTGTGGCAGTCATCAAGCTGTAAGGTATGTCTGAGGAAGCTAATTTTGTATATACAGTATGTAAAATACTATCTAGCTTATGACATTCTCAATCACAATTTATGATTAAAGTGTCTGATAAGATCAGTTATTTATATAATATCTCTATAAGATTTTTCCAGAGTTCTGAATAATGCAGACATTAATATATAGTAGTTACATGAAATTCACAGTATTTTCTTGAACCTTATCAGATAAAGCATTTATAGAAAGTTTAATTTACATGTGTATGAGAATTGTCTCTGGTCTTGGAAATGTGTGGGGACAAGTGACTTGAATGAGAAGGTGGGAATTTGTAAATAAATGGAAACTATGCCCTATTTCAAGTAAAATGCAAATTTTTAATATAATTGCTTTAAGAAATACAAAATTCAAAGAAGAGTTAATTGCTCTTGTATGTTGCTTTGATAAGATAATTTACTAGAAAATAGAGTATGTCAGATATATGTGTATACATGCATGTCGTGCAAAATATTCTTAATTGCCGAAAAGAACAAATTTCCCCTAGAAACTTATTATTTAAAATTTATCAGTGATGTATCGATAGATCTCATATGCATGTATATATGTGTATATTTCTATAATACAGAAGTCTATTATATGTACAGTACACTAGGGATAAAAGCAAATTACAAAAAGTATTAAGCAATTATGAAGATAAAATCATAAATATGTATTATTTTATTATACTAAAATACTGAGTTAATTGACTAGTGTCAGAAGCAACACAATTTGGGTGGAATGAACTTTAAAAGATGGCAGTATTATAGTGATAATTTTAAAATGGAGTGTAATGTAAAGTTAAGAAGGATAAATTTTAAGGGCTAATAAATCTGAGAAAAAGTGCAAATATTCCTGAATAATTGAATGAATGAAGAGCAGCAATAATAGAGATTAACTTTTAATAGTACAGTATATTGATATTGCATGCTCTTAACAAAAGTGTACATTTGTTATACATTATTTACAAAATAATGTTAAGGAATTAACATGTGTGAGTTGTGACTGCTAATACGGCCATTCTTCCCCTCCCCTGCGTGGTCCCCTACAGCCCCGCCGAAGATGGGACAGTGACAGTAGGGTTAGTTACACACACACTTGTCACCCGCGTGCCATCCTTACTCCTTACCAGCCACTGTGTCACAACTTCTCTTGTTCACTCTATATGCATTGCACATTTCTGTACAATTTTTTTTATTTAAGCATTTGATGATGTTCCTTTAAATAGTGTTTTTAACATAATGAAAGCTAAGAGAAATGCCTGTAATAAATATTTTTTTATTGTGATGCTTCTATTTTGCATACTATTAAATTTTTGCTTAATTTAATTCTTGGCATATTAAGTTAATAGGTGATGGAAAGGTTGACAAGTGCGCACGTAGGAGCCTGGATGGAGTGGCTACTCTATGCTGTTTGGAAGTTGCAGCCACTCTCACTCCTTTGCTGTTTGACCTGCACTACTACCTCCCCTTATTTCCCCCCTCCCCTCTCCCTTACCTAACTTAACATCTTAGTGACACTCAAAATTACTATTATAATTCATGCTATGAGTATTAGGAATTCCTGTGATCATCAAATTGATTTGCTTATCCTAACATAGAATACTTCAATTATTTCTTAGTGATTAACTTTGCAGATGTGTAATATTGACTGTCACCTCTACTGCCTTTTGGATACCCATCTTTCAAATTGGTTTATGTTGCATCACAGTGGTTGTCACACACATTTTAATACAATATTCTATCATTTATTAAAACTTTTAAGCTTTAGTGTGGGATAATTTTCCAAAACTATAAAGATTATTCTCAATATTGAAATTCAATACTTACTATTATTTGGTTAATATTTAATAATCATACGAGATGTATGAATATTACATCTTTTAAATATAGGCTTTATATTACTAATTATAAATCAAAATCAGTAAAACAAATTGTTTGAATGATGTGATTCTCTATTCCCAAATTTGTTATACCAGTAAGATTATATCTGCTTTTTATCTATAATCATTTTGCAACTTAACTTGGCTCCAAAGAATTTTACTCCAAAGTATTGAAAATGTAAGCTGTTGGAATGACAATAGCAAAAAATACAAAACTTTAACATCACATATGTTAGTGTTAAATGTTACTAACCACTCTGATGATAACAGTCTTCGATGATAATCCTCAGTGTATCCCTGCTATTTTGCACACATTGGCTGTAGAAAGGAGGTGTATTTTGTTATGTACGACTGTAATGCAGTGTTGTACAGTACTGTATAATGTATACAATACGTGGCCAACAGGACGTGCCACCGGGTAGAGGCCCAAAGAAAGCAGCCATAAATGTACTTTGTCATTAAAGTAATGTGCAATCAGAATACTGAATATTAGTGTTATATCTGACTAATTACTAGTAGCATAAAAATTGAAGATGGACATAGTAAGACGTCCAGTTGTTCTTATTCTTAGGTGCAGTCAGTGATTGGATTTCAGATATGCTCATATCATGCTCAATAAAAATGTGCATTGAAGATATACAATGCTGAATTTTGTATTCATATTAAGAGTTATGTATTAATAACTCATTATGATGAAGTGCTCTATTTCAATTGTTATTTTGTGTGAAAAAGTACATAGAAAAACTATCTGTTAATTATATACTGTACTATCTTTTACTTGCTTCATATATTAACTGCAGTTTGGAAAGCTTTTAGAGATTCTTCGAAGCTTATTAAGTAAATATTTGAGAGCTGAACTTGTGGAATGTCTTTTTTTCCACTGATCCCAAAGAATTTTATTTACTAGCTGTTACTTTTGGAATAAAGTAGGACTAAGAACTAGTTCTAAATATAATTAATAAACAAAGTTTCATATTTCAGTATTAATTATTTGTTACAGTGTATGATACTATCACCAGTATGAAAATAGTTATTAATATATTAATCACAGGTTTTAAATCTTTTAGTGTACTGTATAATGATAATGGTAATCAATAAGATGAGTTAATACTCATTCTAAGTTCTCACCTGATATCATTCTATCTTTTATCCATAGCCAAGAACAAACTCAAGGCCAAATAGCCCCTAACGTACCGTTTCCAACAAGGTTTGTTACATGATAAAAGTAGTATAGAACATTGAATTTTCTGGTAACTTGATCTAGAACAATTTCTCATTTATATAGATGCTAGAAAACACAACACTTTTGAATATTTATTGGCATATGGATAATTAGCCTGCCAGTGTTTTGGCTATTTCTTTTATTACAAATGGAAATTGTCATGCTTTATGAAGACAAGCAATTCACTGCAATTTTTACGTCATCTTGTTTACTAGTCACTCTTGCATTGTGCACCAGTAACTTGAAATGTTGCAATGTTCTATAACTGGAGAGATGTTTGAGAACTGTTGAAATTGTTTCATATGTTCTCTGTGTCTTGAATATTTAGTCATCATCATTGATGAATTAAAATACTGTATGTTATTTATAAACTTATCAATTTTAAACTTAATTCATTAGATGACTTTCTTCATTCCAAGTTACTTTCTACTGAATTCAAAACAACTGGGCATCTGTCATGCATCTTGAGAGTGTGCATGGTAGTGTGAGTTCCTCCCCAAACAACTACTATATAATCTTTTATCAATATCATGTCTTCAGTTTCTTTAGTTCTAGAATGAAACTGAATCATCAACTTTTCATCTCCTGTGCTTGTGCTACTGCAGGCAAACAGAACCAATATGCAATAACATATATATATATATATATATATATATATATATATATATATATATATATATATATATATATATATATATATATATATATATATATATATATATATATATATAATAATGCAGGGGTACCTCGGTTTAAGAATTTAATAAGTTCCTGGAGACGGTTCGTAACCCAAAATTTGTAAACCGAAGCAAATTTCCCCATAAGAAATAATGGGAAATGAATTAATAATCCGTTCCTGACTCCCAAAAAACTTCACTTAAAATTAAATTTTATACCTAATTCACCAAATCTTAACTGCAAAAGTATGTTCAAGTTATTACTTACCTTTGCTGATGACTCCTGTTGACGTATGGAAGATGGTGAGGAGGGGGAAAGAGGAGAGGTGTTACTGTTTAGAAGGGGAGTCCCCTTCCATTATATCATCAGGAAGTGAGGACTTCACTAGTGTGCACTCTCTGGCATGTTTAGCCTGCATACCACTACGACCTGCTTGTGGCTCACTGCTTGCTTCTCTTATTAAGAATCTGACTAAAGACACTTGTTTTTCCCTACATTTTAACACTTGTCTGTAGTAAGACATTGTCTTTTAAAAGGTCAATGCAACGGCCTGCTACAGCTTTATCTGGGTGAGTTTTTTTAACAAAAA
>WNGS01092210.1:32910380-32944239 GCA_020271785.1 Procambarus virginalis
TTGGAACAAGTTAAATGAGGTGATGGATGCCAAAACCACCAAGAGTTTCAAAGCATCATATGACAAAGAGTACTAGGATGACAGAATATCACAAGTGTAACCCTCATCCTATAACTATACTTAGGTAATTATACAAGCAAGAAACTTGTAGTAAGTTTGACATGACAGTTAGAAGAGAGGCAGAAAGAAACTTTGAAGAAAGGGATAGTGAACAAACGTAAAACAGAACAAAGCCTTTTCTATCAATCTATTTAAAGCAAGCTTGATGCAAAGGATAAATTCCAGAGGTTAAAAATAGTGAACAAATTCACAGAGAATGAAAGAGAAATATGAGAAAAACTAAATGAACAATTCCAAATTGTTTTTAACAAAATGAGCTTTTCAAAGAAATAGACACAATGCCAATTTCAGAGAATATCATAGAGTGCATAGAGGTATGTCAAGACAAAGTAAAAAAATTACTCAAAGAGCTAGGAATCATCAAAGCAGTTGGCTCAAATGGCATTTCACCTTGGTTTCTGAGAGAATGCTCACCTGTGTGAGGATGCCACTTCAATTGATTTTACAGACATCTTTATCTACAGGAATTTTATCAAATACAGTATATGGGAAAGGTTAACATAGTTCCATTCTACAAAAATGGTAGCAGAGAAGACCCTCTTCATTATTGACCTGTACTGTATCACTGACAAGCATAGTAGTCAACACCCTAAAAATTATAGATCTGTATCATTGACAAGTGTGGTAGTCATGTTGGAAAATAATTAAAACTAAATGGATAGGACACCTGGAGAAAATTATATAACAGACAGACAGACACAGTGTGGTTTTTCTATCTGATAGAACCTGTGTAATGAATTTACTTAGTTTCTATGATAGAGCCACAGAGATATTACAAGAAAGAGATGATTGGGTTGAATTCATTTATCTGGACCTAAAATATGGCTTTCAACAGAATTCCACATAAGAGGTTGTTCTGGAAACTGGAACATACTGGAGACAGGGAGACTTCTAACATGCATGAAAATTTTTGCTGACAAAAATTAAAGCAGTAATCAGAGGCAATGTATCGGACTGGAGAAATGCTATAGGTGGATTATCACAGATTTCAGGTTTTGCACCAGTAATGTTCATTATCTACATAAACAACCTACCAGAAGAATCCAGAATTATATGAACATTTGCTGATGATGCTAAGATAATAGGAAAGATAAGAAACTTAGATGATTGTCATGCCCTTCAAGAAGACCTGGACAAAATAAGTATATGGAGCACCACTTGGCAAATGGAATTTAATGTGAATAAATGCCATGTTATGAAATGTGGAATAGGAGAACATAGACCCCACACAACTTATTAATTATGTGAGAAATCTTTAAATAATTCTGATAAAGAGATCTAGGGGGGGGGGTTCTAGATAGAAAACTGTCACCTGAGGACCACATTAAGAACATTGTGTGAGGACCCTATGCTACACTTTCTAACTTCAGAATTGCTTTTAAATACATGGATGGAGAAATACTAAAGGAATAGTTCACAACTTTTGTTAGGCCAAAGCTAGAATATGCAACGGTTGTGTGGTGCCCATATCTTAAGAAGCAAAGGGTGCACAGACATGCCGCTTAGTGACTTCCAGAACTAAAGGACAAGAGCTACAAGGAGAGGTTAGAGGCATTAAATATGCCAAAACTAGAAGATAAAAGAAAATGAGGCGATATGATCACCACGTACAAAATAGTAACAGGAATCGATAAAATTAATAGTGAATAATTCCTGACACCTGGACCTTCAAGAACAAGAGGTCATAGATTTAAACTAACTAAACAAAGATGCTGAGGAAATATAAGAAAATTCACTTTCGCAAACAGAGTGGTAGACGGTTGGAACAAGTTAGGTGAGAAGGTGGTGGAGGTTAAAACCGTCAGTACTTTCAAAGCGTTATACGATAAAGAGTGCTTGGAAGACGGGACACGACGAGCATAGCTCTCATCCTGTAACTACACTTAGGTAATATTACACTTAGGTAATTCTACACACAGACATGTTGCTAGCTAGGCTGATGTGTTCGGGACCAATACCAAACCATGTGCTTCAACTTAATTTTAAGCCATCTTTTGAAGCATTAGATATTTATCAACATCAAGAATGATGCTTTTTTTGCAAAAATTCACCATTGCATGGCAGGTTTTATGAAAATGCATCTGTCATGTCCACTTTGTTCCTTTGATTTTTGCTTGGTGCATCCCTGTCTATAATTAACATTATTAACACTTTAGATTAAGGTCGTGAAATACAAAGTATTTAAGAAAATAGATTGTTATATGTAACAGTACTATATATATTAGCTGCACTGTAAGATTTTATTAGATTCTACAGTATATAGATGATTACTTTAGAAAAATACTTTGTAATACTTTAGTAGAGTATTTCAGTTCTTGAAAATAGATATATTACTATTGATCATGTTATGCACTGCCTTAACATGTTTCTTAGAAGAAATGTTAGAATGTTTCTAATATGTAATAATTCTCCATCTGGCATTTTGCTCTCATATAATATGGCTGATGTGTGAGTGAAATTATATTATAATGGCACTGGAGCATATTCCATGCCACTGATTTATCCATGATCAGCCATTACATACCAATGTATCATTTATGATGCAGTACAGAATGTCAGTTATGTTTCTGTGCTTGGTAAATATTAAACAATTTATAGACAAATACATTTAAATGTAAATTTCTTATTCCATAAAACTTTAATGCTCTGGATTTTCTGACAAAGTGTCTGCTATTAATATTAAAATCAGAAGATTTTATAGAGAAAACTCATCTCAGGTGCTGGAGACTAACCTTCCATTTTGGCATGCAGTAATATGATATTTTAATGACAGACCTGATGGTGTGGGTACCGTCCTAGCAGAAGAAAAGGAGCGCTTCCAGGTTATTAAAGAGAGGTTAAGAGTCTTACTAGAACACCAAATAACTAATTTCATGTAAGTTGAATTTTGTCAAACATCTTAAGATGTTTTATCCTTGTATATATAGTATTTTATTTTCTGTTATAGTATTATTATTCTAAGGTTACTTGTCTTCTCACTTTGTTGTTTAATAAGTGTATGCTCTCATATCAACAGGTATTGCTTCCCATTTGGTCGACCAGAAGGTGCCCTTAAAGCCACGTTATCCTTACTAGAGCGGGTAAGATAATGTGCATTTTTTTATCTTTTCTGTGGGAGCCTTTTTGGCTCCCTGGAGCTATTGGCTAATGTGTGATATATTAGACTGGGGCATAAGTCTGTAGAGTTTGACCTACTTGGGACCACGAGCCAGAACCTGGTCCCTTCAGAGAGGTTGCAGGGAGCAATGGCCCTGGAAAACTCCCCTGAGGTTGAGGGTTTTCCTTATCTGTTATCGACCAGGGTTAGGCACCCAGAAAGGTAGGCATAACAAAACAAACCCCACATGGTAAGAAACTAACAACCAAACCGAGAGGAAGAACTCCCTCCAATCCCAAGGAAACCAGCAAACAAGCAAACATCACACACTCCACTGCCGCCTAGCCCTCCTCTCTCCAAGAGGGGGAGGGGGGAGCCCCGGACCTCCCTGGGTTGGCTACTCAGCCCTCCAGTTCGTTCGCTAATGTCGTCCGGGGCGGATGTCTTCTCTAGCCGTGGTTTGTAAAGCAGTGTTTTGCCTTTGTGGTGATCTAACCAGTCTTGTGGTGAGTGGTGGACAGGTGTAATCATCAGTGTTGGGGCTGCATGCACTTAGGGGCTCCCTTCCCTAAGTGCCCTGTGAGTACTTCCCTTGCGTGTTAGGGTTCCCTTCCCTGGTGTGTTTGGGAAACCATTTTCGTAGGGGTTCTTATTGCTCGGCATTTACCCCGCCCTTGGGCCCAGCTGGGGTTTTGTGGCCCTTGTTTGGCTTTGGGTAGGAAGTGGTATTGCGCTGGTTGGGGCATCAAGGTGTTGTGCTGCCTGCATACCTATGTGGCAGCCAGTTCCTATTTCCTCTGGGGATATTGTACTTTTGCGAGTGTTTTGTTTTTTTGTTTTGTTTTTATCTTTTCTTGCCTGGTCGGGGTCTGCCTGGTGTGGCTATCGTTCCACTTATGATATTTTGGTGGCCCTCTGCTAGACCTTCGTGACTGTACATGTCACAAGAGTTTCAGTGTTTTGATTTTCCACTTGTTGGCATTGGGTCTCAATCGGTTAGCAACACCTTGCCCTGGCTTCCCGTAGCAGTCAGCCTACATGCCCTGGAAAACCCTGTCGGGGCTCGATGAACCACTAGGTGCGTTTTCCAGGTTCCACCTCACCTTGTGTGGGTTCGAAGGTTGCTGTGCACCCTAGTCTCAGGGTGACAGTCACCTCTTTTGCCTCAGTCATGCTGCCTGTTGGGTCAATGACACCTTTAACCCGAAGTCTTGCCAGTCATGTTCTCTGCTTGTACTCTAGTATTATTCTGATGAAATTATTGTTAGGGTACAGGTAGCATCCTCGTTGCTGCAACACGCTAGATTGGTTTCCTGCCCGGATGCCCTGTGGCTGCCCCACTTTTTTTTAGTTATAGGGACCCTGACATGAGGGTGTTAGTTGTTTCGACTTGGTTCAGTCCATGCTCCCTCGTCCTTCCCCTGTTGTTCTTCCCCCTGCTTCCGGCTCCCAAACGTCTGAGAGTTTCGGGTTGGAGCAGGGTTTTTGTTGGTTTTGAGACTCGGGCTGCTTCGGGGGCTGCCCTTTTTGGTTGGGGACAGAGGTATTCGAGCCGGTTTCTCCCACCGAGGCTTCTGGGTCCCACCAGCAGGGCCCCCCTTCTTTTCAGCCTTTTCCCTGGACTCTGCTTTTTCTTCAAGGGGTAGAAGGTATAGATCACTGCCCTGCCCTGGGACCCGATAGGGGAAATCCTGGGATTGGGGAAGAGTCAACCCGAGGGCCTTTGCCCTTTGTCCCCACTTTGATGCTTGTGCCCTATTTGCTGGTCTTGTTGTTGCTGGAGGAGGGGTTTTCTTACCACCCCCCACTTCCCTGCATGAGTATGATTTGGGTTAGGTTCCTCCCTAGGTTCATTTCTGGACCTCTTTGGGTACCTCGAGCCCCGTCCTTCCAGAGGTTTTCTGCCTCTCGAATCTCTGTGGAGGAGGTTCGGGAGGCTCTTGCTGCATACTTCCTGCGAACCCCAACTTCCACCTCCATTGTGGAGCTGTCCTTATTTGAGTTCGGTTCTTCTTCCCCATCTTGGGTGCATTGGATGTTTTGGAGTCTTCCTGGCTGACAGACTGCCCTTTCGTTTCGTTGGAGGCGTGGCATGGGTTCTGTCGGTCTCACATGCTTGTATGGTGAGAAACATCAATCGTTCTCCAGGTTTATCTGGGGATGGGGTGAGTTTGAGCGCCTTATTTGTTCACCCCTGTGCTTTCTCGGGATGTTAGCCTTGTGCAGCTGTACGTGTAGGTTTCTTCTCTTTCGGCATCCTTGGTTGTGGAGAATTTGCACGCCCGGGGCATTTGGCTTCGGTCTTGTGCATCCTTTTTCCTTCTCAAGCTGTCTTCTGCATGACTTAAAGAAGATGTGGAGGCGTTGAGTGTCGGGCCTTCGTCTGGTGTGCTGTCCTCAGAGGCTCGGGCGTCAGCCTCACTGTAGAAGCTCTTTGTGCCTATCCTGAGGGAAGCTGTGTGTGTGTGTTCATTGCGTCTCGCCTCGCGTGCTATCAGACTGTGCTTGCCATCTACTTAGAATCTGCTTGGGCCCTGGCTCTTAGGTTTTAATCTCTGTTTTGTCCATTGCTGTTTGTAGAGGCTGCTCTCATGCAGTTTCTGCAGGCGGCTTCGTCTGGTTGTTGTCCTATGTCGGACTTGTTGGTTCTCCGGGGCAGCCATTCTCCGGGGCAGCCATTCTCGGAAGGGTCATGCCTGGGCTAGGGGCTTCTGCTGGTTGATGTGGGCCATTGGTTTCAGCTTCTGAGCCGACGTTGCCTTCAGAGCCGGCATCGTCTAGTCAGCGCGGTGATCACTCTGTTCAACTGTCGGCTTCTCGTAAGGGGCGTCGACCCTTTTGCGGTTCGCCCTGTTGATGGGGCAATGGATGGGAGGCTCGCTCTGTTTGCCCGCTCTTGGTCCTACGATTTGTGGGCATTTTCAGTTATGGCATCCGGCTTGTGGTGGCGTTGGGCGGCTCCTCCTCCTCCTTCGGGCGGTTTGGGGCTTGTGGGGCATGCTGCTCTCCTGCGCTTCGTCAGATCATAAATAAGTAAATAAATAAATGTTTATTTAGGTAAGGTACATACATTCAAGAGATATTACAAAGAATGATTGATTTATAGATAGGGCTAGTACATACAATGCCTAAAGCCACTATTACGCAAAGCGTTTCGGGCATTGGCAGATCATCTTGGAGTGGGTACGCTAGGGCGAGGTTGAAATAACCCCATCCCTCCGGTGGGTTTCCCGCCTGTTTCCAGTGCCGAAACGGGACTGTGCGGATCTGAGTTTCTTTCTGGACTTGTCCTGTCTGAACCCTGGATTCTTTGCCGCTCCTTTTGGATGACTCCTCTGTCTCTTCTTCTTCTTCGCTATACATGCAGTTTGCATGAAGGTACAGTGGGGCCTCAATTTACGATGGTAATCAGTTCCCAGAGATGTATTGTAAGTCGAAATATCGTAAGTCGAAACGATTTTCCCCATAAGAAATAAAGGGAATTGAATTAATCTGTTCTCCACCCCAAAAATATTAACTAAAAAATACATTTTATACTGAATACAATTTTTTCTATAACTACAATACAGTACATATCTTTATCTTACATTTATCGAGGACTCTTGATGGCGTATGAAAGATGGTGATGAGGGGGGAGGAGGAGAGGTGTTACTGTTTGGCAGGGGAATCCCCTTCCCATTATAACATCAGGCAGTGATGACTTCTCTGGGGTACACTCCTACGTTTTGCCTGCATATCACTAGGACCTGGTTGTGATTCACTGCTTGTTTGTGTCACTAAAAACCTTTCCATAGATTTTTGTTTTTCCATACGTTTTAATTTTTGTCTGTAGTGAGGCATCACATTGTCATTAAAAAAGTTAAGGCAACGGCCTACTGTACCGTGATTTGGGTGAGTCGTTTCAGCAAAAGTTTGCAATTCTTCCCATGCTGCACACATTTTCTTAATTAATGAGGAAGGGATATTCTGTTCTGTTTCCTCCTCCCCTGTTGTCTCTTGTTGCTGCTCCTTGTAATTACCAAAGTGTAATTACCTTAGTTGTAGTTACAGGATGAGAGTATGCTCGTGGTGTCCTGTCTTCCCAGCATTCTTTGTCATGTAACGCTTTGAAATTACTGACGGTTTTGGCCTGCACCACCTTCTCACCTAAATTGTTCCAACCGTCTACCACTCGGTTTACAAAAGTGAATTTTTTATATCTCCGGCAGCTTTGTTTTGTTAGTTTAAATCTATGACCTCTTGTTCTTGAAGTTCTGGGTCTCAGGAATTCTTCCCTATCAATTTTATTGAGTCCTGTTACTATTTTGTATGTAGTGATCATATCGCCTTATTTTCTTCTATCTTCTAGTTTTTGCATATTTAATGCCTCTAACCTCTCCTCGGAGCTCTTGTCTTTCAGTTCTGGGAGCCACTTAGTGGCATGTCTTTGCACCCTTTTCATTTTGTTGATGTGCTTCTTAAGATGTGGGCACCATACAGCCGCTGCATATTCCAGCTTTGGTCTAACAAAAGTTGTGAACAATTTCTTTAGTATTTCACCATCCATGTATTTAAAAGCAATTCTGAAGTTAGTGTAGCATAGGCTTTTCACACAATGTTCTTAATGTGGTTCTCGGGTGACAGTCTTCTATCTAGAACCACCCCTAGATCCCTTTCTTTGTCAGACTTCTTTAAAGATTTCTCACATAATTTATAGGTTGTGTGGGGTCTATGTTCTCCAATTCCACATTCCATAACATGGTATTTATTCACATTAAATTCCATTTGCCAAGTGGTGCTCCATATACTTATTCTATCCAGGTCATCTTGAAGGGCATGACAATCATCTAGGTTTCTTATCTTCCCTATTATCTTAGCATCATCAGCAAACATGTTCATATAATTCTGTATTCTATCTGGTAGATCGTTTATGTAGACAATGAACATTACCGGTGCAAGAACTGAGCCCTGTGGTACTCCACTTGTGACAGTCCTCCAATCCGATACATTGCCTCTGATTACAACCCCTCATTTTTCTATCAGTTAGGAAATTTTTCATCCATGTTAGAAGCTTATGTGTCACCCCTCCAATATGGTCCAGTTTCCAGAACAACCTCTTATGTGGAACTCTGTCAAAAGCCTTTTTTAGGTCCAGATAGATGCAGTCAACCCAACCATCTCTTTCCTGTAAAATCTCTGTGGCTGAATGATAGAAACTGAGTATATTCATTATACAGGATCTTCCAGATCGAAAACCATACTGTCTGTCCAATATTATATAGTTTTTCTCCAGGTGTTCTACCCATTTAGTTTTAATTATTTTTTCCAATATTTTGACTATTACACTTGTCAATGATACAGATCTATAATTAAGGGGGGTCTTCCCTGCTTCCACTTTTGTAGATTGGAACTATGTTAGCCTTTTTTCACACATCAGCTACAACCTCTGTACACAGGGATGCCTGAAAAATTAGTTGAAGTAAGGAATGTTCCATGCGTAAAATGGGGTTGACCTGATGACCGTTGGGACCCCAGCGGATAACCCACTGGGGTCCCGTGAAGTTCTTTGCTGTGTTCCTCCACCAGCTCGCAACACACAACACTCACAACACTATGAATGCCACTTCTTTTTCTAAATTTCTCTAACCATCCCCTGCTTGCCCTAAACTCTTTTGCATCTGCATCACTTGTTCCAGGGGTTTTCTTTAAAAGGTCTTCATGCAATTTCCTTGCTTTTTCATAAATGATGGTCTCTGAAACTCTATCACCCACTAACTCCTTGCTGTGTATCCAAATTAATAAAAACTGTTCAACATCCTCAAGTGTTTGTGTTCTATGTTTCGTGATTATTGATGAGCCTTTTGCCACTTTAGCACTCATAATGTCCTTTTTCTTAGCAAGTATGGTGGATATTGTTAACTGAGATGTACTGCCTAATGTAGTTCAGTAACTAGTTGTACTGCCTAACTAGTTCAGCAACCCACACATCATCTTCATATTTATGAATGATCTCTTGTTTTTACTCAATGGTCATCCTTACATGTGTTTTCATATGTTGAACCTTACCACTGACTTTCTTAGGACCCATGGCATGATATATAATAATCAGTTTTATGTTCAAAAAGCAAAAATCACCAAAAAAAATAGAATTTCTTTAAGATTGACCATCACTACGCGGGACGCTCTAGTAAACTGAGGCAGGTCGGCCTGCGCGACTGGGAACCATGTGCTTGGTTGACCCGAATGTGTATCAACAAATATAGTTAGTCGACAACACTGTCGTAAGTCGAGTCACATTTTCCAATCAAATTTATATCGTAACTCGAAATTATTGTAAGTCGAGGCAATCGTAAGTCGAGGTGCCCTGTATATCCTCCCGATGACTGCATGAGTGGTAATGTAAAAAGATGCATATATGACAATGCACAACAACACATCAATGGTCACGATGTACCCAAGTCAAGAAGATAACGACACCATCAAGGCGGGCAAGGATAAAGGCAAAATAAACAAGAGGAAAGGAACGTAGGATGGGAATAAAAAAACAGAAGGGGAACGCAAAGCGTCGCCGCAGTAAATAAAGCAAGGGACGGAGGCGAAGGATGTGAAGGAGGCAAGTGTAAATGTGTAGAAGGGAAGAGGAAGTCAAGACAGGACAGGCAAGGTTAGGACAGGGCAAGGTCCGTAGATGGCATCCAGAGCCTCACGACTGGGATGCTAATGCATTGGAGTCCGCAGAAGCGCCAGCAGGACAACGGGAGGAAGACCTAGGAAGGCCTCAAGGGCAAGTCGTGGGAGAACGCAATGTAAGAGGCCCATCAGGCAAGGTGGCAGGGTGCTTGGAAATCGGGAGGTCGGAGGATTGCTTCTGCTTAGTACCAGGGGCCTATCAAGGCCCCTGGTACTAAGATGTGATGTGTGGCAAGGCAGCCTGGGAAAAGACAAAAAGATACAGGAAAGGCTCGCCAAAAAGTTCCAAAGGGCGTTGTCCTGCATCGATTCAAATGCATTGGAGATAGCAGAGGCAGCTGTGGGAGGATAGATGTCAACCGTAGAAGAAGCGGAGGAGAGGAACGACGGGTCAGCCTCAGGAACAGTAAGGACAGACTGTGGAAAGAATTTAGTGACGAGGCAGACCAGCACCATCCCGAGTACATCCATAACATGAGCGACAATAGCGTCAACAAGATCGGAACTCGGTTGAATGGCGGGTGGAAGAAGCCTCAGGGGCAAGAGGAACGTTAGTGACAAATGGGTCAGGCACAGGGGGAAGCGGCGGGAGACAAGGAACCGGGGCAGGATGAGGTAAAGCACGACTGGAGGGCGGAGTGACGACGGGAAGAGCCTTAGTGAGCGCCGCAACGTCGGAAGGACACTGCTTGAAAGTGTCCATGATCACCACCACAGTTGGGGTGTTTATGAATGGCATGATCACCACCACAGTTGGGGCAACAGAGCTTGTCGGACTCAGTCATGAGTGAAATGGGAACTAGAGCAGTTGCCACAATGGACGTCATTGGTGCAGCCATGGGAAGTATGGTAAAAACCCTTACAATGAAACCACTGAGTGGGATGGGGAATGTACACCTATAATTTATGGAGGAAACCATTAATCCAAATTGGATCAAGGGAGGGGGGGTCGAGAAAAGTAAGGAGGGCAGTGCCAGTATCACACAGGTTGCCATCAATCCTACGCAGAAATTTCTTGACACCAAAGATCGGAATGTCAGCATCCTGTAGTTGCGCCTTGATGTTGTCCTCGCTAACATCAACAACATGCCAGACCACATATCATACCAAACGGTCACCCAGAAGCGTATAATAATGGACCTTGTAACCACAGGCATCACAAACCTCCGAAAGCACCAAGTCCCCGTAGGAAGCATGATCCGTGGCAATCAATTTCCTGCATTTATTCAGCCTGAAATCATGCACCTGAGTGGCTTGATAGACTTCATGCCCTACTATTTCCAAAAACACTCCAAACAGCGGCATTAAAGGTGATGATGAACATATGTAGGCCAAGAGAACTTGTCCGACCGGAGGGGAGTGGAGGACGTGGAGACAGAGGTTGTGGGGAGGTCACAGAGCACCACAGGATGCAGGCGACATTTCACCTCCAATCTATTGGCCCTACTATGATGTTTACTGTCTAGGAAAACAACCTCGGGATCCTCCTCCACGACCAGGAGAACGTTGTGACCGGAATGCGTGCCAAGGGACAATGGGTCCTGAAAACCCTCATAGGTATCGGAAATGTCCACGGGACAAACACTGCGCGAACCAGCATCTGTTGCCATGGTCAGCCAGCAAGTCCTAACATTGATTCAATGTTGATAATATCTCTGTTGCACACTGGTAAAGCACTTGTCCAGTGCCTTGTGAGCACTTTGGCCTGGGTTTGTATCCTGGCTGGGGAGGATTGACCGAGCACCAATCCTTAACTGTAGCCTCAGTTCACTCAGCAGTGAATGGGTACCTGGTTGCCAAACGATTTGGCGGGTCATATTCTGAGGAAAAGTGACCTGCCCAAAATGCTATGCATTCTGTTGGCTTTAAACGAATGAAACTACTCTTGTATATATAAATAATAATAAAAAATATGTTTATTGAATGTTTTTTGAGCATCTCTTGCCCACTGGGAGAGAGAATGGAAGTTGCAAAAGGAGAGAATGGGTGAGAGGCAGGGAAAATGAATACAAGGAAGAGAGAGGTAGAGCAAATGGGAGGGGTGGGGAGTGAGGGAGAGAGGCATAGAAAGTGGGAGAGATGAAGAAAGTACAGAAGGGAGGGAGGGAGACAGAGAGAGAACTGAAGAGAGGAAGAGAGACAGAGAGAATGGAAGGGAAGGAGACGGACAATGGGAGGGAGGGAGGCAGAGAGATAGACAGAAACTCAGGCATTACAGTACTCTTAGCCCATCCAATTAATTTTATGACATACCCAGTATATAATAAATAATAAATAAATAAATAAATAAATAAATAAATGTTTATTCAGGTAAGGTACATACATACAAGAGATTTTATAAAAATGGATAGATTTATAGATAGAGCTAGTACATAGAATGCCTAAAGCCACTATTACGCAAAGCGTTTCGGGCAGGAAAAACATTAATGACTAAAACTTAATACTAATTGAGTATAAAGAATAAAATGTGTTGAGAACAAAAAAAATAAAAATAAAAAAGGGGGAACATGGCTGAAAAGCAGCACAAATACAATTAGGTCTACTAACAGCGTTGTTTAAAAAAACAGACATGGGTTGACAATGACATGGGCGTTATATGTGGTTGGGTTGACTGCATCTATCTGGACCTAAAAAAGGCTTTCGACAGAGTTCCACATAAGAGGTTGTTCTGGAAACTGGAAAATATTGGAGGGGTGACAGGTAAGCTTCTAACATGGATGAAAAATTTTCTGACTGATAGAAAAATGAGGGCAGTGATCAGAGGCAATGTATCGGACTGGAGAAATGTCACAAGTGGAGTACCACAGGGTTCAGTTCTTGCACCAGTGATATTTATTGTCTACATAAATGATCTACCAGTTGGTATACAGAATTATATGAACATGTTTGCTGATGATGCTAAGATAATAGGAAGGATAAGAAACTTAGATGATTGTCATGCCCTTCAAGAAGACCTGGACAAAATAAGTACATGGAGCGCCACTTGGCAAATGGAATTTAATGTTAATAAATGCCATGTTATGGAATGTGGAATAGGAGAACATAGACCCCACACAACCTATATATTATGTGAGAAATCTTTAAAGAATTCTGATAAAGAAAGAGATCTAGGGGTGGTTCTAGATAGAAAGCTATCACCTGAGGACCACATAAAGAATATTGTGCGAGGAGCCTATGCCACGCTTTCTAACTTCAGAATTGCTTTTAAATACATGGATGGCGATATACTAAAGAAATTGTTCACGACCTTTGTTAGGCCAAAGCTAGAATATGCAACGGTTGTGTGGTGCCCATATCTTAAGAAGCACATCAGCAAACTGGAAAAGGTGCAAAGACATGCTACTAAGTGGCTCCCAGAACTGAAGGGCAAGAGCTACGAGGAGAGGTTAGAGGCATTAAATATGCCAAAACTAGAAGACAGAAGAAAAAGAGGTGATATGATCACTACATACAAAATAGTAACAGGAATTGATAAAATCAATAGGGAAGATTTCCTGAGACCTGGAACTTTAAGAACAAGAGGTCATAGATATAAACTAGCTAAACACAGATGCCGAAGAAATATAAGAAAATTCACTTTCGCAAACAGAGTGGTAGACGGTTGGAACAAGTTAGGGGAGAAGGTGGTGGAGGCCAAGACTGTCAGTAGTTTCAAAGCGTTATATGACAAAGAGTGCTGGGAAGACGGGACACCACGAGCGTAGCTCTCATCCTGTAACTACACTTAGGTAATTAATAATTATTAATTGAGGTGTAAGGTAGGTTACAGGGAATTTATTAGGTAGTTCTTCATTTTTATCTTAAACTGGTTGAGAGAGGTACAGTCTTTAACATGATTGGGAAGGTCATTCCACATCCTGGGTTCCTTGATTTGTTGAGCATTTTTAGTTTGATTAAGTCGTACTCTTGGAATATCAAAACTGTATTTGTTTCTGGTGTGGTGCTCATGGGTTCTGTTACAACCTTCAATGAAGCTTTTGAGGTCAGGCTTGGCATTACAGTTCAGCGTTTTATATATGTATAATACACATGAGAGAATGTGCAATGACTTAATATCTAACATATTCAGAGATTTGAGTAGGGGTACCGAGTGATGTCTGGGGCCAGAGTTGGATATTGTCCTAATAGCAGCTTGTGTTGAGTAATTAGAGAATGTAAATGATTTTGGGTAGTAGAACCCCAAGCACAAATACCATAGTTGAGATATGGATAGATGAGGGAGTAATAGAGAGTCACCAGGGTAGGGTGGGGTACATAATATCTGATCTTAGAAAGAATGCCAACAGTTTTTGAAACTTTTTTTGATATATTTAGAATGTGTCCCTGGAAATTGAGCTTGTGGTCAATGAGAATGCCAAGGAATTTGCCATCTATTTTGTTACAAATTTGGGTATTGTTTATTCTGAGATTTATTTAATTAGAGGATTTATTGCCAAATAGAATATAGAAAGTTTTGTTAATGGTAAGGGTGAGTTTGTTGGCAGTTAGCCAAAGATGGACTTTATTTAACTCAGTATTTACTCAGCATTTAGAGCAAGGGGGTCAGGACTGGAGTAAATGAAGGTTGTGTCGTCAGCAAATAGAATTGGTTTGAGGTGTTGGGAGGCATTTGGAAGGTCATTAATGTAGATGAGAAAGAGAAGAGGGCCAAGTATGCTGCCCTGAGGAACACCGATGTTGATGGGTAGGGTGGGAGATATTGAATTATTCACAGAAACATACTGGAGCCTGTCAGTAAGGTAAGATTTGAGGTATTGCAGGGAGTGTCCTCTGACTCCATAATGATGTAATTTAAGAAGACGGTTTTGGTGGTTGACAGTGTCAAAAGCCTTACGCAGGTCCACAAATAACCCAACAGGGAACTCATTTTTATCGAGCTGCATGAATCAAGTTAATCATACTAATAAGTGCATCGTTAGTGCTCTTTTTGGGTCTGAAGCCATATTGACAAGAGCTAAGTATATTGTGTTTGGCTAGATAAGAGTAAAGCTGCTTGTAGATTAGTTTTTCAAATATTTTTGACAAGTTAGGCAGGATTGATATGGGTCTGTAGTTGTTAACATCTGTGAGATCACCACATTTGTGGACAGGGGTTACTCTCGCTTTTTTAGAATATCTGGAAAGGTTTGGAGTTCAGGTGACTTGTTGAAGAGCAATGCAATAGCAGGGGCTAAAGATCTGGAGGCTTTTTTGTAAATTAAAGTTGGTATCTCCTCAAGGGCACTAGACTTGGTTTTAAGGGAAAGGATTATCTCATTAACGTCAGTGGAATTAGTAGGCTTTAAGTACAGAGACTGTGGATAGTTACCTGTAAGATAGGCCTTAACATCAGTACTGGAAGATGGAATATCATTTGCAAGAGATGACCCAATGGAAGAGAAGAACCAATTGAACTCAATAGCAGAATCAGAGGCTGAAAGCTGACCATCGTTATTGGACAGGAGTGTTGGTTTGTTATTTAAAATCTTCTTTGATCCCAATATTTGTGAAATTGTGCTCAAGTTTTTTAATGTTGCTCTTTATTTGGGTAAATTTATTTTCGTAGTATTTAGTTTTGGCTCGTCTAATTATTTTAGATAGCAATAATGAGTAATTCTTTGAGAATTCTTTGGAGACAGTTCCTAACCTATACTTCTTCTCAAGGTCATTTTTTTATTAATGGATTTAAGTATTCCCTTTGTAAGCCAAGGATTGTTAAGCCTTTTGGTTGTGACTTGTTTTGTAAGGATAGGACAGTGGGTGTTATAAAGGCTGAGAGTTTTTTGTAGAAAAGATTGATAGTTACCTTCTAGACAATATAGGCCTCTCACACTGACAATTCATAAATATTTTAATAATTTTATACCTTAGGTGCTGATGAAGGATATAGTGACCCCTGTGCCGCCCGAAGAAGTGAGAGGCATGATAAAAAAGTGCCTAGAAAATGCTGCCCTCCTCAACTATACTCGTCTTTCTGCTGAAACTAAAATTGAGGGTAAATAGTTATGCTTTTTTTTTGGATCATTAAAATGTTTGAAAATATGTAAAATCATTTCTCAATCTCATAGCTGATGATTAAATAAATCAGCGGCCGCCAACTGGTGGTCCGTGAGACAATTTTATTTGTGTATTGTATATAACTGTGTATTTTCTTTAACTGTTATATTTAATGGCATCAAATAGTTTGACTTTAAATAAGTATCACTTTTTGTTTGGTGGAATGCAGAATTCACATTAGTGGTACGTGAGATTTAAAATTTTGAATTTGGTGATCCGGGAGCTCCGAATGGTTGGCAACCACTAAAATAAATAATAACACCCAGGTTCTCTCGTATATCCATATCCACAGGTTATTTATTTGAAACTGATTTGCAGCCGAGAGATTTTGTGCTTTAAACTGTGAATGCATGACTAGAAGGATACATTTATTCATAACCACCAGTGTTATTGTATTCATTGCTATAGTAATCATTGCTGATAAATACTTTTTCATGTTCAATACATATGTTTATTTTTTACAATGAATATCTGGACAACAGCTTAGAAGTGCTGAATAAATTTACTCCCGTTATGAAACACATATACAGTACTTGAAGTATGGTGCATTTTATTTACAATGTATTGGTTGTGCAATGTCTAGAAAATACCTTCATACTTTCTAAGGGTCCTTCTAGAAAATAACTTCATACCTTCTAGGGGGTCGTGGTAGTCCAGTCAGGTTCGTTCTTGGCTCACAATCAAGATTTCTGGGTTCGAATCCAGGGGGGGGGGGAACAGAAATGGTGGTAGCACAGCTTGTTGTGGGGTTGCATCCTGAGGATGGTCAGTAATTCAACCCTGGAGGTGGACCTCGATATAAGCCTAACATGTACTATATGTCTAAACTGGTTGCCTGTCCTCTAACACAATGAATTATTAAACTATATTGAATTATGAAATAGCTTAAACCAGTACCAGTATGACTACCAGTCTCCGTGGCGTAGTGGTAAGACACTCGCCTGGCGTACTGCGAGAGCTTTGTCCTGGGTTCGTATCCTGGCCGGGGAGGATTTACTGGGCACAAATTCTTAATTGTAGCCTCTGTTTAACTCAACAGTAAAATGGGTACTTGGTTGTAAAACTGATTCTTCGTGGGGGTCGTATTCCAGGGACCATAGGATTAAGAACTTGTCCAAAATGCCACACGTACTAGTGGCTGTACAAGAATGTAACAACCCTTGTATATATCTCAAAAAAAAATAACACTTATATATGGTGGTTCGATGCAGAATTCATTTATTATTGAATCATGTAGTCTCCCAGTGTCATATTTTAAAGACATTTTAATGCATTTTCTGTGGAGAGCTCCTTTGGCTACCCAGAGCTATACTGGGCTGATGTGCATATATTAGACTGTGGCAACAGTCAGTCGATGGAGTTCTAGGCCTACCGGGAACCAGAGCCTGAACCTGGCCCCCTCAACGGAGGCACGAGGAGCAATGGCTTATAGATTCCCCTGTGTAATTAGAAGCAGTCTATGTCTGCTATCTACCAGGTCAGGCACCCAGAAAGGTAGGAATTCCAAAACAAACTACAGCTGGTCAAAAATTGCTAACCGAAAGCCAAACGCGGGGAGGGGGGGGGGGGGTTTCCAGACCTCTGTTGGCTACTCACCTCACCTCTGAGTTCAAGAGGCTGAATCCTGAGTTCAAGAGGCAAAAATCCTAAGCGCATGCAGCTCCATGCACTCAATTCCTGGCTCACACTACACTGATGGGTAAAAGAACAGCCTCAAAGGCAAAACACCACTTGAAGAATGGGAGACTAGAGCCAGATCAACTAGAACATCAAAGAACAGATGACTAGGCACACATGAGAATAAGAACTGGGGGTGGGGTAGCCAACTCACTTGGCCTGCCTCCCTTCTTCCTTCAAATGAGGAGGTGGGGGAAGGGGACAAACTAGTTTGTGCTAGTTTCACCAAATTTTGATTGGTTGTTTCCATTGTTGAGGGAGTTCTTTTGGCAGTTTTTGAGGCTGTGTCTTGTTCTAAACATGCAGTAGTCTGTTTTGTTTTACTGACTTCCTGGGTGCCTTCCCTGGTGGTAGCAGTCATTATTAACTTTAAATGTGAAGTGTTCATAGTGCCACTGCTCCCTTGCCATGTGCCACAGTATGGCTCATGGTCTCCAGTAGACCAATAAGAACTCCACGACTGATGGCACCTAGTAGTATGGCTTTGAATCAGTATAATAACTTCAGGGAGCCACAAAGGGTTTCTGCCAGAAAATTGCTTCTCACAAATGCCTCCAGAAGGTATGTGGAATGTTTTGCAATGAATCTCCCACTCCAACAAATTAGGGTTAGTCCCATATTGTTCATAGAATCAAGGTTGCACTGTACTGTGTATGCTGTCAGTCATAAAGACATACGCACAAAAATTGTGTGGCTCAGGAGCTGGTGCTCAACATACAAGTGCATTTAGGTGAATACATTTAAATATAACACCCATGTACTCATATAATAAAAATAATCTTTGTTTTCAATTGAATATTAAAACCAGGAATAAATTCAGCATCCATTTTAAGATTATGTGAGATAATTCACTTTCTAAAGTAACTTTACTTATATTTTTCATCCCTAGGTGGAGAAACTACCCTTCAAGGTAAACAATTTAGCATGATAAGTTTGACATACTCATAATGTTTAGGGGGCATGGGTAATCAGTAGAGAAGAAAATAGAATTCCCATCTTAGTAAATATATTTTTTATGTAATCAACAGTAGTTACAACTTTGTGTATTTGAGTGATTTTTTTATTTGTGTGCATGTTATTACCTATTTGTAATTACAGGAAGATAGCTATGTTTATAAAGTCTTGTAATTTTTATACTAAATACTTTAAAGTTCACAGTGGTTCTGGCACATACAACGTTCTTTTGGAGATTATTTCAACCTCCTACGACTCCATTAAAACTATCTAAGCGTGTTAAAAATTAATTGGCTATTTTATCTGCACATATTTTTTAACATTTCATAGCTATGTCTTTTTGTTCTTAGTCTCAGGTTCCAAGAACTCTCAAATTTTCTGTGGGGAGCCCTGATGGCTCATTGAACCTATCCAAACTGACATGCGCAATATTAGTTTGGGGTCATCAGTCACGGGAGTTCTTTATGCCTACCGTAAACCACGAGCCAGAACCTCACTGGTTCACTCAGAGAGGTGCAGGGAGCAATGGCCATATGAGCACTCTACATTTAGAGTATGTCATGTCTGCCATTAACCGGGTAGGGTCGATGGCAGACATGAAAGGCCCTGAAAGATAGCCGAAACAATACAAACCCCAATTGGTGAAAATTGCAACCTACGTCAGAACAGAGCCAGAGTACTCACTCCAAAAGGAAACAATCAAATAGTCATCCAGCTAGTGCTCCCGCTCAGGCGAGCAGGTGGCTCACCACCGCAGTTCTTGACTGATGTGCATGGTGATCAGACTTCACCACTAGCCTTGCTTTCCTGTCTGGTTTTTTCCCTGTGTGACTGTGCCAGCTTTGGGTGGTGGTGTGGTGGCCAGGTATTTTATGTACGCAGAGTTGCTTAAGCCTAGGGCCAGCTTCCCTAGGCATCCTTTAAGTACTACCCATGCATTTTAGGGTTTTCTTCCCTGGGGTGTTTGGGACTCACTCACGTAGCGGTCTCCGTTGCTTGGCGTTGCCTTCGCCCTTGGGATCAGTTGAGGGTCTTGGGATTGTTGTCGTGCTCTAGGTAGGGAGTGATTTGTTGCTGAGTGGGGCACACTGTGGCCTACACAGCCTGCACACATGCAGCGACAACGATTCTCTCTGGCTGCCAGTTTGTTTGTTTGTTGAATTTCCGTTTTTTTTTTTTTTTTTTTTTTTTTTTGCTTGAATTTTAGTCTTTTTTCTGATGGAGGGCTGCCTAGCTTCCCATTAGGTCTGCCTAGGTTGTGTTTGGTAGTCCTCCTCTGGTTCCCTCGAGGCTCCATGACCACTACTGGTGGTCAGTTTGCCTGGTATTAGACAGGGTTCAACTGGCTTGCTAGCCCAGTGCCTGGCTTCCCCATTGGGGTTCCTTCCCCTGCGGGCCCTAGAAATCCCTTAGAGCTTGGGATGACTATGATTGTGTCTTCTGAGTCCTCTCTCACCTTGTGTGAGGTCAAAAGTTGTTCATTGCCCCTGTGATGATCATCCGTACTGCCTCCGTCATGCTGCCTGTTAGGTCAGTGACACATATGACCCAGAATCCTGCAGGATTTGTTCTCCGCTTGTGCTCCAGTTTACCCATTCTTTGTCTGAAGATCTTAGGGGTCAAGCAGCGGCTGTGTTGCATGCTAGGTTTTCTTTGTTTCAATAAGCCAGGTTGGTTGCCCATTTGGAAGCCCCGGAGCTGTCCCACTTGGGTTTTAGGGACCAGGATTTGGGGCATTAGTTGCTTCAACCTTGTTTCAGTCCATGCTCCCTTTTCCTTTCCAGGTGGGCGTGGTTTGCCCAGCTCCTACCCCTCTGTTTTTGGCTTCCAGATGTCTGAGGTTTTCGGAGTCAGGACAGGATTTAGCCTGGGATGAGGCTCGGGTGGCTCTGGGGACTGCCCCTTCCGATATGGTGCGGAGGTAGTCGAGCCTGATTTTCCTGCTGAAGCTTTTGGTTCAACCCAGCAGACTTCCTTCTTTGAAGCTTTTTCCCTGGACTCTGCTTATACTTCAGGAGTGGTGAGCGTGAACGAGGTCTCTGTCCCAGGACCCTCTGTTCGGGGTTCCTGGGGTTTAGGGGAAGTCTGCTTTGAGCACTTTGGCTCCTTTTAATCCGCTTGGGCTCTTGTACCTTCTGGGCAGGGGTTAAAGCTGTAGGGCGGGGGTTTCATATCCCCTTCCCTGTATGAATTTGAGTTGGGTGTGGCTTCCCCCTCGGGTTCGTTTCCGGGCACCTTTGGGTTCCTTCGAATTAGTCCTTACAGAGGTTTTCTTTCTCTCGAATTTCGCTTGTGGCCGTTCGGGAGGCATTTAGTGCTAACCTCCTGCGAGAACCAGGTTATGCCTCTATGATGGATCCGACATCTTTCAAATTCGGTTCCTCTTTCCCGTATTGAATGTGTTATGAGGTTCCGGAGTCTTCCTGGCTGGCAGACTGCCCTTTCTTTTCGCTTGGAGCTTGGTGCGGGTTTGTTGTACCTGCATGCTTGAATGGTGGGAGGTAACTTCGGTGTTGCAGGTATTCTTGGGGAGCTCATTGGAGTTCCTCAGTGAGTGCCTCTTCACTCCTATGCTTTCTTGTAATGAGTGTCTGGTGCAATTACATGCTCAGGTTCCCACTCTTTCTGCTGCTTTGGCTGCAGATGACTATCGAGTTCGTGGTCATTTGGTCTCGGTCTTGCGCTTCTTCGGTCTTCTGGAGCTGTCCTCGAACTGGCTTTCAGAGGATGTGAGGGTGTTGAGTGAGGGGTCTTCGGCTGGTGTTCTGGTTTCAGCTGCCAAAGCGACAGCTACCCTGCTGAAACTGTTTGTGCCGATCCTCCAGGAGGTGGTATCTATGTTTTTACTGTTTGCAACGTTTCTGAAGAAAGCGGTGTCTCTGTTCTTTGCTTCTCGCCTCGTGTGCTAACAGGCAGTGCTCTTCCATTCTTTGGAATCTGCTTGGGGCCCTGACTCTTAGATTTTTGTCCCCTTTTCTGTGGAGAGCCCCTTTGGCTCCCCAGAGCTATACCAGGCTGATGTGCATATATTAGACCGTGGCAACAGTCAGTCGATTGAGTTCAAGAAGAGGCACAAGGAGCAATGGCCTAAAAACACTCCGTGTAATTGAAAGCAGTCTTTATTTGCCATTTGCCACATCAGGTACCAAGAAAGGTAGGAATTTCAAAACAAACTACTGCTGGTCAAAAATTGGAAACCAATCAAAAGCCGAACTAGCAAGCAGAATTCCCCAATCAAAAACAAGAAAACAAGCATGACGTCAACACAACTGCCACGCATCCGTCAGCACAACCCTCCCTCCCTCCCCGGGAGGGGGACGGGGAAGTCCTAGACCTCCACACCGGCTACTCTCCTCAGTTCAGAAGGCTGTCGTGTTAGTGGCAGTCGATTGAATCTGGTTCCATCCTTTGAGCAGTGCTGCATAGTGGTGGTGGTGTTCAGTCTTGGTGGTGTGCGAGCCAGGAGTAACACTATAGAGTACTGGGGCTGCATGCACCTAGGGCCACCTTCCCTAGGTGTCCAGTAAGTACTGCCCCTGTGGCCTAGGGTTATCTTCCCCCGAGCTGTTCGGGTACTACCTCTGTGAGGTTCTGTTCCTGCTCGGTGATTGCCCACCCTTGGGGTTTAGTTGGGGTGGTTCTTACTTCTGTTTGACCTTGGGTAAGAGGTAGTTTCATCACTGGCTGAGGCACGAAGTACTGTGTTGCTGTCTGATATACACATAGTGACTGGTTCTGTTCACCTGGAGACCTTGTGCTTTTACAGGGTTTTCCTTTGTTTTTGTTTTATTTTGCCTGGTTCGGGGTCTGCCTGGTGTGGTGGTAGGACCACTTGTATGGTTTTGGTGGCCCTCCTCTAGGTCCCCAATGCTTGCACAAGTCGCAGGGGTTCAGCTTTTAGTTTGTTTGCTTGGTTGTGACCCCTCACTGTTGTGAGCATTTACCTTGGTGTTTCTCTTATTGTCATCCAGGCATTGTTATCCAGTCAACACAGAGATAATATACAACTCCTCACAGAAATCTAACATATAGGAAAAGAAGCCCATAATCTAAGGCTGTCAATCACCCTAAATTGGATACCAAGTCACATTGGCATGAAAAGGCAGACTCACTAGCAAAAATTGCCACTCTACCTGTTGTACAGGTTCAAATACCTTCAAGTTTTTCACAGATTAAGGAGCAAATCAAGAAGAAAATACTCCCAACTATCAAAAGTCGCCACAGAGCCAAAGTAGCGGAAGGAACATCCAATGCGATATGGTACGAACAAGCCACTGGGTACTACTCTTTCAAGCCTGACAAAAAGATATCTAGAGACATTGCCATACACAGACTCAGACTTAGTTACAAGTGCTGCTGGGAGGTAATAAACCCAATAGTTAAAAAGTGTCAAATCTGTGGAACAGAAGCAGAGGCACCACTATTGCACTACTTACTGGAATGTGAAGTTACTGAAGCCCTGCGCATCAAACTAAACATTAATCCACTGACAGCAGCTGCATTAGATGCACATTCCACAGCCGTGGAATGATTAGAAAAGCCGTTAAAGAATGGGACTCACTAGTGAACATTTTGCACCTACATCCGCCACCAAGATGATATTATTAAAACACGACTACAACAGAAGCGAAAAAGAAATGGAAAAAGGAAGAAACCCCACCTCCATTTAAAACTTTGACCCAAATATCAGAGTAACAAGGTTATCGCGAATAACCGAACTAAATTACGAGCTCACCATAGCCCGTGCTACATGGACATTTCATTCTGAGTAACTAAATATAAAATAACAACAACTTATTGTCATTATGGGCTACTTATGCCTCTGCCACCTCTTGGGTGGCTTATATCATCATCAACCAATCAATCAATCATTGTCATTGAAAGCTGCTGATTATTTGGTGAGTGATATAATTCTGTTGTATGTGCTCCCATTAAAGGTTTTTAAAATGCATGTAATGCTTGCGCCTTGCTAGTTTGTTTAAATTCCTCAAGACAAAACAGTTGTGTAACTTTCACTTGATATTCCCTTTTGCATTTGAAGTACATTTTTGTATAATGTGTGTTCCCAAATATTAAATAACATAACTGCAACAACTGTTAACTGGGCAGAGATTGATGTTCGGGGACTTTGGCAGCTCGTCAGCTGGTGTGTGTGCCTAATCTGCACTAGGCTTGAATGGTTTTGGATAGGATTCCCCATCGCTGATTACCCCTCTTATGGTGGTTAAGGTTTTCTGCTCTCCTTTCCTGGTGCCTTCTGCTTTTTCTGTTTTGTTCTCTATGGTCAGATAGCAACAGGAAGCCACCATAGTAACCCCTATCAGAAAATCAGCATTGAATGAAATGAAATGGCATTCTGGTGCCTTCCTGGACCCTCTCTTTCCTCTTACAGGCGAGTCAAGTTTTCCTTTTGGACAGATCCTAACTCTACTGACTGAGATGGTCTACTGACTGATCCATGAGCTGCCAGTGCTGCTACATGGTGGTGGGCAATTGGAACTGGAGGGTGAACTACCTTTTTGGCAGATCGTTTACCGAGTGGATGACTTAACCTTACAATTGTTTGTTTTATCTTTTCCTACCTTTCTGGTGGCTATTATCTTGGTGAAGAGATCACTGATTCCCTGCTTTTTGTGCCTGTGTGAGGGGCTAGGTTTTGGCCTTTAGTCCGCAGTAGGCTCTTATTGACTCATAAAGGCCTTATGTGACTGGATAAGTGAGGAGGGATAGGTGAGGAGCTAACCAGAGCAGTTAGCAACACTGAACCACATAGGATCCACCAGAAAGAGGCATTTCATTACATTCAACACTTGTTTTTCTTATTTCTGAATGTGATGTGTGATTTCATTGTCATGTTTCATAGAATTTTGTTTACATTTCATATACTGTACATATATCCCTATCAGTTAATTCTTAATTCCATTCAGCCACATTGAAAAATCTTTATTCTACATTCCTTCCTCATTCTAAGTTAAATTTATCATTTCCTCTTCTCTACAATGTCATAATGTTCTGCAGGGCTGTTGTTTTCAGTGATAAATTCTTTACTAGGGTTTGACTTTTATACTAAAAATAATTTCCTTGAGTAGGTCTCTTGAAGCAGTTTGTTTTTAACCCTTACACTGCTCAGGGGTCCTGGGGACATTTACACCCCTGTGCACAAGAAAAAAAAAATAAAAAAAAAAAAATCATATTCTAAACACGTTAATTTGTTTCCCCTGAGCACGGGAAAAATAAAAAAAAATTGTAGGTGACATATTTTGGGCGCAATTGACAGAGGAAGTCTGGCAAAAAGTGGGCGTTGACAGAGCGATCGTCAGGGCCGGTCAGCGTCACCTGCGCTGACAGGTGGGAGTTGCCACAAAGATATTATTACCTAATTGTTTCAATGTCTCCGATTGATTTTTTTTTTTTTTTTGCAGTAATATTATTCAATAGTGTGTATTGTAATATATTTATATAATAAAAGCGGTGAATAATTGCTATACTCAAAAGTATGGTGTGCATATTTGTGATTCTATTATTATGTTTGTAAAACAATAAACAAATAGTTTTGCTGCTATTACACACTATTCACAGGTTTTATATAAGCATCTGCATGTTTTGGTCACCATAACGAACCACTAAGTTGGTATTGAGAGTCGAAAAGCAACGAAGAGTTACCGCCACACACCAGCCAGCCACTCGCTGCCACTCCCTCAACACACGCACTAAACTTTCTCCCCCAACAATACCATTTGTTGTGTTATTACACTATATACAGACATTATATATAAGTATGTACATATTTTGTTCACCACAACTGTACAGCTAAGCTGATATCATTAGTTCAGGCACTAAGAGTCGTTGCTATACACAGCTGGCGGCTCCCTCACTCATTCAAGGTCACACGCACTAAACTTTCTCCCCCAACAATACTGTTTGCCGTGTTATTACCCTATATACACATATTATATATAAATATCTACATGTTGTATGCACAGTAACTGTACACCTAAGCTTGTAGTGCGCCCAAAGAGCATAGTGGCCACTCTCTAAACAGCTAGACAAATCGTGCAGACGACGTCACCTCCGTCACCCAAATGGCTCCTCCCAGCATAATCCTTTTGCTGTTATTACACTAATACACACATATATATAAGTATCTACATTTGTGTTCACCATAGAGAACCACTGAGCTGGTATGGTGAATGTAAACAATAACAGGTGGCCACACAGTCAGTAAACGATGCTGTCTCCCTCCGTCCCTCAGCATCACTCCTCTCACAGCGCTAATTATTACAACAATCCTGCTATTATCACAACACTGGTTATTTATATCACAGTCACGGGTCATCTGTAATATTGTCATCGCTAAATAATAACAATTATATATTTATTTTGACATTTTTCGGCGATGCTGTGGTCACTAGCTGAACAGCAATGCTGTTCGCTCATGCTGTGTGTGCCAGCCTTGGTTGCTCCAACAGTACTGTGCCTCTCACACCTGAGAATATTGCCCACGATTTTTTTAAAAAATGGCGTCTGTTTACAAGAGCCCTGAGGAAGCTAATGTGAACCCCGTGTAGCCGCGGGCCATTTGAATCGGGCCTGGCACCCTATGGTGTATATATACGCCATGTGCACCGTGGGACGTGTTACTCAGGGCGTATATATACGCCATGCACAGTTTAAGGGTTAATATTGGGTATAAAAATCCTTCCATTATCACATTTAAGAACAGGTCTGTTCATTTATCCTCTATCTTTGCTTTTTGTTCATGCCAATCTATAGTTTCTTGTGAGCTAACCCCCTTAGTAGGTCTCCAGAGTTTAAGGTGCTAATATTGTAAGGCCTTCCCATTATACCAGGTCCCTGAGACTTACACATGCCTATAGAGAATTAGGACCAGAATTTGCTTCGGGAGCAAGGAGTGCCTAAAAACCAAGCAAACAACTCCTAAGTTACAGGCCAAATAAAAACTATTATTCTTAACCCCTGGGCTGCTCTTGCAATTATAGCCTTCAACATGCCCAGGTGCAAGAAATAAAAAATAAAAATTACAATTTTGTCTCATAAAAGTGTTTATTTGTGTTCACTGATCATGGGAAAAATAATAATAAAATCATGGGTGACATATTTTGGCCACAGTAGGGCGAGGAATTCTGGCAAAATTCAGGAGTTGACAGAGCAAGCGTCGAACGAAGTCTGCTCAGCCCGAGCTGTCAAGCGGGAGTTGCCACAAAGCTATTATTATTACCTAATTATTTCACTGTCTCTGATTTTTTCTCTGTTTTTTTGCAGTAATATTCAATAGTGTGTAGTGTGATATATTTATATAATAAAATGTGTGAACCACCTGTACAACTAAGCTGGTATGGTGAGTCAAGACAGTAATGGAGGTCGCCACAGTCAGCTGATGCTCCCTCCCTCACTCGCCAACATTCCTCCTCCCACTATACTGTTTGTGCTATTTTTACACTATATACACACATTATATATAAGTATCTACATGGTTTATTCGCCAAAACTACAACTAAGCTGGTATGGTGTCCAAACAACATATTGGCCACAACAAAATTGCATAACAAGAGACACAACAGCCAGCAGACACCACCTATAATATAGGTGGTCCCTCACCAAAGTGGCTCCTCCCAGCATACTCTTTTTGCTGTTATTACACTCTATACACACATTATATATAAGTATCTACATTTGTGTTCACCATAGCAAACCACTATGCTGGTATGGTTAGTTAAGACAATAACAGGTTGCCACACAGAGTCAGCAGACAATGCCACCTCTCCCTCCCTCCTCACCAAGGTTACTCCTCCCACCATACTATATACTTCTCTAATTCTCACCACAATGCTGCTATTATCAAAATCCTGGTCACTAAATTGTGTAAATGAATAATTTTCCACAAGTTTATTTTGTAAAGGAACATGAGAAGTCATTTGAAGATTCTTAGATGGACGAAACAGTGGCAGTGTGCTGTGGCTAGCGCTGTGAACATCTTGAACAGCATTGTGTTCACTGATATCTGAACATTGTAAAGTCTTTATCACAGTCAGGCTCTTCTGTAATACTATCATGGCTAAATTATACCAGTTACATATATATTTTGACATTTTTAGGTGATGCTGTGATCACAAGCTGAACAGCAGTGCTGTTAGCTCATGCTGCATGCACCAACCTTGGTTGCTCACTCAGTACTGAGGCCCTCACACCCCGGAAAGTTGCCCATGATTTTTTTTTTAAATGCCGTCTGTTTACAAGAGCCCTGAGGAAGCCGATGTGAACTCCATGTAGCCGTGGGACTTTTAAATCTTACATGGTACTCCCAGCCATACATAGCTGTGGTGTGCCATCCTGCAATAGTTACTCACCCCAACTATAGATGTATTGTGCGGTTTAAGGGTTAAGATAGAAATGAAATAATGAAAATAAAAGAAAGAATAGTGACCTAGACCTGTTTTCTGTTGTTGTTAACTGGCAAAGAACTTTTCCCAAACTGATCCACCAGATGACAGCTCAGGTTACCCAGGGTCCTAGCATAGAGCCCTTCTTGCTCATAATCCTTGTACCATCCTAACCTCTGCCAGGTTCAGTCTTTCTGCTGTTCTCCGGTAAGTGGTGATGGTGTGTCTTGGGACATACATCCTCTCAAAATAATTTTTAATTTTGTTCTCATATGAATGGTTTGTATTGTTATCTTTGACTTTCTGATAAATTCATTTTAGCTGTGGATCACGTGTTCTATGTCCAAAGAGCTTGGAAAAGGCAGGGGAAGGAAGAAGGATGAGGAGTTGAAATTCTTGAAGAGGATTTGGATAAGGAACGAGGAGACTTGAAAGTTTGGTGGTCTGTACACCGTGGGTTGGCATAATGTATTGATCTTGAAGTGGAACTTCTTGTTGATAATGTAGAATTTTAATTTGCAGCAGGAGGCTTGTGGGGTAGCGATTGGCTGTCATGCTGGTTTAGGTGAGGTGCTATGTCTGGCTTGGGGGATGCATCTTCCCATTGGAGGTGTTACATGTCTTGTTATTCTAGTGTATTTTGTGGTGTTAGTTTTGATCTTGGTCTTATGCTGCTGTTCAGAACTTTCTGCATAGCCTGCAGTGCCTCTTCATTTCTTCTGGTTTCAGGAGTACGGCATTGTTGTTTGAGTGAATCTTGAAGTATTTAGGGTCAATCAGATGTGGGTAGAGCCAGGTGGATAATTGGATAATAATTGTGGGCTCTACCCACAATCAGATGTGGGTAGAGCTAGGTGGATAAAGTGGGTAGAACCGGCAGTTGTGGATAATTGAAGCATCTAAGGCCCAAGTACATAGTTTCCCCCTTGGCTTTATGTTCATTGGCCATGTCGTTGTAGAAGTGCGTGTTAGTTGTCCTGGTCCCAGCACTTGTGTCTTCATTCCTGTGAGTGAGGAGTATGTACAGTATAAGTGTGTCCATCAGCTCATAGTTCTTGGGTCGAAGTGTATGGTGTATTTGTTTGGGTTGGTTACTCTGGGGAAATGTGGATCTGGGTTGGTTTCCTGGGTGAACCGCAATCCTTGCGGGATTGCAAGGATTGGGCCGCGATGATTGTCATGCCCTTCAAGAAGACCTGGATAAAATAAGTATATGGAGCACCACTTGGCAAATGGAATTTAATGTTAATAAATGTCATGTTATGGAATGTGGAATAGGAGAACATAGACCCCACACAACCTATATATTATGTGAGAAATCTTTAAAGAACTCTGATAAAGAAAGAGATCTAGGGGTGGTTCTAGATAGAAAACTATCACCTGAAGACCACATAAAGAATATTGTGCAAGGAGCCTATGCTATGCTTTCTAACTTCAGAATTGCTTTTAAATACATGGATGGGGATATACTAAAGAAATTGTTCATGACTTTTGTTAGGCCAAAGCTAGAATATGCAGCTGTTGTTTGGTGCCCATATCTTAAGAAGCACATCAACAAACTGGAAAAGGTGCAAAGACATGCTACTAAGTGGCTCCCAGAACTGAAGGGTAAGAGCTACGAGGAAAGGTTAGAAGCATTAAATATGCCAAAACTAGAAGACAGAAGAAAAAGAGGTGATATGATCACTACATACAAAATAGTAACAGGAATTGATAAAATCGACAGGAAAGATTTCCTGAGACCTGGAACTTCAAGAACAAGAGGTCATAGATATAAACTGGCTAAACACAGATGCCGAAGAAATATAAGAAAATTCACTTTCGCAAACAGAGTGGTAGACGGTTGGAACAAGTTGGGGGAGAAAATGGTGGAGGCCAAGACCGTCAGTAGTTTCAAAGCGTTATATGACAAAGAGTGCTGGGAAGACGGGACACCACGAGCGTAGCTCTCATCCTGTAACTACACTTAGGTAATTACACTTAGGTAATTACACTTGGAGTGGAAGCGGGAGCAACATCTAATGTGTGTTGAGTAGAGGTGGGATCTGGTGAGATGGCTAGAGTAGGGCTCGTTGGTAACGTTTGCCATGTTGCTGGGACAGCTGTTGTTGATGTCTCCTGGGTGAGGCACTGTGGGGTGGTTGTTGCTGAGGCAGAGACTGGTCGAGCTGCTTGTACTGGTGTAGGGTCAGCTGCTGTTGAAGCTGTTGCTGTTGAGAGCAGGTTGGTTAGCATTGCAAGGGTCTGTGGATCCTGGAGTAGGTCTGCTGGGACAGACATCTTGGGTAGCCTGTTTGCAGAAAGCAGTCTATTGAGTATGAACATGTATTTGGTGATGTCGGTACCTGCCAATTTCTCAGCGAGTTTAATCAATATTGGGACCACTGTGGTGGTGGCCGAGGTTGTTGATTGGTTGGGCAATGAGCTGGTGGGTGGAGCCATAGTTGCCTGTGTGCTGAGCCCCCAGTAGCAGTGGGGGGGGGGAGGGGGCTGGGCTGGTGTGGACATCATTGTAGCAGAGGGAACTGGTAGCATTGGGAAAGCTGTAGTCTGCATGTTGAAGCTTGCTGACTGATTGGTGGTTGGCTTGTTGGTTGTCAACTTCTATATTTCCTCAAGTCTGATTGGGCAGTCTGGGGAAACAGTGGTGTGGGGTACTCCACAGTTGTTGCACAGTTGGCTGGTCAACTAACAATCCTTGTAGTTGTGTTCTTATCTGCAGATGCTGCATTTCTGTTTGGTCAAGTCACAATTCCAGGTGTAGTGACTGTATTTGAAGCACTTAAAACTCTGGCATAGCTGGAGGTAATGTTTCCTCTTGATGGTGTCTGGGGTGGTGATTAATATGTCGAAGCATATGAAGCTGTTTTTCACAGCTTGGGCCGCTGCAGCAGTGGTAGAGAATATTACTTTAGGGTTGGGTGTAGGTTTTCATTGTTCTTGGTGATCTTCACTTTAACCACTGTCATGGCCAGGTTCTTGTAGTTGATGTTTTTCAGAATGTCGGTTAGTTCCTGGGTAGAGATGAAGAGGCTAGTACGTCTGATGAAAATGGTTCTATCCACGAGGTAGTGTTGGGAAGGGATGAGGATCAGGTCTGCAGCTTGCAGGGCATCATGGTGTTCAGGATCAAATAGTTGTTCCAAAGCATCCTCACTTGAATAGAAGAGTTTGATACCAATGCCATCGGCACAGATGTCAATACGGCTACGTTGGTCATATCGACGATCTTTTTCAGTATTTGGGCTCGGGTGAAAGACTGTTCACCACAGAACCAAACCTTAATCCGATAAATCATGTTAGTGTGAGTACACAAGTATCATGGGAACGTGTAGAGAACAAGGTAAACTCAGCTGCTACCCCCTCAACTGGATGCAGTAGCGATGGAAGAGTCCTTTGATTGATGATTCCTCAATTCCTTGTGTTGTTGGTCAATCTTTGTTATCCACATGCATCCTTTCACCTCTTTTAGTGATTTATGTTTTTCACCTTTGTTCCGTGTAGACTGAGAGTCTCAAGATCTTGACATTTGGGGGAAGCACTGTGGTAAGAGTGCCATAAACTCTGGGGAACTACTGAGGCACCAAACACAGAAAGTGACATTTCATTACACTCAATGCTAATTATTTTTTACTTTTAATAGTATTTTCAAGGCATCATGCGTGTGTACATATTGTGAAAAACTGGTTAAAAATAAATAAAAATGTAACGTTTTAAAGTTTAGAACCCAGAATGAAGTATGTACCAGATAGTCCAAATTATTTTTTAGGCCACACTGAATAGTATGAAACAAACAAATGTTTGTTTTATCTAGTGTGTATACACACCAGATAAGAGAGATAAGTGAAAAGATGGTGAGTTAATCATATGATTCATGGGTAATGTCATGGAGTTAGTTATTGCTTACAAATGAGGACAGTAATTATACCACCTATCCAAATCATATTTGATTTAGATGTGGTGATTCGGATTATAGAGAATTTAATGATGTTGTTGTATGCATAATGAGTACAGTAAAAATAAATTATCAAATTACAAATAGCATACAAATAGCAATAAATATATTTAAAATTGTATAATTTATTAGAGTATATCACCAACAATATCTGTTATCGTTGATTATACTAACTTGGCAATAGTTTAAAATAGAAACTAGAATGTTTAAAATGAATCATCCTGTTGATCCTTTTTGGATCATGATTAGTTATTTATTGTGGCTGCAGAGGACCTAAGTGGTGAGAATGCAGTGTCTGCTAGCAGGAAATTGGATGACCTAATTCACTTGGCTGAGTTATGTGTCGACCTCCTGCAGCAGAATGAGGAACACCATGCTGAGGTAAGCTATATAAATTTCATTACGTTCCTATATTCATTAATTACTATAAATATTTCTTCTCTGTGAGTCTTGATATGTTTTAAACTTCTGTATGCTCATTTTATAAATGGAAGAATACTGCGGTCTATATTTAAGTGCTGCATTTTTTTTACAACCATTGTGAGATGTAAAAGTCAAGTGTTTTATTCAGTTGATTATATACTTCTATATTTTATTAAATTTTTTAACTTGAAAAAAAAAAATGCTGAAAAGTCTGCTAAGCAAATGAGCAGCAAACATTTAAATTGGAATGAATTTTATATTTTGTTTTCTACCAATAATAAACAGTTGTATCAAAGTTAAATTAAATTCACTCAAATTACTTATACAGTATTTTTCTTTTAATATGATAATGATTTAATTTAATTTACATAATGCTAATAGCTGAGCACTATTATTACACTGATGGATCTATTAACTGTTCTCCTGAGTAAATACAAAATATGGTAGAAAATAATGTTAATACAATATTGGATAGGCCACATGATTTCACTCACTCAGAATGAATAATTATTATTATATATATATATATATATATACAGTGGTACCTCGGTTTAAGAGTTTAATTGGTTCCTGGAGACGCCTCGTATTCCGAAAACTCGTATTCTGAAGCGAATTTCCCCATAAGAAATAATGGGAAATGAATTAATCCGTTCCTGACTACCCCAGAAACCCCATATCAAACTAAATTTTTATACCTAATTCATCTAAATAAACCTACAAAACTATGTTCAAGTTATTACTTACCTTGCTGATGAATGCTGTAGGCGTATGGAAGATGGTGAGGAGGGGGGAGGAGGAGAGGAGTTACTGTTTGGAAGGGGAGTCCCTTTCCATTATCACATCAGGCAGTGAGGACTTCACTGGTATGCACACAGTGGCACATTTTGCCTGCATACCACTAGGACTTGCTTGTCTTACTAAGAATTTCTCTAAAGACACTTGTTTTTCCCTACATTTTAACACTTGTCTGTAGTAAGACATCACATTATCATTTAGAAGGTCAATGCAACGGCCTGCTACAGCTTTATCTAGGTGAGTTTTTTCAACAAAACTTTGCAGTTCTTCCCATACTTCACACATTTTCTTAATCAAGGAGGGACATCCTCTACTGCCTCTACTCACAGCTATTTTCTTAGGTTGAACCTTATCAATGGCTTTCTTGAGACCCATGGTGAGATATATAATAACAAACTGTATAGTCAAATGACCAAAAATCCAACAAAACACTGAAAATCCAGGTGAAGAATTGATGTGGGATAGTCACTGGGCACGAGACAATGGTAAACTGAGGGGCAGAGGGGCGGAGGGGCGACGATTGCCGATCGACCACGCGCTAGGTCGGCCTGTACGCGTATCAACAAACTCGTGTCCCGAGGTAACCCTCGCATTCCGAGACACATTTTCCGAGGAAATCCTGCTCGTATTCCGAAAAACTCGTATACAGGGACACTCGTATTCCGAGGTACCACTGTATATTATATATATATATATATATATATATATATATATATATATATATATATATTA
>WNGS01092210.1:32944339-32966479 GCA_020271785.1 Procambarus virginalis
TGTAATTACCTAAGTGTAATTACCTAAGTGTAGTTACAGGATGAGAGCTACGCTCGTGGTGTCCCGTCTTCCCAGCACTCTTTGTCATATAACGCTTTGAAACTACTGACGGTCTTGGCCTCCACCACCTTCTCACTTAACTTGTTCCAACCGTCTACCACTCTATTTGCGAAAGTGAATTTTCTATATTTCTCTTCAGCTTTGTTTAGCTAGTTTAAATCTATGACCTCTTGTTCTTGAAGTTCCAGGTCTCAGGAATTCTTCCCTGTCGATTTTATCAATTCCTGTTACTATTTTGTACGTAGTGATCATATCGCCTCTTTTTCTTCTATCTTCTAGTTTTTGCATATTAATGCCTCTAACCTCTCCTCATACTCTTGTCCTTCATTTCTGGGAGCCACTTAGTGGCATGTCGTTGCACCTTTTCCAGTTTGTTGATGTGCTTCTTAAGATATGGGCACCATACAACCGCTGCATATTCCAGCTTTGGTCTAATAAAAGTCGTGAACAATTTCTTTAGTATTTCTCCATCCATGTATTTAAAAGCAATTCTTAGGTTAGAAAGTGTAGCATAGGCTCCTCGCACAATGTTCTTGATGTGGTCCTCAGGTGACAGTTTTCTATCTAAAACCACCCCTAGATCCCTTTCTTTATCAGAATTCTTTAAAGATTTCTCACATAATTTATAGGTTGTGTGGGGTCTATGTTCTCCAATTCCACATTCCATAACATGGCATTTATTCACATTAAATTCCATTTGCCAAGTGTTGCTCCAAATACTTATTTTGTCCAGGTCTTCTTGAAGGGCATGACAATCATCTAGGTTTCTTATCTTCCCTATTATCTTAGCATCATCAGCAAACATGTTCATGTAATTCTGTAATCCCTCTGGTAGATCGTTTATGTAGACAATGAACATTACCGGTGCAAGAACTGAACCCTGTGGTACTCCACTCGTGACATTCCTCCAATCCGATACCTTGCCTCTGATTACGGCCCTCATTTTTCTGTCAGTTAGGAAATTTTTCATCCATGTTAGTAGCTTACCCGTCACCCCTCCAATATGTTCCAGTTTCCAGAACAACCTCTTATGGGAACTCTGTCGAAAGCCTTTTTTAGGTCCAGATAGATGCAGTCAACCCAACCATCTCTTTCCTGTAAATCTCTGTTGCTCGATCATAAAAACTGAGTAAGTTCGTTACACAGGATCTTCCAGATCGAAAACCATACTGTCGGTCTGATATTATATCATTTCTCTCCAGGTGTTCTACCCATTTAGTTTTAATTATTTTTTCCAATATTTTGACTATTACACTTGTCAATGATACAGGTCTATAATTAAGGGGGTCTTCCCTGCTTCCACTTTTGTAGATTGGAACTATGTTAGCCTTTTTCCACACATCAGCTACAACTCCTGTAACAGGGATGCCTGAAAAATCAGCTGAAGTGGAATGCTGAGCTCAGGTGCACACTCTCTCAGAACCCATGGTGAAACTCCATCTGGACCAACTGCTTGTTCTTACTTAGCTCCTTGAGCATTTTTTCCACTTCGTCTCTAGACACCTCTATGTGCTCTATGTTGTTCTCTGGAATTCTTATTGTGTCTGGTTCCCTAAAGATTTCATTTTGTACAAACACACTTTGGAACTTTTCGTTTAGTGTTTCACACATTTCCTTTTCATTTTCCGTGAATCTATTTCCCATTTCAACCTCTGAATATTATCCTTTACCTGCAATTTGTTGTTTATGAATTTATAGAATAGACCTGGTTCTGTTTTACATTTGTCTGCAATCCCTTTTTCAAATTTCTTTCTGCCTCTCTCCTCACTGCCGTGTAGTTGTTTCTCGCATCTTTGTATCGTTGGTATGTTTGGGGGTTTGGCCTCTTCCTGTATTGATTCCATTTTTGTGTCTTTTGGTCTCTGGCCCTCTCGCAATTCTATTGAACCAATCCTGTTTCCTAGTTCTGCATCTCTGTTTTGGTATAAATTTTTTGTGCCTTTATCATATATTTCACAAAACTTGACATACATCTCATTCACTTCCTTGCCTAGCAACAAGTCTGTCCAATTATACTCACTAAAAAATTTCTAAGGTTGCCATAATGTCCTCTCTTGAAGTCAGGTTTTTCAACTGCTTCATCCTCCTTATTTTCTTCCAGATTATAACGCATTGCATACTTTATTCCCAAAAAGACATGGTCACTTTTACCCAAGGGAGGAAGGTACTGAATGTCAAATACTTCTTCCTCCTTCCTGGTAAATATCAAATCTAGCATGGAGGGAACGTCCCCTTCCCTCATCCTCGTAGCTTGTTTAACATGTTGATACAAGAATGTTTCCAGGATGAGGTCTACAAATTTACAGGTCCAAAAATCTTCTGTTTTAGCTTCATATGCTTCCCAGTCTATGGATTTCAAGTTGAAGTCACCAACTATCAACAGTCGTGACCTATCGTTATCCGCTCTCGCTATAATCTCTCTCATTATTGTTATAAGACCTTCTCGTTTACTATCTAGCTCCTCCTTTGACCATGTGCTGCTTGGTGGTGGACTATATGCATTTATGACCATTAGTTTATCATCTTCATGGCAGATCTCTAGTGCTATTATGTCACCTCTTGTGGATTGGCAGTCATTATTTCCTTCACCTTTATGTGTTCTTTCACCAGCACAGCAACGCCACCGCCTTTCCTAATTTTTCTGTCCCTTCTCCAAATTGAGTAGCCCCTTGGGAATATGACCTCATTTAAAATATCATCTTCAAGTTTTGTCTCCGTGAGTGCAACAATGTCTGGTGTCTGCATCTGTATTACATCACTTAACTCCAATATCTTCGATCTTACTCCATCTATGTTGGTGTATGCAATCTTCAGGAACTTGTTCCCCCTCTCCTTATTCTTCACTCCCCCTCTCTCTATTGATTTTGTTGGTTTGCCTTTATGTACCACTTTACTGGTCTGCCTACCCCTAACACTTTGTAGAAAAAAGAATTGATTTCTTCTTCATTCCTGCTCTCATTTAAACGTTTTGCCTCAGCGAGGTTCAGTTTCAGCTTCTCTCTGTCTTCTCTTGAAAGATCTCGTCTTAATGACCACATTTTCCCATCCTCATCACTTTGTAACTTTCTAGCATTCCTTAGTACTTCTTCCATCTGCTTGGCACCGTTTAGGGTGATCCTCAAAGGTCGATCTTTCCCTTTTACATATCTGCCTATTCTCCTGTAGTCACACACATTCTCTATGGTTGTAAGACCTTCCACGAGGCCAACAATTTTATCTACTACTTTTGCTTCTTCTACAGCTCTTTCTGACCTAGATGTTATCTCCTTTTCTTTGCAGCCAAAAATTATCAGGGACTTACTCCGATCCACTGTGTTTTGCACCAACCTCGGGTTAGATGCCAATTCCTTTCTCACTTCCAGCCTAATGTTTGTTTTATCTTGGTTGCTGCATTTTTGGGCTTCCTTTACTGCTGCTTCCATTTTTTCCTTCTCCTTGGCCACTTGTGCATAAGTGAGTTGCATATCTTTCTTGCACTGTTCTATTCCCTGTGTAACTTCCTCCATCTGTGCTGACAAAAGCTGTTTCTCCTCTTGAATTTCCTTGCCTAGCCTATTGTAATCATTTATGTTTAAATTTGCTCTAACTTCTTCCAAAGTTATTTTTAAGAGTATATTTTCTTCTTCCATGGCTTTGCAATTTGTTTCCAATTGACTCTTTTCCTTGCGCAAGTCTTTCACTAAACCCTCAAGACCTAAAACTTTGCTATTCAAATGATCATTACTTTCTTTCAATTTACTAATTATTTCTACATGAGAGTTCACTATAGTATCTAATTTTACCAACTTGTTGTGTAGACTGCTAATATCAATGCTTTCTTCATTGAATCCCACAAAATCAAGCTCTGTTTTGTATTTCCTCTTGTCAGTGGCCATCTTGAATGTTCTTCTCTGCACTGTAAACACTATAGGGGCAACTTTTTTTCACCCAATTTTTCACTTCCCTTGGCACATTCCTATTATCTCATCTATTTTTCAAAAGCACTGTACCTTTATGATCTCTGGGACACCACTCACTATCCTCAACCTGTACTACAATACTTAGGATTGTTGAAATATGCTGTAGCTCCTCTGATGCAAGTGTTGACCCTAGGGGTGTCACCTTTTTGTCACCTTTTGTGCGTGCGTGCGTGTGCGCGTGCGCTCTGCATCAAGGATGCACCACCAATTCTTCTGCTGGCACTCTTCTTGTTTGCAGATGTTGTCCCTGTGACTCAGTAGAGGGCTGATGCCCATCTGTGTTTGTGCTTTGCTTTTCATTTTAATTTGTATCTTTTAATAGTTTGTGTGCCTTCCTTGTTCGACACTCTCAGTGTTTCGCATGGTGGGCTATTTTCTGCCCTCACCATCGGCCTGCCTTGAGCTCCTGCCTGTGCAGATGTTGGTAGTGTTCTAGGGTTATAGCCTTTGTTGGGTTCTGTCTTTATTTCTCAATTTCCTTAGGACATGCTCTGGGTTTCAAGTTGGATCCAGCTGTCTTTAGCTCTGTTTTCCTTCCCCTTAGTTTTATATGGTTAACTTCTATTGTTGTTGGGCATGTTCTCAGAGGTGCATATTTTAGCTGGGTCTGCCACTTCACGTGGCCTGACCTTCGCTGTATTTCTTCTGAAACAGGTGCATCCAAGACAGATAGTAGAAAACAATATTTTGAAGATAAGAAAATATGGAGCAGACCAGCAAGTGCCTTTATGGTCAAATGGCAACCATAAAAAATAAAGAAACTGGAAGAAAGGTATGCTATTTTGCCTCAGAGTAGTACTTGCATGGTGGTCAAAGACAATTACCATGATAGTTTTTTTCTTACTAACACAGTACCTTAGTAGTAGTAGTAGTAGGCATCCATCAGTCTCAGGAGACTATGGAGTTGCGCTTTGATGTCGGCCTGGTCTGGAGTGGCCTCACCAGGGCGCAAAGCCAGGGTAGGCCGAGTCGGGGGAGAAGCTGTTACCCAGGCAGCAGGTCTCCCTCTCTCCACGGCGCTGAGTACAGTACCTTAAATACCTACTAATACCTTAAATATAATTTGCGTTAAGCATGAAGATGATATTGACATGCTGTATTAGGTTCAATTATGCCTTCCACTATGCGAATCATATATGTATATAAAAATAACCAGCGATGAATGTAATGAAATGCAATTTTCTGGGCGAGACCCGGAAGCTCCCCGGAGCTATCTGGGCTGATATGAATGTATTAGACCTTGGTATCAGTCACAGCAAATGGAGTTCTTAGGTCTACCTGGGACCACGAGCCAGAACCTGGCCCTCTCAGAGAGGCACGAGGAGAAATGGCCTATAGAAACCCCCGTGTGGTTGGAAGCATTCTATATCTGCCATCTACCGGGTTAAGCACCCACAAAGGGTTTGTTTTGAGGTGCCAACCTATCTGGTTAAAAAATTGGTACTAAAAGTCAAACTGTTGGACATAATTCCTGAGACTAAAAATGAGTAAACGAACATGTCACAACTGTCACTGCGCCGCTGTCTGCACAGTTACTCCCTCCCCAGGAAGGGGGAAGGGGGAGCCCCAGATCCCCCCGTGCCAGCTATCAACCCCCAGTTCTGAGGCTGAATGTCAAAAACCGCCAATCAGAGGTTATCTTGGTTATCTTGAGATGATTTCGGGACTTAGCATCCTTACGGCCCGGTCCTCAACAAGGCCTCCTTTTTGTTACACACCTGTCGTTAGGTAACAGGGGCATCAGGGTGAAAGAAACATTTTGCCCATTTGTCTCTGCCTCCACCGGGGATCGAACCCAGAACCTCAGGACTACACATCTGAAGCGCTGTCCACTCAGCTACCAGGCGCCTAGGGAAGGAGGGAGGGTTGCCGGAGAGCCTTCGGATCTCGCCCAAAAAATGGCGTTTTATTATATTCAATTTTAGTTTTCTTGGGGAAGCTCCGCCAGCTCCCCGGAGCTACTTAACCAAAGATAATACAAGAGAAACTTATCTGGGAGGTGGGCGCCACTCAGTCCTCAACTTGAAGTCGAGACAACTGACTGCAACCACTGACCCAATGCGACACACGCCCGACTAAGGCCAAGAACATTGACTAGGTAGTGAGTGGCCAGGACCCTGCTCTATCTCCAAAAATCCAGTGCCCAAATGTCAGTCCAGGACATATTGCCAAAGACGACAACCAACATAGCAAACTTACGACCATCATGGGTATGAGGAGAGAGTGCAGGCTGGCTGGACCAAATAACCCTGAGGACGACCTGGGAGACCCGAACCCTGAAACAGTGAAGAAGGAAAACCGGGTCAACCCCAAAGCGCGTGCTCGGCCACCAAGGTAATGGCACGCAGGTAATGGCGAAGAGCCAAAACCGGATACAACACATGATACACCCCCAGCCATACCAACCAAGCATCAACAACCCAAGGACCCTTACCCAAAAAGCAACAGTCTCATTCTTCACCAGAAAAGAAGACGACGGCTGCATGCACCACCAGCCATACCAACCAAGCATCAACAACCCAAGGACCCCTACCCAGAAAGCAGCAGTCTCATTCTTCACCAGAAAAGAAGGAGATGGCTGAAAACGAACAAACCTACCACCATGACCAAAAGAGCAGAAACCTCTGCACCTGAGGAAAGAATGAAGCTCCCAAACTGACCCTCAGAGGTCAATGCCAACAGGAAAAGTACATTCGCAAAACAATCTTGAACCGAAGGGGCCAAAACAAACCAAAGAGAAGGGAGAAAAGAGAGCACCCGGTCTAACAACTAGGACGGCTCAGGCGGTGCACGAGCAGGCCAGAGGTGAAACAACGCATGAGACAGCTTGCGGAATGGAGCCAAAGTAACATCCACCCCAAACGCAAGCTAAAGCAGCTCCGCCAGTGCCAGGCAATACGAGACGACAATATTCGGCATAAGATGATGGTCCTGAAACAACCAAGAAAGGAAGGACAAGACAAGATAACCCCGGTTCAAAACCGAAAAAAATCTACGAAGGAACAAGAAATACCAAAAGGACTGCCAGAAAACTTCATACTGTCGCCAAAATGAAGCATGCAGGTGGGACACCAACAACGAAGCCACCTGCTCACCATACAAGTAGTGATAGACCCGCATCAGAAAGACCAGATGCGAAGAGTCAAGGAGAAGATTGAACCAGCTACATAATGGACTGGCCCGATCTGTTGAAAGAGGTGGAGCCGCTGAAAGACCTCCCCCAGGTTCAGACAAGAAGCAATCGGCACCTGAAACCAAGGCTGGGCTGGCCACCAAGGGACCAACAGGACTATTTTCCCTTGGTAAATCACCAAGTGAGCCAGGACTTGGAGCAACAACAGAACCAGGGGACGGGGGTAAGAGGTACACATAACCCCACCTCAACCAGTTTTGCTTGAAAACATCAACCCCGATGGCCTCGCAGTCGGAGAAGGGCACCACATATATTAAGAGACTCCACTTCCAGGAGCCCATAATGTCCGGCAGAGCCAACTGCACAAGTCGGCATCGACCGTCCATTCTGTGAATAGGGAAATGAACCGGGACAGGCCGTCCGCAAGGACATTGGACATTCCCCGAACGTGAACGGCCAGGAAAGCCAAACCTTGAAAACTCAGCAGACGAGTCATCCAAAGCGACCAGCCCTAAAAGCACAAGGACCGCATCGAATCCCTGTGGTACAGGCAAGAAACCACCGGGAAGCAGTCTGAATGGAGCCGGATCGTTGATCCACGAGCGACCCGAATCCTCCGAAGCGACATCCACGCTGTTGCGAACTCCCGCACTGTGCTATATGCCTGATGGAAGGATGGACCCCACTGCCCTTGGCTGGCCTAGTGAGTACTGGTCATTAAGACCCAGCCAAGAGACAATGCATCTGTGAACACATCTTGGCTCAGGTAGGTGCCAAGGCACTGAACCCCGAAAAACCCGAAGAGGAAGCTGGTGACACAGTAGGCAACGTAAGGCACCTGGAGGCCGAACCCAGCAATTGTGAGAAAGATGGAAGATACGTCCCCAAAGGAACCAGAACAGCTGACAAAACCAAACCTGGCAGGGGGGGTAGACCATCATGGCAAAGTTCAGACTCCCTCACAACCCCTCGAGCAACTGCTTCATGACCTGGGAGTCCCCCAGAAACAGGTGAAGGCGGAACAGCAGCCCCAACAGAGCCTTCGAAAGAAGAGACAAGGAAACGGTCCAATAGTCCCAAACAAGACCCAGCCAAATCTGAACCCGAGAGAAAACCAGATTGGACTCCTCACCGGGTTTGAGTCCACCAAGAACCCGAACCCGGCGAGCTGGGAAAGAACCAAATCCCTGGCAAGCAGACACGCGGACTGGCTGGAAACCCACACCAGCCAGTCATCGAGGTAGGCCAGCACCTGAATCCCTAAGAGATGCAAACGGGCCACCATGACCCAGGTAAGGCATGTGAAAATGCGAGGTGCCAGATTCATTCCAAATGGAAGTCAACGAAATCAGTAAGTCTGACACCCCACTACAAAATTGAGCCAGTTGCTGAACACTGAATGAATCAAGATGTGCCAATATGCATTCCAGAGGTCCAGGGACACCATCCAAGTGCCCTACTCCAAAGGAAGATGGACTTGGGACAGAGTAGTCATGTAGTCATCCAAAAGGAGGGGCGAAAGACCCAAGGGTTCAGACTGGCCAAGTCCAGAATGAACCGCAGGTCCACGCAGTTCCATATCAGAACTGGAAACAGGCGGGAAACCCACCTAAGGGACGAGGTGGTATTTCGATCATGCCCAAGCGTGCCCACTCCAAAATGACCCAACAGAGTGCAGGAGAAGAGGCCTGCCTCACCAGCCCTGAAACACCCACGAATTGTAGGACCAGGTGTGAGCAAACAGCACGAGCCTCCCCCCCCCCCCCCCAATCACTCAGGGGTGCTCAGTCCCCCAGGGTACTGTGCTTGCTCCAGTACTTTTTCTCATCCTCATATCGGACATAGACAAGAGCACAACCTATAGCACTGTATCATCCTTTGCAGATGACACTAGGATCTTCATGAGAGTAGGCAACATAGAGGACACGGCGAACCTCCAGTCAGATGTAGATCAGGTCTTTCTATGGGCTACAGAAAATAATATGGTATTTTACGAAGACAAGTTCCAGCTCATGCGCTATGGAAAAAATGAAAATATAAAAACGGAAACCACGTACAAAACTCGGGCAAATCATAACATAGAACGAAAAGGCAATGTAAAGGATCTGGGTGTACTCATGTCGGAAGACCTTACCTTTAAAGAACACAATAAAGTAGCCGTCACAACTGCAAGAAAAATGACAGGTTGGATAACAAGAACTTTTCACACTAGAGATGCTATACCGATGATGACACTTTTCAAAACGCTTGTGCTCTCTAGAGTGGAGTACTGCTGCACAATGACAGCCCCTTTCACTGCTGGAGAAATTGCTGACCTGGAGAGCGTGCAGAGGTCCTTTACTGCTAGAATCCACTCGGTAAAACATCTAAACTATTGGGACCGACTAAAGAGCCTAATCTGTATTCCCTTGAGCGCAGGCGGGAGAGATACATAATAATTTACTCGTGGAAAATATTAGAGGGGCTGGTCCCAAACCTGCACACAGAAATAACATCACATGCGACCAGAAGACATGGCAGGATGTGCAGAATACCCCCGTTGAAAAGCAGAGGTGCAACTGGTACTCTGAGAGAGAACTCTATCAACATCAGGGGCCCGAGACTGTTCAACACGCTCCCGCTACACATAAGGGGCATAACTGGCAAACCCCTCACAGTGTTCAAGAGAGAACTGGATAAGCACCTCCAAAGGATACCTGATCAACCAGGCTGTGACTCATACGTCAGGCTGCGAGCAGCCGCGTCCAACAGCCTGGTTGATCAGTCCAGCAACCAGGAGGCCTGGTCGATGACCGGGCCGCGGGGACGATAAGCCCCGGAAGCACCTCAAGGTATCCTCAAGGTAAGGTATCACCCCTGTAAGGTACGGGATTGAAAGCCATACCCTAGAGTATCACTAACAATACCCGCTTTTACTTTCTTATAAATAATGGTAGGGTGCAAGTGTCTGTATAGCAGTAATAAACAGTTCTAACTACATGGGACAAGAAATACACCTTGGGGTACAATTTTACAAAGGGTTTTTATTTAACAATACCAGATTATCTCACACTGATCAGAACAGGTAGGGGGGGTTTACTTAGACCCACCACAGGATTGTTACAGACAAAGGGGGGGGAGAAGGTTCCTTCCAACCAACACCCATCTCAGGAGACAACTGGCACAAGGGCCTACAACCAACAGGTTAGATCTCTACCAACTGGAACTTAAGGTCATTACTATACTCCACTCATCTTGGGTAACTACAAAGGGCATGGGTTTTATTAATACACTGTTCTGACCACAATGCACAAAGAGGTGGACAAAGCAAATGGGGATAACACCAAGTGACACAGAGCTGACCACATGAATAAATACTGTAACACAATACACTACCTACACACAGGGTTCTAAAATCCTTATTTATACAGTATCCTAACTCTAACTCATACAAAAGGGGAAGCACTGCTATAAAACATCTGATAATGCATGTATTGTATTGCTGGAGACCATCCCAAGCCACACAAGTGAACTGGTCCTTTCCCTCACTGCCTCTTTCCACCAAGTGAACGATAGAGAGCTCCCACATCTCTCTCTAACTGCCCGATTCCAATAATGTTTCTACAAACACATGTTTCATACTCATTCCCCAATAGTGTATTTATATGTCTTTTAAATCTTCCAGGCTGTTTTTCTACATTTAACACTGTTGCTTCTCTATATTTTCTTGCACTGAATCTGCTTTTTAACATTTATCACTTTTGTTTACATTGGTTTTAGGAGATGACATTTTCCTGTTAAGATGATGCTCTGTGCATCTGCAGCCTAGGGCAGGGTTTTCAACTGTAAGAGTTCCAGACTGTTTTTCAACATTTAACACTGCTATTTCTCCCTTCACAAGGATTTCTTACACCTTGTCAATGGGACGACACGCGAAAGAGCTGATGCCCCCCTACTAGAAACCGACCGACGAGCAGAGCGATCACCCTGTTGACCAGACGCTGTCGATTCCGAAGGCTGCATCGGCTCCAAACTGGTACCATTGATCAAGCATAATAGGAGAAACCCCAAGCCCTGGCACGACCTTGCTAGGTAGACCCCCATGACCCCCCCACCCAGAGAACCAACAAGTCCGACATGGGATGACAACTAGAAGAAGCCGCCTGCGTAAACTGCACCACCACAAACTCTGCAAACAGCAAAGGACAAAAAAGCATAAAAACTTAAGAGCCAGAGCCCAAATAGATTCCAAGGGTTCAGCAAGCACCGCCTAACAGCACGCGGGACGAGAAGCAAAGAACAGAGACCGCCTCCCTCAGGACCAGTGTAAACAGCTTCAACAAGGCAGCCAACACCCGTACCGCCGAGACCAGAACACAAGAATCAGGATCGGCACCCAGCGCCTCCACATCCGCCTCAAGCCAGTCTGAAGACAACTCAAGAAGGGAAAAGAAACGCAAGACCGAAGCCAAATAGCCATGGGCGCGCAAGTCCTCTGCAACCAGGGCAGCCGAAAGGGAGGGGACCTGCACGTGAAGCTGTACCAGGCCGACATCCCGAGGAAGGGCAGGAGCGAACAAACACTCATTGAGGTGTTCAGACTCGCACTCCAGGTAAACTGGAACAACCGTAAAGGCCTCTCGCCATTCAAACATGCGGGACCGACAGAACACATGCCATGCCCACCAACGAAAACACGGGACAGTGTGCCAACCAGGACGACTCTGGAACCTCGTAATGCACCCAGTAAGGAAAGGAAGAACTGAACTCAAAAGAAGCAGGATCCATTATCGATGCGTAATCCAGGTTGAGCAGGTGGTTAGCCGCAATGGCCTCCCGCACCTCATGGGGCGGGAGGCTGAAAACCTCCTAAAAGAAGGAACCTAAGTACTCAACGGAACCTGGAACCGAACCCGGGGAGGGGTTAATGCCATATCAAACTCATACAGGGAGGGGGATAAGAAATCCCCCCCCCCCTGCAACAAGAAGCCCCGCTCAGAGGGTACCAAAACCCAAGCAGGGTCAAACAGGGCCCAAACCCCCAAAGTCAGCCCCTCCCTTTCCCCGGGAACCTCCACACCAGGACACGGGGCCGAGCCATCCTCCAAATCCTCTGCCTCAAAAGAAAAGGTAGGGTCCACTAGAAAAACTGAAATGAAGGGGGCCCAATGGTTAGACCCAGAAGCACCAGCTGGAGGAACAGGCTTGAATGCCTGTCATCACACCGGAAGGGGCATTCTCCAAAACTGCCAGTTTTACCACCAACTAAATCCTGCCCCGACTCCGAATCCCTCAGATGCTTCGGAGCAGGGTGCAGGAGGGGAGGAACAGGACCACAACATCAGGGGAAGAACAAGGGAGTGCAGACAAACCCAAAGTTGAGGCGACTAATACCCCAAGTTTGAGTCCTTATAACCAAAACGGTGCAGTCTCGTAGCATCTGGGTGAGCAGCCGACCAAATGCACTGCAGCAACTGAAAATATGCATGCAATGCCGAAGCCACCTGCACCTGAATGTCAAGATCAGTGGATTGGGTGAACTGGAGTACAAGCAAGGAACACCACTCACAGGACTCTGGGTCAAAGATGTCACTGACCCAACAGGCAGCATGATGGAGGCACAACTGGTGATTGTCACCCTTAGTCACAGGGACAGAGCAACCCTCAAACTGGCACGAAGCGAGATGGGACCCAGGGGATGCATCCATCAGACCACTGAGCCCCAATGGGGGTTTCCAGGCCCCTTTAAATGCTATGCTAAGGGAAGCTCAGGCAGGGTACTGTTAACCGGCACCACCAAACTACCAAGCAAACTAATAAAAGCTCAACCCCCGAGACGTGTACACTCAGGGGGACTTAGTGGAGGACTACCGAATATATAGAAGGGGTACCAACACCAAAAGGCAGACACCCCTCCCCACCATGACCTAAGATGACCTGGACAAAATAAGTATATGGAGCACCACTTGGCAAATGGAATTTAATGGTAATAAATGCCATGTTATAGAATGTGGAATAGGAGAACGTAGACCCCACACAACATCAACAAACTGGAAAAGGTGCAAAGACATGCTACTAAGTGGCTCCCAGAACTGAAGGGCAAGAGCTACAAGGAGAGGTTAGAGGCATTAAATATGCCAAAACTAGAAGACAGAAGAAAAGAGGTGATATGATCACTACATACAAAATAGTAACAGGAATTGATAAAATCGATAGGGAAGATTTCCTGAGACCTGGAACTTCAAGAACAAGAGGTCATAGATATAAACTAGCTAAACACAGATGCCGAAGAAATATAAGAAAATTCACTTTCGCAAACAGAGTGGTAGACGGTTGGAACAAGTTAGGGGAGGTGGTGGTGGAGGCCAAGACCGTCAGTAGTTTCAAATCGTTATATGACAGAGTGCTGGGAAGACGGGACACCACAAGCGTAGCTCTCATCCTGTAACTACACTTAGGTAATTACACCTATACTGTATCTTATGTGAGAACTCTTTAAAGAATTCTGATAAAGAAAGAGATCTAGGGGTGGTTCTAGATAGAAAACTATCACCTGAGGACCACATAAAGAATATTGTGCGAGGAGCCTATGCCATGCTTTCTAGCTTCAGAATTGCTTTTAAATACATGGATGGCGATATACTAAAGAAATTGTTCATGACTTTTGTTAGGCCAAAGCTAGAATATGAAGCGGTTGTATGGTGCCCATATCTTAAGAAGCACATCAACAAACTGGAAAAGGTGCAAAGACATGCTACTAAGTGGCTCCCAGAACTGAAGGGCAAGAGCTATGAGGAGAGGTTAGAGGCATTAAATATGCCAAAACTAGAAGACAGAAGAAAAAGAGGTGATATGATCACTACATACAAAATAGTAACAGGAATTGATAAAATTGATAGGGAAGATTTCCCGAGACCTGGAACTTTAAGAACAAGAGTTCATAGATTTAAACTAACTAAACACAGATGCCGAAGAAATATAAGAAAATTCACTTTCGCAAACAGAGTGGTAGATGGTTGGAACAAGTTAGGGGAGAAGGTGGTGGAGGCCAAGACTATCAGTAGTTTCAAAGCGTTATATGACAAAGAGTGCTTTGAAGATGGGACACCACAAGCATAGCTCTCATCCTGTAACTACACTTGGGTAATTACACTTAGGTAATTAGCAGGCAGGAAACAAAACGTAAAAGAAAAACCACGCAAGAGGACTATGACCCAGGCAGAACAGTCAGCCGCTATGTTATGGTGAAAACCAGCTGCACAGTACCTTGCGCCCCTACTAGTGACAAAACTACCTCCTACCCAGAGACAAACAGTGGTGCATGAAATACCCCAGCTGACTCCAAGGGCGGGCAATCACCGAACAGTAAAAGACCCCATGGAGAGGCAGACTCCAAGGGACTTATGGAAGATAACCCCCAAGCCACATGGGCAGTACTTACAGGGCACTTAGTGAAGGGAACCCTAGGTGCATACAGCCAGAGTACTTGTGAAATTACTCCTGGCTCGCACACCACCACAGGAGAGGACCACATCGTATGGTACAGCACTGGAAAATGTCTGGAGCCAGAGTCGCACGACTGCCAGGTTTCTCATTGGCCACAGAACTAGCGGATGGATATCCGGCACGGAGGTCTGGGGCTCCCCCTTCTCGAGGAGGAGGGAGCTGCATAGACAGTGGCACGGTGATAGTTGTGATGTCATGCTCGTTTGCTCGTTTTTAGTTTGGGGAATTCTGTCCAGCAGTTTGACTTTCGGTGTCAATTTTTTAACCAGATAGGGTTTGTTTTGGGGGTGCCTGCCTTTCTGGGTACCTGACCTGGTCAATTGCAGACATACAATGTTTTTAAACACATGGGAGTTATTATAGGCCATTACTCGTCATGCCTCTCTGAAAGGGCCAGGTTTTGACTAGTGGTCCCCGGTAGGCCTAAGAACTCCATTTGCTTTGACTGATGCCAAGGTCAAACATTCATATCAGCCCAGATAGTGCCAGGGAGCCAAAGGGGCTTACCCCAGAAATATATATTAGTTTATATAATATTATACAGTATATAATAATATACTATGGTATATTATTTTTAATATTGTAGTATAATATTAAAAATACACTGTTTTATATATAATATACATAATATATATAACATTATAACATATTGTACTGTACAGTGTGTGCATTTTATATATATATATATATATATATATATATATATATATATATATATATATATATATATATATATATATATATATATATATATATATATATAACTGAAAACTCACACCCCAGAAGTGACTCGAACCCATACTCCCAGGAGCAACGCAACTGGTATGTACAGGGACGCCTTAAACCACTTGACCATCATGACCGGACATAAGGTAGTGATAGCTGAGGCTATATGAACCACTTCCCCGCCGGCACTCGGATAGTAATCTTGGGCATAGCATTTTATCAAATCACCTCATTTTTTGGGGCAACACGTGAGGAACACAAATGCAAACAAGCCTGAATGGTCCCCAGGACTAGATACAACTGAAAACTCACACCCCAGAAATGACTCGAACCCATACTCCCAGGAGCAACGCAACTGGTATGTACAGGGACGCCTTAAACCACTTGACCATCACGACCGGACATAAGGAAGTGATAGCCGAGGCTATATGAACCACTTCCCCGCCGGCACTCGGATAGTAATCTTGGGCATAGCATTTTATTGCTATGTCCGGTCGTGATGGTCAAGTGGTTTAAGGCGTCCCTGTACATACCAGTTGCGTTGCTCCTGGGAGTATGGGTTCGAGTCACTTCTGGGGTGTGAGTTTTCAGTTGTATCTAGTCCTGGGGACCATTCAGGCTTGTTTGCATTTGTGTTCCTCACGTGTTGCCCCAAAAAATGAGGTGATTTGATAAAATGCTATGCCCAAGATTACTATCCGAGTGCCGGCGGGGAAGTGGTTCATATAGCCTCGGCTATCACTTCCTTATGTCCGGTCGTGATGGTCAAGTGGTTAAGGCGTCCCTGTACATACCAGTTGCGTTGCTCCTGGGAGTATGGGTTCGAGTCACTTCTGGGGTGTGAGTTTTCAGTTGTATCTAGTCCTGGGGACCATTCAGGCTTGTTTGCATATATATATATATATATATATATATATATATATATATATATATATATATATATATATATATATATATATATATATATATATATATATATAATATATATATATATATATATATATATATATATATATATATATATATATAATATATATATAATGCACACACTGTACAGTACAATATGTATATACATTATGTATATATTCATGAATAGTGTCCATGAAATTATAATATAGCGTGATAATAAGTAGTAGCTGCTGTATTGGTAGTACTACACATGGTGCTGTGGGAGAGAAAAACAAACATGTGCATCATATGTAAATTTGTATTGCTCTGTGACTTGTATAGTGTATGTACAGTTCTTACATCTTATGAAGCTCAAGAGATATTTTTTGTTTCAATAAATAGGTAGTTGAAACAGAATTAGGAATATTGTGTGAAGACCACAGCAATTCATTGTACTGTATCACTAAGCATGGTTATAATAAGATAAAAAAAATAGCATTTAATAAAGCAGAAAAATTTCATCCAAGTTCCACGAAATGAAATTACACACTTGTAAATCTCATTATTCTTATTTTTCTTTAATGCTCTCATGTATATAAATGTATGCTGTGATATGGTATGATATACTGTATCATTATCTAACTTGGTATGCCTGGTTTCTCTTGACTGTTAATAAAATTCCCTTCCAAACTTATGATCCCTAATTTCATTAAGTGTGTTTTATTAATTCTACTGACTAATAAGACTGGGTCAGAAAAAAATATTGTGTGTGTAATTTTGAACTATAGAAGTGTTTGTAATACAAGTTTTGTTAGCATCTAATCGTTCTTGTTGTATCACTGTCATTCCTTTATGCATCACGTCTCTGCATTTTGTTTTTATCAGATTTAAGTTTGTCCTCCCTCTCTCTTTTACTGATTGTATATTCATCATGATTTTCCCAAGCAGCAACTCTGAAGTTGCCTATGTTACAAGCAAAAGATAATCATATTTTTACTTTGTCATTTCAGTAAATTAATTTGGTTATAGTCTTATTTATTATCCCCATTTCAGAAATATTTATCACTTGTTCTCCAGTTTCTTTCTAAAAACTAAATGGTTGGACATACTATTTCCAGGCATTTGCATGGTTCAGCGATCTTTTGGTGGAACATGCCGAGATCTTCTGGTCCCTGTTTGCTGTAGATATGGATCAAGTTTTAGCTGAACAACCCCCTGATACCTGGGACTCCTTCCCACTCTTCCAAATCCTCAATGACTACCTAAGAACAGATGGTAAGTATTTGAGTGATACAGTATTTCAAAGTTGGTAATAATATATGCCCCAAACCATATAATGTAATGCATACAAGTGCATAGAAGAAAAATGTTCTTGCATATGTAACGAACCTGGAGAGAAAGTATTGTAGCCAAATTCCCAGATGATAATTTCGATGTTTTCTATTAATATTTATATGCAAATAAGTAATTATCAGAAGAAGATACCAAGATAGGAAGATTATTTAGCTCCATATAAATACAAATATCATATAACACCCATATTATTAGAATTCAGAATAATTGGCAACCATGCCACTCATTTGGAAAAATCACATACTGTACCTGGGACTACGAACTATTTTTACTTTGAATACTGCTATTATTATCAGATTCCTGTCACTAAATCATGAATATGAATAATTTTCCACAAGATTATTTTCTAAAGGAACATGAGGTCACTTTGCTTGATGCGTAGTTTCACAAACCTTGGATGTGTGCTGTGAATGTTTGCCTCCTGCTGTGAACATCATAACTAGCATTGTGTTCACTGATATTTGAACCTTGTACATAATTTTCATTACAGTCTAGATCATCTATGTCATTATCATCATGAAATAATTGCAGTTGCTTATTTTATTCATGATTATTAAGTGGTGATGTGGGCCTGACTTGAACAGCTGTGCCATGTTGTGAGCTGCGGTTGCATGTGCCAGCCTTGGTTGCTCTGGCAGTACTGATGATCTCACAGTCAGGAGGGATGCAGATCGTTTTCTTTTTTTTCAAGCTGGCATCTGTTTACTGGAGATCTGAGGAACAGGATGTGAGCCCCTTGTATATGCAGGAGTTTTGACTTTTACAATATAATAAAAATAATAATATGTAGGGGGCACACCCCTTTGATATGATAGGTTATGCAGTACAGTGGTTAAAGAAGTAGGCTGGATCAATATCCTTGGAATTGTTCAGTATTTTAACACTTTCGCGCCCCGGGCATATGCTCCGTTTGAATGCATGAACTGCTCCTGGCGGTGTGCTCAAGCGTGCAGACAAGTGTGCGGCGACACCGAAATGTGTATACTCATTTCAGTTTTCTCACCTTAATTCTTGTGTTACGTCGTTCGTTTTGATATCATTATGTTTGCAATAGAATTCCCTACAGGAGTATATGCATATAATGTCCAAAAGCCTGGCGTGACTCCCCACAGCAAAGCCTAAAGTCGGCAAAAGTTACCTGTGAGCACACAAAATCAGTAAAGTCTGTATACTCGTTTCAGTTTTCTTACCTTAATTCTCGTGCCTATGTCATTCATTTTGGTATCATTGTGTTCGCAATTAAATTCCTTGCAGGTGTAAATGCATATATTTTCCAAAAGCCCAGCGTGACTCCCCTTAACAAAGCCTAAAGTTACCCGTGAACGAGCACCAATTATCACACCCGCAACCTAATGTATTCACCTAGTTGTATTCACCTAGTTGTGCTTGTGGGGGTTGAGCACTGCTTTTTTGGCCCGCCTCTGAACTGTCAATGAACCGTTTCTAACTACTACTACTACTTTTTTTTCCTCCCTCGACACACACACCCCACCCACGCCTGTGACAGCTGACTAACTCCCAGGTACCTATTTACTGCTAGATAACAGGGGCATAGGGTGAAAGAAACTCTGCCCATTGTTTCTCGCCAGCACCCGAGATCGAACCCGTGACCACAGGATCACGTGTCCAGCATGCTGTCCACTTGGCTGGCTGGCCCCCAAGTGTATACTCGTTCAGTTTGATAACGTCAATTTTTTTTTACTTCGTTCGTTTTGATATCAAATTGTTCGCAATATAAAGACGCGAATTTTAAAACTAGTCCCATAATAATAATGAAGCAATACCTGGAATTTTAACAAATATTTTAATTTTGGATGCTCATCATCACAAAATTATTTATATCTTTCCAGTGTTCTGACATCAATTTTCATGTTACATCTTTCAGTTTGGTATCAAATTGTTAGCAATCTAAAGGCCCACTATTTAAACTAGTCCCATAATAATAGCACAATAAATGGAATTTTAACAAATATTTTAAATTTTGGATGCAAAAAATATTTATAATTTTTCCAGTGTTTTGACATCAATTTTTGTGTTACATCTTTCATTTTGGTATCAAATTGTGTGCAATCTGAAGGCACTCATTTTAAAACTACTCCCAGGTTGATCGGATAAAATTTAAATTTTAAACAAATATTTAAAAACGTGGACGCCACTCGCGTCCTCAGCTCGGACACAAGAGAAAAATTTTGAACGCCGGCGGCGTTGACGGAGAGCGAAGGTGTTAAAGGTTTCAATAAAATCAGCCTTGTCACGTTTGGTTTGCAGTGTCGTTAGCCCTGTAGCCCTCAACTGTTTCTGGTACAAGAGTTGATTTAGTTCTGAAATGATTTTGTTGCCCAGTGTTGAATTTTCTCCAAAGCACATATATGTCTTTCTGAAGATAACATATCCATGCTTGAACACAATAATCCAGGAATAGACAAAATTGACAAAGAAGAATTCTTCAAATCTGGAACTTCAATAACAAGTGGTTGTAGATTTAAATAGCCATTAGAAATATTAGAAAGTTCACGTTTGCAAATAGAGTGGCACATGGTTGGAAAAAGTTAAGTGAGAAGGTAGTGACCAGACCACACACTAGAAAGTGAAGGGACGACGACGCTTCGATCCAGGACGGATCGAAACCTCTTCGTTCCTTCATTTTCTAGTGTGTGGTCTGGTCAACATATTTCAGCCACGTTATTGTGACTCCTCGTCTACATGAGAAGGTGATGGATGCCAACCCATCAGTAGTTTCAAAGCATCATATGAGAAAGAGTACAGGGAAGACAGCACACCATAAGCATAGCTCTCATTCTGTAACTACACTTAGGTAATTACAGTTTAGTCTAGTTCATTTATTATGCACACCATACCCATTTTGTAGGTGGTAGTGGAAAGGGTTACAGAGACACATAATGGGCTCAGTGACTGAACTCCACAACTCATTTAGCAAAGCAAGTTAAAATCTTGATGAGCTACTTACAAAATTCAGTGCGCATCGTCACATCAACAAAGGGCTTGAGACCGACCACAGGTATAGTTTCTAAATTAAGCAACTGACACATAGGGAGAGCTTGTGTCACAATTGAGATGTTTGTCCTGCACACCATGCCACCATCCAGTGGGCAACAATGAATAGGTTACAATCACATATGTAATTACATACCATTCAGTTTCTGATGGCTCCTGACATAACAAAGTGCCTTCCGATATGCTACTCACATCATTAACTCTAGCCACAACACTGCTTTTATTATCAGAGTCCAGGTCACCAAATCCTGAATATGAATGATTTTCCACAAGTTCATTTTCTAAAGGAACATGAGGTCCTGTTTCATGATTCATAGATGCCCCAAACCATGGTTGTGTGCTGTAGATGACCGCTTTGTGCTGTGAACATCGTAACCAGCATTAGGTTCATTGACATCTGAACCTTGTACAAATACAAATACAAATACAAATATTTATTCAAGTAAAGTACATACATACAAGGTGAAATACAAAAGTTGATGGATTCATAGATAGAGCTAGTACATACAGTGCCTAAAGCCACTATTACGCAAAGTGTTTCGGGCAGAAAAAACACTAAGACTAAAACTTAATACTAACTTAGATTAAAATAAATAAATAAAATAAATAAATGTTTATTTAGGTAAGGTATATACATACAAGAGATTTTACAGAGATTGATGGATTTATAGATAGAGCTAGTACATACAATGCCTAAAGCCACTATTACGCAAAGCGTTTCGGGCAAGAAAAACATTAATGACTAAAGCTTAATACTAATTGAGTATAAAGAATAAAATGTGTTAGGAACAAATAAAAATAGAGATAAAAAAGGGGGGGGGGGAACATGGCTGAAAAAGCTGCACAAATACAATTAGGTCGACAAACAGTGTTGTTTAAAAAAAGACATGGATTGACAATAGAGGGGTAAGGTAGGTTACAGGGAATTTATTAGGTAGTCCTTCGTTTTTATCTTAAATTGGTTGAGAGAGGTACAGTCTTTAACATGGTTGGGAAGGTCATTCCACATTCTGGGTCCCTTGATTTGTAGAGCATTTCTAGTTTGATTAAGTCGTACTCTTGGAATATCAAAACTGTATTTCTGGTGTGGTGCTCATGGGTTCTGTTACAACCTTCAATGTAGCTTTTGAGGTCAGGATTGGCATTACAGTTCAGCGTTTTATATATGTATAATACACATGAGAGAATGTGCAGTGACTTAATACCTAACATATTCAGAGATTTGAGTAGGGGTACCGAGTGATGTCTGGGGCCAGAGTTGGATACTGTCCTAATAGCAGCTTCGTGTTGAGTAATTAGAGGACGCAAATGATTTTGGGTAGTAGAACCCCAAGCACATATACCATAGTTGAGATATGGATAGATGAGGGAGCAATAGAGAGTAACCAGGGCAGGGCGGGGTACATAATATCTGATTTTAGAAAGAATGCCAACGGTTTTTGAAACTTTTCTGGGGGGAGCCCCTACGGCTCCCCGGAGCTATCCATGGCTGATATGGATACCCTAACTATTTTGCATCAG
>WNGS01092210.1:32973525-32991739 GCA_020271785.1 Procambarus virginalis
CGCAAGACACTTCTTACATTTTCAAAAACAGTTTTACATACTCTGTTTCAAGCTTATTTTGTTTTTGGGTGAGGTGATAGGACACTAATTTTTTGGGTGAGTTGATAGGACACAAATCAATGGGTAAAGACAATTTTACATACTCTGGTAATTTTTTGAGGTGAGGTGATAAACACAAATCAATGGGTACATTGCGTATTTTATCTTCTTGCTTCTATGTTGGTTCGGGGTCCTTCAAGTGATCACTTCAAGACCCCTTTCGGCGTCCCTAGTGGCCGAGGATTTGTGCACCAGTGGGCATTTGACTTCGGTCTTGCGCTTCTTTTCTCTGCTGTAGTTGTCTTCGGACTGGCTCGAGGAGGATGTGGAGGAGCTAGGTTACGGGCCTGCATCCAGTGCGCTTGTCTTGGCGACTCGGGCGTCGGCTGTCTTGTTAAGGTTCTTTGCGCCGATTCTGAAGGAAGTGGTGTGTCTGTTCTGTGCTTTGTGCCTCGTGTGCCAGCAGGCGGTGCTCATCCACTCTTTGCAATCCGCTTGGGCCCTAGCTCTTAGATTTTCATCCCCTTTTTGTCTGTTCCTGTTTGCAGTCTGGTACATTTTCTTCAGGCGGCTTTGTCTAGTTGCCGGCTTATGTCAGACTTGTTGGTTCTCCTCAATGGTGGTCCTGCCTGGAAGGGTCGTACCAGGGCTTGGGGTTCTTTCAGTTGTTGTAAGTCAGTTGTGCCAGATTCAGGGCTGTCCCTTGCTGCGGAGCCGTCGGTGTCTGGTCGACGTAGTGATCATTCTGAGCATCAGTCGGGCTCTCGTAAGGGTCGTCGGTCCTTTTGCGGTTTGGCCCGTTGACGGTGGCGATGGGGGCTCGCGCTGTTTGCTCTCGCCTGCTCCTAAAATCTATGGGCATTTTGGGTTGTTTCCTCTAGCCTGCAGTGGCATTGGGTGGCTCCTCCTCATCCTGTAGTGGGATCAGGGCTGGCAGGGCATGCTTCTTTCTCTGCGCTCTGTCGGATCATCATGGAGTGGGTTCGCTTGGGCGTGATCGAAACGATGCCATCGCTCAGGTGAGTTTCCCACCTGTTTCCAGTTCCGAAATGGGACTGTGCGGACCTGCAGTTCATTCTGAACTTGTCCCCTCTGAACCCCTTGGTCTTTTGCCCCTTCTTTTGGATGACCACTCTGTCCCAGGCCCAGCTGCTTTTGGAGCCAGGTGTCCCTGGACCTATGGGACATGTATTGGCACGTCCCTATTCGTCTGGGTTTCAGGGACTGGCTTTGTTTTGTCGTGGAGTGATGAGCTTACCACTTTTATTGCCTTCCATACATCTTGAATCTGGTTCCTCGCATGTTAACACGCCTTACCCGGGTCGTGGTGACCTGTTTGCTTCTGTTAGGGGTTCGGGTTTGGGCCCCTGTCTTTGGACAGACAATCCGAAGACAGGGGGTAGGGGGTAATTACCTAAGTGTAGTTACAGGATGAGAGCTACGCTCGTGGCAAGGGACGCACTTTAGGTAGACCTGGTTTCCCTTCTTCCCTGTTCCAGGATGCGGGTCTCCCAGGTCATCCACAGGATTATTCAGTCCAGCCAGCCTGCGGTCTATCCCCGTACCCTGCTGGACTATGTTTGCGGCTTTGGCTGTTGTTTTTGGTAATGTCTTTGGTTGACATTCGAGCATAGGGCTTTTGGAGGTCGAAAAGGGTCCTGGCCTCGTTAATTTTCCTGGCCCTTCTCGGGTGTGTATGTGTAGCCTTGAGTCGCAGGTTGCAGTCAGTTGTCTCAACCTCGAGTTGAGGAGCGAGTGGCGGCCGCCTCCCGGGTAAGTCTCTCTTTTCTTTTATCTTTGTTAGGTAGCTCCGGGGAGCCGAACGAGCTCTCCACAGAAAACCAGCCCTGCATATTCCACTTTTGGTCTAACAAATGTCGTGAATAATTTCTTTAGTATTTCTCCATCCATGCATTTAAAAGCAATTGTGTAGTAAAAAGTGTAGCATAGGCTCCTCGCACAATCTTCTTAACGTGGTCCTCAGGTGATAGTTTTCTGTCTAGAACCACCCATAGATCTCTCTCTTTATCAGAATTCTTTAAAGATTTCTCACATAATTTATAGGTTGTGTCAGGTCTATGTTCTCCTATTCCACATTCCATAACATGGCATTTATTCACATTAAATTCCATTTGCTAATTGGTGCTCCTTATACTTATTTTGTCCAGGTCTTCTTGAAGGGAATTGCAATCATCTAAGTTTCTTACCTTTCCTATTATCTTAGCATCATCAGCAAACATGCTCATATAATTCTATATTCCATCTGGTAGATAGCTTATATAGACAATGAACATTGCTGGTACAAGAACCGAACCCTGTGGTACTCCACTTGTGACAGTCCTCCAATCCGATACATTGCCTCTGATTACGACCCCTCATTTTCCTATCTGTTAGGAAATTTTTCATCCATGTTAGAAGCTTACCTGTCACCCCTTCAATATGTTCGTTATCAGACCAACCTCTTATGTGGAACTCTGTCGAAAGCCTTTTTTTTAGGTCCAGATAGATGCAGTCAACCCAACCATCTCTTTCCTGTAAAATCTCTGTGGCTCGATCATAGAAACTGAGTAAATTCATTACACAGGATCTTCCAGATCGAAAACCATACTGTCTGATATTATATTGTTTTTCTCCAGGTGTTCTACCCATTTAGTTTTAATTACTTTCTCCAGTATTTTGACTGTTACATTTGTCAATGATACAGGTCTATAATTGAGGGGGGTCTTCCCTGCTGCCACTTTTATGTGTTGATACATGAATGTCTCTAGAATGAAGTTTACAAATCTACCTGTCCAAATGTCCTCCGTTCTTGCTTTGTAGGCCTCCCAGTCTATTGCTTTAAAGTTGAAGTCCTCCAATACCAAAAAACGTGACTTATCTTTATCTGCATTTAATATAATCTCTCTCGTGTGTGTCTGCAAACCAGGGATTGTATAAAAAATAGACAACTTTCTACATCATCTTAGTGAACATATTTAGAAAGACAACTTATTTTCATCCCTCGATAGAATTCTTGGTGAATCAGATACTTTTGATATTGTTTGCCTTGTACTTTTCTGTTCTCATATTGGCATCCTTAGTGATATTTAGCGCCCTCTGATTATTCCGCACATTTGATGGTGCTACATAGCCTTCCTGGCTTGGTGCCTTCATTTGATAATGTATGAAAGTAAGTAAGCAATTATCTACTGATCTGACACTTGAGTATAGAGCAATCTCAGTAAGATAGCTTCAGGGAAGCCAACGTGGCTGCTTCAGAAAGAGTCATTTTATTACATTCAGTGCTGAGTTTTTCCTCTTTGGATCTGGACTCTACTCTTCTAGATTCTTGGGGTTTGATTCTCCATGGGGCTCATGTGCTGAGTGTGTTCATCATTCTCTTGGTTGGTCATTTTAATTTCCATGCAATTTTCACTGAGTGGACCTTCAACAATGCAGCCTTCTGGTAGATTTGTGAGGTGTTCAATCACCCTGGTATAGACCTTTTTCCATCTGCATTGAACTGGCAGCATCCACCATACATGGCTTTGTTCCCCGATCGTGAAGCTATCAGGTTGGATGTTTTTCAGCTGGATTTGTTGAGGTGAGGGGTTTCATTTATCTCTTCCCCTACATATAAGTGGCATAACTGGCTGACCTCTCACGATGTTCAAAGAGAACTCAACAAGCACCGTTAAAGAATACCTGATCAACGAGGCTGTGACTCATACATCAGGCTGCGAGCAGCCACATCGAATAGCCTGGTTGATCAGACCAGCAACCAGGAGGCCTGGTCAGAGACCAGGCCACAGGGATGTTCATCCTCGAAATCTTCAACAGGTAGTTCCCTCCAGTTCAGCTGTTGTTTCAGGTTTTGTCCAGATTAAAGTCTAGCACAGTCAGAGTGTTTCTTCTGGCTCCCTTGATGGCTGGCTTAGCCTTGGTCTAACCTAAGCCAGACCAGAAGAGCCTTCCAGCTCTTCCAGTCTGGTGTCTGACCCCTAGAATTTTTCCACAGTACCATCTCTTTGGGCAGGTTGGTCTGGAAATGTTCCTTGCAGGTTTAAGTTTCTGCTCAACTTTTGTATATAGAGTTTTTCATGTGGTGATATCACCATTTGTATGGTGCACAGGTAGCTGAGTTATTGATGTCCTACCTGCCTCTTTCACTGTTGTGGCAGTATGAAGTTTTCATTCTTTTTCATCTTTTCGTCTGTCTTCATTGTTTGTTGTCTGTCTCTGTACTGGTGGTTTTGTTCTTTTTCCCTTATTTGTTGATTATCTTGTGCATGATATTACTGACTTCTATCATTCAACTCTGGCAGAGCTGCTCTTGTTCATTTTCGGTGTCCATACTTCTTCAATGCCTATTCATAAGTTGTCTTGTGTCTTCTTCACCTCCAGCACTCATTCACCTCTTTAGCTGTCTTGGCCTCTGGATAAAATGATGGTTTTTCTTTTGTCTTATAAGTTCTTGGTTGCCCCTTGGATGTCTGACTGGCCTTCACTTCCATTTGTTAGGTTTTTTAAGGTTAGAGCATTTTAGTATGTACTGTGAAAAAGAAGAGTCAACAGCAACAAAGCCAGGACTAAGGATCATGTTGGGTAGGTTGTGTATCAGAGCCGATTCGACAGGACAGCATCTATCAAGAGTAGAGGCAGGAAAGAATATTTTAGAAGAAAACTAATCAATAGGATGATTAGAATCCCTAACATGACAGAAGAGAGCATTGTTTGTGTCTGCAGCCTTAACACTTCTTTTGTGTTCCTTAGTCTGTCATTTAGTGTATGACCAGTTTCCCCAAAGTATTGGAGAGGACAAGACAAACAGGAAATAGAGTAGACACCAGCAGCATTAGAAGCAGGAGGAGCAGTGTGAACAGATTACTCTGAAGAGTGTTAGTGTGTTGAAAGGCGAGCTTTATGTCAAGAGAAAGAAGGATATTAGTGAGATTTTGAGTTCAGATATGAAGGGAAGGCAGAGCACAGGGGTACTAGTTTTAGAAACAGATTTTGGATTTCTAAAAATATCTAAATCTGAAAATATGCTTAAGTAGGAAATGGCCACAATCCTGAGAAAATTTAGGGGTAAAAACTCCCACTCTAGTTATGTACACACACTTTCAGTGTTGATTATTGTAGAATAACAATACTGTATATTAAAATAAATTAGTGTGATCAACTTGAAATTCATAGCTAATAGATACTGGCTTGTAAGATGAATTAAAAACTAAAAAGTTATTTTAGTTATGTGCTTTCTTGTTCACTATTCACTTCTAAATATTTACATTGCTGCAAATTTGTGTTAAAGACCACATAAATGTCACTATGTAACCAATAAGTATTTATCCATTTTTGGAAAATTAATTAAAATGCTGCTACTGCATGTCTATTGCAACATCTTGCCTGACACTATTGTTACACCTTAGTAATACTGCATAGTAATGCTAATTGTTTTCCTAGCCTAGAACTGCTAATACTTTTTGATTGGTACAACTCTAACTTTACTTAGTCAAGCTTTGTTGCTACAATTTACATAAAAGTGCTTCTTTTACTATATTTTGCATAGTATTGCATGGATAATACAGAACTGGCTTGATAACTATGCAATGATAAACAAATATGTATACTTGACAGTATGGGAACTTTTGTCAGAATGAGTTCAATATGTCCTGGGTAAGATGTACTTAAGGGTGAATTGATAACGTATCACACATGGAGTTCCATGCATAGCAAGAACCCACATATTATAAAAGAGGACATGGAAACAAGAAGAGACTAGATGCCTACTACCTTGACCTCAAAGAATCCATCTATATTTATAATAGCTGAGAAAAATATTGCTGGAATCAAAATAAGTTAATAATTATTCCTTTTTTTTTTTAGTTTCATTTTAAGGCAAATGAGGCATAACAAAATGCATGATTAAAATTTTGTAATGTACTCAAGTCCTTTAATACAAAATCAGAGGACTGAGAGATTGTGTTGTGGCTGTCACTTGAACAGAGGCAATTATTTTAGCATAAAGTGTTAGTTATTGATAATTATGTACCAAATTATGGACATCATAAGTTTCAATTTTTTTAGACCAGCTGTTCTAGAATGCTTCAAAATGATATGCATCTGTAAAATTTTAGAAGTGCTCATAAGTAGGCAGTAAAACCAGTAACAATATGAATAAATCAGCTTTTCTGCTCAGTTCCTTAGATTGTTTTTCTGTGGGTTCTGTTGGCTATTATCTTAGTCATCTGTCATTCTAAACATTTACTGCAGAGAATTTCAGCATAATGTATTGTAACTGCTGTCTTAATTGTAATTAGGTAGTCATAACAAATTTATTATCACTGAAAACCTTGAAATTAATACTATGGTACAGGACGAATAAAGGCTGAAGGTAATTTTTTTTACTCCTGAATATAATGTTTCACCTATGGCAGCCACCTAGTAGCAGAGGTGTTGTTTGAGTACTTTTTTCAAGCCCAGCAGGCTGTGTTGGTGGGGTCTCCCATGCCACACTGCCTGTGGGGAGAAGAAATGCCAAAGCTGTCTTTGGCCTTGCAATCCTTGTATTTGAAGTTCCTGGAGACCCCTATATTCTCTGTTTCCCTCCATCTGGATGCTGAACCTATCTGATGAATGTGGCTCCTGGAGAACAGCAAGTTTCTTTGGTAAAGGAATTAGGGTAAGACAGGTGGTGGTTTGGTGGGGCCTAACTGAATCAATCAGTCTGGTAAGCAAGGCTAGTTGTACTTGGAATGAGTAGGTATTCAGGGGTTGGAATCTTGATATATCTTTAAATTTAGAGTGCCTGGATTGCCATTCAGGCACTTTACTTGCTTTCTGTGCATACTCTTTCTGTTACCTCTGGAGTTATCCAAGTGCTTACACTTCCCCTCAGGCTCCATGGGGGTGGATCGCAGGTTTGAAAAGTTTAATATTTCATTTTATGCTTACTCATTCCTTAACCTCTGAGATTCATGTGGTGGGTGACTAGGCCCATGTGTTGGGCTCCTATGGAAAATCTACTCCTTCCTTTTCTAGTAGGGAACCAATTGCTGATTGCACAGTTTTTTCTGTGTGGGATCTGACTTGGCTCAGCCCCCATGATCATCTTAATTATCCCTTTTCCTCTTATTCTGCCATTTCTGTGGATGTAGATACTACTCATCATCATCACCCTTCCCCCCTGTGATCAGCTCTTCGTTCATGACAAATTTCTCGGTGATTGTAACGGTGTATACCCTTCCTCTCTACTCCGGGGAGGGGGGGGGTTCAGGGTGCAGTATTTACCTAACACACTACTGCATTCAATAATATGATTAGTCATCTATGTGGATGCAGAAAATCTTAATTACATGAGATTTTAATTACACCAATAAGCATGCAATTGTTAATGATCTCCGGCTACATATTCACATCAGTCCATTGGTTTTGAATGTTGCCTTCCACTCCAAACTGTCTAGCATGCACATTGTCACTCCTTGACATTGGTAAACATATTTATACTGAACTAGCTGCTTCTCTGTTGGATTTCATGGTTTGGGTGCTTAGTTTGCTGCCATGATTTTGGTGGTGTGTCATTCTGAATGCACTGTGTTGTTGGCTTGTGCTCCCATAGAGCATAACAAGGTATAGATTTGTTTTCTTTACATAAGGATTCTATGCTCTTATTGCTTGGCTGGGCAATTAGTTGGTCCATTTCCACCCTACTTTTGACCTCTTTATTGTATGAGTTTGCATATGTGGAATAGGTTCAAACACAAGTTCACCATTCAAACGTGTTTCTGGATGAACCCATGTGCTTCATACCTTGATGTGTTTTCTAGTTGTATATTGCAGGTACCTTGCTACTCCTGTTTATGTACAATAGGGGGGTAGAAAAAGAGGTGTGGTTTCCCTGTTTGCCACCCTGCTTGCCTCTGACATTGCTCTAGTATGTGTGTTCAGCCTGTTCCTTGTGTGTGTGTGTAATTACCTAAGTGTAATTACCTAAGTGTAGTTACAGGATGAGAGCTACGCTCGTGGTGTCCCGTCTTCCCAGCACTCTTTGTCATATAACGCTTTGAAACTACTGACGGTCTTGGCCTCTGCCACCTTCTCACTTAACTTGTTCCAACCATCTACCACTCTGTTTACAAAAGTGAATTTTCGTATATTTCTCCGGCAGCTTTGTTTCGTTAGTTTAAGTCTATGACCTCTTGTTCTTGAAGTTCCGGGTCTCAGGAATTCTTCCCTGTCAATTTTATCGATTCCTGTTACTATTTTGAATGTAGTGATCATATCACCTCTTTTTCTTCTTTCTTCTAGTTTTTGCATGGTTAATGCCTTTAATCTCTCCTCGTAGCTCTTGTCCTTCATTTCTGGGAGCCACTTAGTGGCATGTCGTTGCACCTTTTCCAGTTTGTTGATGTGCTTCCTAAGATATGGGCACCATACAACCGCTGCATATTCCAGCTTTGGTCTAATAAAAGTCGTGAACAATTTCTTTAGTATTTCTCCATCCATGTATTTAAAAGCAATTCCGAGGTTAGAAAGTGTAGCATAGGCTCCTCGCACAATGTTCTTGATGTGGTCCTCAGGTGACACTTTTCTATCTAAAACCACCCCTAGATCCTTTTCTTTATCAGAATTCTTTAAAGATTTCTCACATAATTTATAGGTTGTGTGGGGTCTATGTTCTCCAATTCCACATTCCATAACATGGCATTTATTCACATTAAATTCCATTTGCCAAGTGTTTCTCCAAATACTTATTTTGTCCAGGTCTTCTTCAAGGGCATGACAATCATCTAGGTTTCTTATCTTCCCTATTATCTTAGCATCATCAGCAAACATGTTCATGTAATTCTGTATTCCCACTGGTAGATCGTTTATGTAGACAATGAACATTACCGGTGCAAGAACTGAACCCTGAGGTACTCCACTCGTGACATTCCTCCAATCCGATACCTTGCCTCTGATTATGGCCCTCATTTTTCTGTCAGTTAGGAAATTTTTCATCCATGTTAGTAGCTTACCTGTCACTCCTCCAATATGTTCCAGTTTCCAGAACAACCTCTTATGGGGAACTCTGTCGAAAGCCTTTTTTAGGTCCAGATAGATGCAGTCAACCCAACCATCTCTTTCTTGTAAAATCTCTGTGGCTCGATCATAAAAACTGAGCAAGTTCGTTACACAGGATCTTCCAGATCGAAAACCATACTGTCTGTCTGATATTATATCGTTTTCCTCGAGGTGTTCTACCCATTTAGTTTTAATTATTTTTTCCAATATTTTGACTATTACACTTGTCAATGATACAGGTCTATAATTAAGGGGGTCTTCCCTGTTTCCACTTTTGTAGATTGGAACTATGTTAGCCTTTTTCCACACATCAGCTACAGCTCCCGTAAACAGGGATGCCTGAAAAATCAGTTGAAGTGGAATGCTGAGCTCAGGAGCACAGTCTCTCAGAACCCATGGTGAAACTCCATCTGGACCAACTGCTTTGTTCTTACCTAGCTCCTTTAGCATTTTTTCCACTTCATCTCTAGACACCTCTATGTGCTCAATGTTGTTCTCTGGAATTCTTATTGTGTCTGGTTCCCTAAAGATTTCATTTTGTACAAACACACTTTGGAACTTTTCATTTAGTGTTTCACACATTTCCTTTTCATCTTCCGTGAATCTATTTCCCATTTTCAACCTCTGAATATTATCCTTTACCTGCAATTTGTTGTTTATGAATTTATAGAATAGACCTGGTTCTGTTTTACATTTGTCTGCAATCCCTTTTTCAAAATTTCTTTCTGCCTCTCTCCTCACTGCCGTGTAGTTGTTTCTCGCATCTTTGTATCGCTGGTATGTTTGGGGGTTCGGCCTCTTCCTGTATTGATTCCATTTTTGTGTCTTTTGGTCTCTAGCCCTCTCGCAATTTCTATTGACCCAATCCTGTTTCTAGTTCTGCATCTCTGTTTTGGTATAAATTTTTTTGCCTTTATCATATATTTCACAAAANATATATCTATATATATATAGAAATATAGATATATATATTTATATATATATATATAGATATATTATATCTATTATATATCTATACATACAGTGGAACCTCGATTAACGAGTGGCTCTATTAACGAGTTTTTCCAGTAACGAGCAAGCCACGCGCAGCAAATTTGTCTCTATTGACGAGCTCGCCTCTATTAACGAGCGAAACCACATGGTGCTTCCTAGCGTCTCGCGGGTTCTCGCAAATTCTCGGACGCCTCCGACGCCAGTGTGTTGTTTTATCTCACACGACAAGCATCCCTCTGGATTTATTTGCTCTTTTCTTTGGGTTTTAGTGGTTTTGCGACTACAATTTTAAACACACGATGTCTCCAAAGAAGCTGCTTGCTAAAGATAGTGTTGTCAAGAGGAAGAAAGATACAATTACTGTGGATTTGAAGAAGGAAATTATAGCGAAGCATGAGTGTGGTGTCTGTGTGACTGATCTCACAAAGGAGTATGGCAGGTCCTCATCAACAATTTACACCATTAGTAAGGGAATGAGGAGGTAAGGGAGGATGCTGCCTCTTTCACTGACATCACCCTGGTCAAGCAGTGACAACCCAGTGTGTGAACATGTTTAATGACAATTTGCTGTCTCGTTTTATGGATATCCCAACAAAGACAAAAGCAATTGTCATATAAAAGTTCTTTCCAAAAGTAGAGAAAAGAAGAGCCAGTGATAGTGAACCACAACCTGGTCCCAGTGGGGTGAAAATCCCAAGAAGAGAGAGCCCACCTGACTCAGAGGTGGATTCTCCTTCCACACCATAACCCCTCTCCTCCATCCCACCTCCCCATCGTCTCCCTCAAGCCAGCAACGACTCTTCATAAGGTAAAGTAAACATTAAAACAGTGCAACAAAACATTTATAATTACATGTGCAGTATTATATTTACATTAAAAAATGTCATACAAGTATGGATGTTTTTGGGAGTGGAATGGATTAAATTTATTTCCTTTATTTTAAATGGGGTAATTTGTTTCCAAAGACGAGTTTTCCAGGTAGCGAGCTCGGTGCCAGAACGGATTAAACTCGTTAATAGAGGTTCCACGGTTCCACTGTATATATATATATATATATATATATATATATATATATATATATATATATATATATATATATATATATATATATATATATATATATATATATTAACATTATTGTATTTACTGTATATATGTTTATATACATATACATACTGTACTGTACAATGAACATATACAGATGTATAGTGAACTCCTGATGATCTATCCCCTCAAATTCCAAATCTCAAGATGATTTGAACTAAATGGGACTGAGATGCCATCTATCTTATATACAGTAATTCTCTTATTAATCTAGAGTTGATGCTTATATAAATGAATGATACCCACTGATCTGAAAATACATTGACAATAAAGTAAATGAAATTCAGTAAAACTTCCTGTGTTTTTACTAAAACCATCTTACCATGCAAATCTGGCATGTGTGTGTTCTATTACTTACACTAATAAAAGCAAATTAGAAAATTAGCAAATACTAAAATCTGATTACATGTACTGTACAGTAATTAAAAACTTTAGGTACAATTAGTGGTCCAGTCACAAATAGCTCAAATAATCAGGAGTCCACTCTCTTTAATCACTATGATGCACTATGTTTATTGGGACATTCTCCCCTGTGCACTGCAGGAAAGATTTCCTGAGACCTGGAACTTCAAGAACGAGAGGTCATAGATATAAACTGGCTAAACACAGATGCCAAAGAAATATAAGAAAATTCACTTTCGCAAACAGAGTGGTAGACGGTTGGAACAAGTTGGGGGGGAAGGTGGTGGAGGCCAAGACCGTCAGTAGTTTCAAAGCGTTATATGACAGAGTGCTGGGAAGACGGGACACCATGAGCGTAGCTCTCATCCTGTAACTACACTTAGGTAATTAGGTAATTACTGAAAATCAAGTGTCCCTCCAAATTGTTTTAATTCTTGTAGAATGATAAATTCCATTCTCTGAACAAGTACATGTAAAAAAAAAAAACTAATAAATTCCACTTACTTTGGCTGGGGGGACGTGGAGAAGGGGGCATGTAACATCATCATTTGCTGTGCACTCGTGCGTGACGCTCCCAGAGGCAGTTGCACGGGACATTCAAGCACCACGAGTTGCCACAAATATATTTTCAATTATTTGTTCTATGTATTTTCAATGTAGTTTTATTTTTTTTTTTTTTATATACTTTGCATGCATTAGATAGTTCATAATGTTCCATGAAACTGTGATACATGTGTCAGTAATGTGTCCAAAACAAATGTTTATCGTCGCAATATCAAAATTCACTAAAATTACGATATGTACAGTTTCACACACTATTTACACAGTAACACACCGTATTACACACTCGGTACTTCAGAAGGGAATGATTAGCAATGAAACAGTTGGTGGTACACAGCACGACTTCGCTTTCGATGCACCAGGTAAAAGCGGATTTTCGCTTCCTGTTTTTTTGTTTTGTGTCCTTGCAAATAACACACTCATGTATACCCTTGGCTTTAGTACCTGTAGGTGGTATGTAGCCAAGCTTGTGAAGTGTATTATAGTCTTGAAAAGATCGCTTTGTAAGGTATTCTGGAAGTGATTCTGCAATTCTGGAAGAGATTCAGTCATTCTTGAAGAGATTCAGCCATTTTTGAAGAGATTCAGCTATTCTTGAGATCGATGGAAAACACCACCATGGAAGCCGCTAACACTGTTCATCTATGCTACTTGTATCAGATGCATCATCACTGAACCCAGAAAATGATTCATCTATGAATCATCTATAAAAAAGTTGGAGATAACTTGGGTGAGCATGGGTGGCGCTCAGCTGCAACTGGATACGCTCGCTGTATCATCCTCATTGATGCTGTATCACTTGCATCCAACCCTTGTGTTAAGTCCTTATTGTGCCTAGCTTCATCAATATCATGACCCTTGTGTTCTTCAAACAATAGGATCTGAATTTCACTGATGGAGAACGATCTTTCAATACTGCGTCAGACAGGTGTTTGGGAGCCAGAGGCATGTGTGCCACCCTTGGTTGCTCATTCAGAACTGATCCCGCCAGCAGCCCTAGGGAGATCTGGGAATTTTTTTCAAGATGACTGCCTCTCACTGGAGGTCCCAGGGGCCAGATTCATGAAGTGGTTATGCAAGCACTTACGAACCTGTACATCTTTTCTCAATCTTTGGCGGCTTTGTTTACAATTACTAAACAGTTAATGAGCTCCGAAGCACCAAAAGGCTGTTTATAACAATAACAACAGTTGATTGGGAAGTTTTCATGCTTATAAATTGTTTAATAAATGTAACCAAAGCCATCAAAGTTTGAAGAAAGATGTACACGGTTGTAAGTACTTGCATAACTGCTTCATGAATCTGGTCCCCCCCCCAGGAGTCCATTTCGTACCCAACCTATTGCGCTCTCGTTTCAACTGTGTACGAAAAACTCAAAAAGGGTTTTCTTGGTTGGTGCAGTAACTGGCAAACAAGATTTCTTGGCCGGCGCAGTGCAGTGGTTAAACTGTGTTTATCACGAATGTAGGCAATGCTGCAGGCATTACATGTTCTCATTTTCTCACACTGCACCACCAAGTGCGAGTCTCTTTGCAATTCCAGCATTCAGACCAATTCCATCTATAGCTCACAAGTTGTCCAGCTGGGACTGCCTTATTGTAGATAGAGAAGCTGTGTGTCTCAAAGGTGTAACACAAAATGAAGTTGCTTGTTTCACAACAGTGAGCACTATTCATGAAGGGGGGGGGGTTCTCTTAATGATCAAGCCAGCAACAGGCACAAGTCTTGACCCAGTGTTCATCCATGCTGTCTCAATCCACACTGAATGTAGGTGTAATTATGGAAAGGCAGAATCTGACAGAGAATTTTGTTTCCTAACGTCTCATAATTTTGCTAGTCCTGCTGGCTGCTCAGACAAAATGCCATTGCATCTTTAGGAGAATAGTAGGGGGCCTGATGTTAGACTGTATGTCATGTCAACCTTGTCTGATAACTACGTTAACTATGGTAATGGGCATGCAGGTGGCACTGCCACTCTAGGAATTAGTCAAGATCTATAATAATGCAGTGCTAGACCATCAATGCAACTTTATCCCCAATGGATCAGAGATGCTTCACTTCTAAGGTAAAAGTATCAGGAGCTTGCTCAAGAATCTGAAATCTAAGCTAATCATAGTAACAAGAGAACCATAAGCTGCAACTTACCTTTTCCATCACCTTAGTGTGGCAATACAGATAGAAAGCTTACTCTACAGTCTCTGTTCCTGTGCACCATCCAAGGAGCTCAAGGAGACCTACAGCCTCAAAGCAATTAAATGTGTCTTTACTTGTAACTAATCTTGTATAATGAAGCTCCAAATAAAATAGGCTGGCAAACAGCATTTTACCCAAGCAGTCTATATGGCTAGCTGCTTCAGTAATATTTTATCTTTTCAGAATATCTACTGCCAAAAATGTAGATGCAGTATGGGTGGGGAAGTCCATTATCACCTGTGTTGTCAAACTCATATGAAATATTTTGAAACATGTGTTCTCCCATAGGTTAATCCTTATGAAATGGTATGGCTTAGGTATGTAATGAAATTTTTACATGTCATTCAGTATGCTGGGGAGACCTTTTCTATATTTTTTATGTCAACTCTGGTGCATAACATAAAGCTTGAAGTCGAATGACTCATATGGATTATTGTAGTTTTAACTTAAGTTGGCAATTAGGAGTAACAATTCCCTCAATTGTGTGGTTTATTGGAATGATACTCAAACAGGTACTTAACACCACTGTTTTAGTAATCATCCTTGACAATATGGAAACAGGTGCTGTTTTGTATCTTGATTTCATTAAACATATGTGCTGTAGTCCCCAGTATTTTGACAGAGGTAAAAATGATAAGAAGTCAGCTAATAAAAGTTGGTTATCCTAGGTTGTTCCTTGACAAAGCCCTGAAAATTGTTGTGGAAAAAGTTGTATAAATAGGCAATCTAACATTTAGCATAGTAATTCCATACAGTGCTGTTCTGTGATAAACTTCTGTATAATTGCAAGATGTGTAACCTTTACTCACACTGAATACATATGCCATATGTTTCTCTTTGCACTTATTTTGTTTTGGACATTTTGAAAGACATGATTCTTAGCCATTTATTTATTTATGTTTATATACATGAAGGTACATTTGGTTATAAAAGTACATACATTAGTGATGGAGTGGTACCTTCTTGTAAAGCCACTAATACACACATTGTTTCAGGGAGGTTCTTATGATAACCAATAAAAGGTATGATAGGTACATTGTAACAGAATTTGAATTCACATAATAATTACTCTTTCCAGTAGCTTGGTATCTTCCCTAAACATATTCTTATTACTCTCAATCCCTTCAGGTAGATCATTTATATGGATAATGAACATTACTGGCAGAGGCACTGGGCCAAATTTATTGGGCCTCTGCTAGTGACATTCCTCCATTCTGATACATACTCTGTTATCACTGCTCTCATTAATTTCCTTATCTTAATAACAAATATTTACTGAAAGTAGTCACCTATTTTTACTAACAGCTATTTGTTTGATTATTTTAAGAGTTAACTTAAATGTTAAAATGTAAAAGAACATCTTAGCTGTAGATTTGCTGTTAATTTAGAGATAATAACAATTGCTTATGCTCGAGACACAAGTATGTTAGAAAACCTAATTCCGATTCCAGAAGGGGAAATTTCAGCTGCTTAGCTTCCCTTACTATAATTAATGGACTATCAGTTTTATAGTCCATATGTATTGCATATTAGTTAGATGATGAGTCACAATAACGTGGCTAAAAAATGTTGACAAAACAACATACTAGAAATTGAAGAGACGACGACGACGACAACGTTTCGGTCCATCCTGGATCATTATCAAGTCGATAGTCGATCGACTTGATGATGGTCCAGGATGGACCAAAACGTCGTCATCTTTTCAATTTTTAGTGTGTGGTTTGGTCAACATATTATTTAGTGTTAGTTTCGGCATATATTATGATAATTTTAACAATAAACAGTTTATTGTGACTGATGAATTTTCTATCCATGAAGTTGAAAGTCTCTCGAGATGTTTGTTTAAGTTTACTGAGATGATAGATATCATACAAAATATTAATTTTGTATACTTATAGGATTCCCAGATTTTGTGCAGGATTTCCCAAGAGCACTTTAACAAGGAATTCCATTTTTTTATAGTTTTTTATAGTTTTTAGTTTTTAGTATAAATTATACTCATGGGATGCATTTACTCACTTATTATGGTGGAGGGAAGTGAGGTCCAACTTAATTGTTTGCGTACATTTGTATATAATGTTGTGGCATTTGCGTGTTATGGGTTTGAATAGGACTATGTATTCTTATAAATATGTGAGATCAAATGGCCTACCCAATATTAATCCATCAGTGCTCTTTGTTCATTCAAAGTTGGACCAACTCTATTGATGTTGAATGACTTTTGATCATCCTTATTAATGTTGGCTCAACATTAATTCAAAACAATATGCTGCTGGGAGTATACATAGGGTATAAAATTTTTAATAATTAACAAATGTTTCAGACTTGTGGTATAATGATACTATGTATCACTTTTCTTGGTCTTTTATTATATGTTTATATAATTTTTTGAATAGTTTAGAATATTATTTTTTGCTTCTGTATGGATTTACTATAGTCAGGTTGTGAATTTTCTATAGCAGAATTCATGCTTGACAGCTGCATTTCACAGGAAACCGTTTATAGATTAGTAAAATCATATGATTTAAATCATATTATCTTGGAGATACAGGATGTAAAAAATTTTGAATGATGAAACTAATATTGTACAGGGGTACTCAGTTTAAGAGTTAATCCGTTCCTGGAGACAGCTCGTAACCCGAAAACTCGTAAACCGAAGCTAATTTCCCCATAAGAAATAATGGGAAAAGAATAATCCATCCGGACTACCCAAAACCCTCACTTCAAACTAAATTTATACCTAATTCATCTAAATCTACAATACAAAGTATGTTCAAGTTATTACTTACCCTTGCTCATGACTGCTGTTGGCATATGGAAGATGGTGAGGAAGGGGGGAGGAGGAGAGGTATTACTGTATAAAAGGGGAGTCCCTTCCATTATAAAATCAGGCAGTAAAGATTTTTCGGTGTGCACTCTCTGACACATTTTGCCTGCATGCCACTAGGTCCTGGTTGTGGCTCACTGCTTGATTTTTTCACTAAAAACCTGTTTAGAAACACTTGTTTTTTCCTACATTATAACACGTCTCAAGTGAGACATCATATTGTTATTAAAAAGGTTAACACAACGGCCTGCTACAGCTTGATTTGGGTGACACTTTTCAGCAAAACTTTGAAATTCTTCTCCTACTACACACATTTGCTTAATAAACGAGGAAGAGACATCCTTTATTCTACATCATCAAGCCTCATACCATTTTCATGCTTACGAATGATCTCTTGTTTTCCTCTATTGTCATCCTCACATGTGATTTCTTCCCTTGAACCTTACCACTGGCTTTCTTGGGACCCATTGCGAGATATATAATAACAACTTTTATGTTCAAATGGCCAAATATCCAACAAAACACTGTAAATCCTGGTGAAGAATTCAGGCAGGATAGTCACTGGGCGTGAGGCACTGGTAAACTGAGGGGGCGATCGCCATGCCACCATGTGCTAGGTCAGCCCGTACGCCTATCAACACCCTCATATCCCGATGCAACGCTTGTATCCCAATCCAAATTTTCCGAGCAAATCCTGCTCGTAACCCGAAAAATCATAACTAGGGACGCTCGTAATCCGAGGTACCACTGTACTTTAATTGATCACATTTCTGAATAATGATTGGAAATAAGATAGACAATAGTAATAAAATTGTTTCTGTTGAAGTAAAGAAATTTCGTGGGATTCTACAAGCCTTTATTCTGGAATGCAAAGAAACTTCTTTTTTTTATATTATGGTGCAAACTGAAATATGGTTTTATATGTAAAATAAATTTTGTGTAGGGGAAATTACTCGCTTTCAATATATTTTGTGTAATTTGAGTGTAATCACACTTACAGTTAGACAGCATTCATATGTCTACATTGGACAGAACACACATACCAACTCAAAA
>WNGS01092210.1:33005119-33017086 GCA_020271785.1 Procambarus virginalis
CCTTTAGGTGTTCTTTCACCAGCACATCAACGCCACCGCCTTTCCTAATTTTTCTGTCCCGTCTCCAAATTGAGTAGCCCCTTGGGAATATGACCTCATTTAAAATAACATCTTCAAGTTTTGTCTCCGTGAGTGCAACAATGTCTGGTGTGTGCAGCTGTATTACATCACTTAACTCCAGTATCTTCGATCTCACTCCATCTCCATCTATGTTGGTATATGCAATCTTCAGGAATTTGTTCCCCCTCTCCTTATTCTTCACTCCCCCTCTCTCTATTGATTTTGTTGGTTTGCCTTTATGTACCACTTTACTGGTCTGCCTACCCCTATCACTTTATAAAAAAAAAAAAAAAAATTATTTCTTCTTCATTCCTGCTCTCATTTAAACTTTTTGCCTCGGCGAGGTTCAGTTTCAGCTTCTCTCTGTCTTCTTTTGAAAGATCTCGTCTTAACGACCACGATTTCCCATCCTCATCACTTTTTAATTTCTGGCATTCCTTAGTACAGTACTTCTTCCACATGTTTGGCACCATTTAGGGTGATCCTCAAAGGTCGATCTTTCCCTTTTACGTATCTGCCTATTCTCCTATAGTCGCACACATTCTCTATGGTTGTAAGATCTTCTACGAGGCCAACAATTTTATCTACTACTTTCGCTTCTTCTACAGCTCTTTCTGACCTAGATGTTATCTCCTTTTCTTTGCAACCAAAAATTTTCACGGATTTGCTCCGATCAACTGTGTTTTGCACCAACTTCGGGTTAGATGCCAATTCCTTTCTCACTTCCAGCCTAATGTTTGTTTTATCTTGGTTGCTGCAGTGTTTGACTTCCTTTACTGCTTCTTCAATTTTTCTTTCTCCTTGGCCACTTGTGCATAGGTGAGTTGCATATCTTTCTTGCACTGTTCTATTCCCTGTGTAACTTTCTCCATCTGTGCTGACAAAAGCTGTTTCTCCTGTTGAATTTCCTTGCCTAGCCTATTGTAATCATTTATGTTTAAATTTACTTTAACTTCTTCCAAAGCTATTTTTAAGAGTTTATTTCTTCTTCCATGGCTTTGCAATTTGTTTCCAATTGATTTTTATCCTTGCACAAGTCTTTCACTATATCCTCAAGACATAAAGCTGTCCTATTCAAATGGTCATTACTTATTTTTCAATTTACTAATTATTTCTACATGAGAGTTCCCTATAGTATCTAATTTTACCAACTTGTTATGTAGACTACTAGACTACTAATATCAATGCTTTCTTCATTGAATCCCACAAAATCAAGCTCTGTTTTGTTTTTCCTCTTGCCGGTGGCCATCTTGAATGTTCTTCTCTGCACTGGAAACACTAGGGGCAACTTTTTGTCACCCAATTTTTCACTTCCCTTGGCACATTCCTGTTATCTCACCTATTTTTCAAAAGCACTATACCTTTATGATCTCTGGGACACCACTCACTATCCTCAACCTGTACTACAATACTTAGGATTGTTGAAATATGCTGGAGCTCCTCTGCTGCAAGTGTTGACCCTAGGGGTGTCACCTTTTGAATGTGTATATACCTTTATGTGTGTATATACCCATGTACATATGTGCATAGTATTGTGGGAGGAGGAATTGTGGTGAGGGAGCGAGGGAGAGAATCGAGGTAGCCTCACTGTGTGTGGCAGGCACTCTTGTTTTGCTCATCATACTACCTTAGTGGTTCGCTATAGTAAACACATTTGTACATGGGTATATACAATGTGTGTATATAGTGTAATAACAGCAACAGGAGTATTTTGGGAGGAGCTATTTTGGTGAGGGAGGTGATGCAATTGTAGCATTGTTTGCTGGCTGCTGTGTGATTTCTCATGCAGTGTATGGTAGCCACTGTAAAGTTTGAACACAATACTGGCTTACTTTCATAGTTCTGGTGAATAAAACATGTAGATAGGTATACATAACATGCATAAATAGTGTAATACAAACAATAACAGTATGGTGGGAGGAGCAATGTTGGCGAGTAAGATGTTGGAGGAGTGAGGGTGTGGCAGCTGACACTCGCAGAGTTCTGAGTGTGTTGATGGTGAATGTATATAGTGTGTGATAGTGTATAGTGTGTAAATAGACTGTATATATATATAAATTAGCATGATGCAATGGAAATATATGCCGGATATGTGTACACACGTGCCATGCACGTAACACAGTCTTCGGACAGTCGGATGTTCTACTGCCATAATATAGTGTACGTGTTCATTATACATCGGATTGGCATGTAAAAGCATATAAAATGTATTTGGAACTGTGCACAGAAAATGAACAAAAATATATTCACGGCAACTCGCACATCCTGCCCCGAGTGCCCTACCGGCCCCGAGGGCGTACGCCATGGGCGACCAGGGAATGATGACGTCACCCACGAACATACAGAACCCATAGCAGCTAAAGTACGTACAATTTCGACCTTCTGTTACTATACCCATACTCAGGGAAGGGTTTTTGACACTTTCAAAACAGAAAAGAATTTTTTCCAGATATTTTATTTCCTGTGCACTGGGGAGGTGTCATATTTGGAGGCCACACAGTTAAGGGGTTAAGGGCAATCATCTGTTTAGTTGCCTCAATTGGGACAGAATCCAGCAGCATGTTGAAGGTCCCCCCCCCCCATTTTCTTGATTTTTTTAACTGGATTTGGAACTGTAGTAAAAGGTCCCTCCCCCCCCCCACATTTTTCTGATGATTTTTTTCTAACCTGATTTGGAACTATAGTAACGTCTTTGCAATTATGGCTTCAGCAGGTAAGTGGTTTCATAGGTTTATTACCCTATTGGTGAAAGAGCATTTCTTGTTTTCTGTTCTACATTGTAGCTTGCTGAAGCTGTTGTCCCTTGTATGTGTTACATTTGACCTTGGTATTTTTTTTGAGATATATACAAGAGTTGTTACATTCTTGTACAGCCACTAGTACGCGTAGCATTTTGGGCAGGTCCCTGGAATACGATCCCCTGCCGCGAAGAATCGTTTTTTCATCCAAGTACACATTTTACTGTTGCGTTAAACAGAGGCTACAGTTAAGGAATTGCGCCCAGTAAATCCTCCCCGGCTAGGATACGAACCCATGACATAGCGCTTGCGGAACGCCAGGCGAGTGTCTTACCACTACACCACGGAGACTGTGATTAATATCACAGTATGGATTAATATCCTCCAACTTATTCAATTTCAGTGGGATTATTAGCCCTGTCATGTTTGGTTTGCAGTGTTGTTAGTCCTGTGGTTCTCAACTATTCCTGGAATGAGAATCATCTTAGTGCTGGGATGATTTTAGTGGCTTTGTGTTAAACATTTTCCAAAACAGATATGTCCTGAAGATGAGGTCTCCATACTTGAATACTGTAGTCCAAATGGGGACACACCTGAAATTTGTAAAGTTGAATAACCACTTTCATTTCCTTGAAGTTTTGACTATTCCTAGGGTTTAGTTGGCTTTTTTTTACTACAGCTCCCACTTGTTGTGCAACATTCAATGACTGGTGGATTCTGACTGAAACACTTTGCGTAATAGTGGCTTTAGGCATTGTATGTACTAGCTCTATCTATAAATTCATCAATATTTGTATCACACCTTGTATGTATGTACTTTACCTGAATAAACATTTGAATTTTGAACTTTGAATTTTTGACACCTAGGTCCTTTTCTTCATCAATCTGCTGCATGGTAGTCGTATTGATTTGATGGTGCATTGTTATGCCCTACATGCAAGGTCATGCAGTTTTCTATATTAAAAATTATTTTCCAGTCTTCCAACCATTTGTGGAGATCATTTTGATCTCTTTGTAAGGCCTCAAAAATAGGGCCTGGCAGTACCCTACTCACCACATTTCTCCAGTCAGAGTCATTTCCATTTAGAACGACCTTTTGCTATCTACATTTTAACTGTTTTATCCATTCAAGTACTTTACCATTTATTCCATGTGCTTGTAATTTCCTTACCAGTATTTCATGTGGTACCTTATCAAAAACTTTAGAAGTCCACGTGTACTGTACTACGTCTACTGGATGCCTTTGTCGGATTAACTGGTTACCATCTCTGAGAGTATGAGCAAGTTTGTAAGGATTTATTTTTACTATGAATACATGTTTCATGAATATGTTCCAGAATAAGTAAGTTTCTTCAGTTTGATATACAGAAACTACAATAAAAAAATAGAAAAAACAGATACCATTTAATATTGACAAATACTATATAATAGAAACTGGGAAGAATGGTTTTTAAGTCCCATGAAAACTATGCACAGCACCAAGGATGTAAGTAAATAACATTAGCAAAAGGACTTTAGAACAATCATAAGCCATACTTTGATACTAAAGAACCAAGTAAACACTAAAGTAAGAGTCCTATGCAAATGTGGTAAAATTTATGTCTTTAAATACAGGGTGGGAGAGATGTTAAAGTAATTATTTACAGTTTGTCATGCCTAAACTACATCATACAATTGTGTTGTGATGCCTGCACCTATGGAAACATATTAACAAAATGAAAAAGTACAGACATGCAATGAAGTGGGTTCCAGAATTAGGAAAAATGAGCTGCAAGAAAATATTTAAGGCTACATACAAGTTTGTAAAAGGATACAAGAAATGTTTTTGAACCAGAAATAAGCAGAAAAGGATATACTGTTTTACCAATTGAGTTGTGTATGGCTGGAATAGACTTTTGAAGAAAGTTACATAGCTAAAACCACTGAAAGTTTTAAAAATATTTATCATAAAATTTACAAGGAAGACTGGACACCACAAACATAGCTCTATCTGAAACCACAAATAGGTAATAACAAATAAGTAATAACATATACACACGAATGAACATAAAAAGAAAACGAGGCGCCCTTAGTTGTTGCTCCGTGCAGAAAATCCTGTCATATGGGGTCAGCAGGTTTGGCAACACTGTCCTGCCTACCTGTATATCATTGCTCTCAGTTGAACGAAAGTAGTGGGATGATAAGGACTGTTGAAGTGTATGTGGCGTTCACCTACGAACTGCTTCAGTTATTGTTCTGGCTTCTGGTCAGTGAAGGCACACATGGTGATGATATCCATCGTAGACTACAAAATCTACTGTATATACAGAAATGACATTTCCATCTTTTTGCTTTAATGTATGGATGAGTGAGACAGCTAAAGAATGGGGCAACAAGTATCGATGTAATATATGCAAGAGTTGCTCCATGATCATGATGTTCCTTCCTTTGGAATGAATGTACTGCCGAACTGTTGGCACAAAACTCAAAGATGTGGGGACTGTCTTTGGAATAATAATGTATCCCACTATACATCACCAGCATTTTGTGATAAGTATGATTTCAACAGTGTATTGCCTTCATTTGACTCCCTTTATGTATATACAGTACACATCATTGTACTGTATATACAGTACAGTGCTCTACAATTTCTATCGATTAACTGAGACCAGAACCTGTCTATCATAACCAGAAAATCTAGAGTAATCCTTTATGAAAAAACAAAAAACAGACGAACGTAATGAAATGCTCCTTTCTGGGTGATCCCCAGTGCCTCCCTATCACTAAGATAGCTTCCAATTACTCAGTCACATCAGTCATGGATGTCTTGTTTACCTACAGAGGACCAGAGCCAGAACTTTCACCCTCCCCCCCCTTCCCCCTGTAACAATAGAACTGTAATACAGAAGACCATAGATCTAACATGAAATATTTTAGTTCACTAGAAGGGAGGAGGATATGAATTTTATAAAAATACTGAGAGTTGGTAGTGACCTGACTGGCAAGCTAGGGTCACCCCTTCCCCAAGGGATTAGACTCATGTGTTCCCCTTCACAAAGGCACAGAGAGCAGGAGACGATTACGATCACTCTCATTGGGGAAACAACCAGAAAGTAGATAAGACAATATACAGCTGCATGGTTCATGAAAATGAAGCCCTGAATCAGCCAAAAAGCTGCAAAGCAAACACTCAAAATGAAACAGTTCAATCAAAATTGGATATGAAATACCACCCTAGTGTGCATGCCCAGAGCCCTCAACAGGCAGCATCCTGGCTTCAAGCCACTGTCTGCTCAGTCCTGTCACTGATGTGACCTCATCCAATCTTCCCGGTCACCTGTCATAGTGAGTCTCGCTTCTTTTTTAAATGAGTCAGTCCTTTGGACTTTGTTCTGTGGGGGGCCATTTGCTTGCATATCATCTCTACCTTTTTTGTATTTGCTCACAAACATGTGTTTACAAGCCTCACTTGTTATATTGACAGTTTATTCTGCACTACGAACTGCTTGTGTTTGGGACAACCCTTCTCTAAGTACTCATTTAGCATTGCCCCCCTGCACTAACAGTTATTTCTTTGGTGTGTTCTGGTTTTTTCCCTGAAAAGCCAGACCACCAGGGTGGAGAGCCACTCTGTGGGTAGTGTATGAGTCATGACTCCTCTACAAGATCCTATGGTTGGTGGCATTCTGTTTAATACATGAGGGATGCACTAGGGTATGTGCACTTACATAGCACTTACGTAGTAGGTACACGGGTACTACTGGGAAGCCTACGAATCTAGAGCAGGGGACTTTTGGACCTGTAGATTTGTAAACCTCATCCTGGAAAAGTTCATGTATCAACACATTAAACAAGCTACGTGGATGAGGGAAGGGGGATGTAACATCCATGCTGGATTTGATATTCACCTGGAAAGAGGAAGAGGTATTTGACATTCAGTACCTTCCCCCTTGGGTAAAAGTGACCATGTCCTTTTGGGAATACAGTATGCCTTGTGTTATAATCCAGAAGAGAACGAGGAAAATTAAGAAGTTGAAAGATCTGATTTCAAGAGAGGACGCTAATGGGAACTTAGAAAGTTCTTTAATGAATTTGATTGGGAAGACTTACTGTTAAGCAAAAAAGTAAATGTGATTTATGTAAAGTTTTGTGATATACAGGGGTACCTCGGTTTAAGAATTTAATCCGTTCCTGGAGACGGTTCGTAATCCGAAAATTCGTAAACCGAAACAAAAGTCTTGTACTCCAGTGAAGACTTCTCTGGAGTACACTCTCTGGCACGTTTTGCCTGCATACCACTAGTGACCCCCTGCTTGATTTTTTCATTTTTTTCTTGAAGATTGTTTTTCCCTTCTTTGTAACACAGCAGAACTAGGAAACAGGATTGGTTCGACAGAAAGTGCGAGAGGGCCAGAGACCAAAAGACACAAAAATGGAATCAATACAGGAAGAGGCCAAACCCCCAAACATACCAGCGATACAAAGATGCGAGAAACAACTACACGGCAGTGAGGAGAGAGGCAGAAAGAAATTTTGAAAAAGGGATTGCAGACAAATGTAAAACAGAACCAGGTCTATTCTATAAATTCATAAACAACAAATTGCAGGTAAAGGATAATATTCAGAGGTTGAAAATGGGAAATAGATTCACGGAAAATGAAAAGGAAATGTGTGAAACATTAAACGAAAAGTTCCAAAGTGTGTTTGTACAAAATGAAATCTTCAGGGAACCAGATACAATAAGAATTCCAGAGAACAACATAGAGCACATAGCGGTGTCTAGAGACGAAGTGGAAAAAATGCTCAAAGAGCTAAATAAGAACAAAGCAGTTGGTCAAGATGGAGTTTCACCATGGGTTCTGAGAGAATGTGCACCTGAGCTCAGCATCCCTCTTCAACTGATCTTTCAGGCATCCCTGTTTACAGGAGTTGTAGCTGATGTGTGGAAAAAGGCTAACATAGTTCCAATTTACAAGAGTGGAAGCAGGGAAGACCCCCTTAATTATAGACCGGTATCATTGACAAGTGTAATAGTCAAAATATTGGAAAAAATAATTAAAACTAAATGGGTAGCACACCTGGAGAGAAATGATATAATATCAGACAGACAGTATGGTTTTCGATCTGGTAGATCCTGTGTATCGAATTTACTCAGTTTTTATGATCGAGCAACAGAGATATTACAGGAAAGAGATGGTTGGGCTGACTGCATCTATCTGGACCTAAAAAAGGCTTTCGACAGAGTTCCACATAAGAGGTTGTTCTGGAAACTGGAAAATATTGGAGGAGTGACAGGTACGCTTCTAACATGGATGAAAAACTTTCTGACTGATAGAAAAATGAGGGCTGTGATCAGAGGCAATGTATCGGACTGGAGAAATGTCACAAGTGGAGTACCACAGGGTTCAGTTCTTGCACCAGTGATGTTTATTGTCTACATAAATGATCTACCAGTTGGTATACAGAATTATATGAACATGTTTGCTGATGATGCTAAGATAATAGGAAGGATAAGAAATTTAGATGATTGTCATGCCCTTCAAGAAGACCTGGATAAAATAAGTATATGGAGCACCACTTGGCAAATGGAATTTAATGTTAATAAATGTCATGTTATGGAATGTGGAATAGGAGAACATAGACCCCACACAACCTATATATTATGTGAGAAATCTTTAAAGAACTCTGATAAAGAAAGAGATCTAGGGGTGGTTCTAGATAGAAAACTATCACCTGAAGACCACATAAAGAATATTGTGCAAGGAGCCTATGCTATGCTTTCTAACTTCAGAATTGCTTTTAAATACATGGATGGGGATATACTAAAGAAATTGTTCATGACTTTTGTTAGGCCAAAGCTAGAATATGCAGCTGTTGTTTGGTGCCCATATCTTAAGAAGCACATCAACAAACTGGAAAAGGTGCAAAGACATGCTACTAAGTGGCTCCCAGAACTGAAGGGTAAGAGCTACGAGGAAAGGTTAGAAGCATTAAATATGCCAAAACTAGAAAACAGAAGAAAAAGAGGTGATATGATCACTACATACAAAATAGTAACAGGAATTGATAAAATCGACAGGAAAGATTTCCCGAGACCTGGAACTTCAAGAACAAGAGGTCATAGATATAAACTGGCTAAACACAGATGCCGAAGAAATATAAGAAAATTCACTTTCGCAAACAGAGTGGTAGATGGTTGGAACAAGTTGGGGGAGAAGGTGGTGGAGGCCAAGACCGTCAATAGTTTCAAAGCGTTATATGACAAAGAGTGCTGGGAAGACGGGACACCACGAGCGTAGCTCTCATCCTGTAACTACACTTAAGTAATTACACTTAGGTAATTACTTGTCTGTAGTGAGACATCACATTGTCATTAATAAGATCAATGCAACGGCCTGCTAAAGCTTTATCTGGGTGAGTCTTTTCAGCAAAACTTTGCAGTTCTTTCCATACTGCACACATTTTCTTAATTAACGAGGAGGGGACATTCTCTACTGCCTCCTCCTCCTTCCCTGAAGATTTGTTATGCTGCCTAGCTATTTCAACAACACTAGTACCATTTTCATGCTTACGAATGATCTCTTGTTTTTCCTCTATGGTCATTCTGACATGTGATTTCTTGCCTTGAACCTTACCACTGGCTTTCTTGGGACCCATGGTGAGATATATAATAACAACTTTTATGGTCAAATAGATAAAAAAAAAAACTAAATTGTTGCGAAGAATTCAGGCGGGATAGTCACTGGGCGGGAGGCACTGGTAAACTGAGGTGCGATCGCTGTGCCACCACTCGCTATGTCGGCCGTACGCGTATCAACAAACTCGTATCCCGAGGTAAAGTTCGTATCCCGATTCAAATTTTCCGAACAAATCGGGCTCGTAACCCGAAAAGTTCGTAAACAGGGGCGTTCATAAACCGAGGTACCACTGTACAGTATCCGATAAAGACACAAAAAAAAACCAGCATTGAATGTAATGAAATGCCATTTTCTGGGTGAGACCCGAGGCTCCCTGGAGCTATCCAGGCTGATATGGATATATTAAACTCTGGCATCAGAGTGAATGGCGCTCTTAGGCCTACGAGGGACCACGAGCCAGAAACTGGCCCCTTCAGAGAGGCACGAGGAGCCATGGCCTATAGAATTGGACATGTGATTTGGAGCATTCTATGTCTGCCATTGACCGGGTCAGGCACCCAGAAAAGTAAGCATCCCAAAACAAACCCCTATTCTGGTTGAAACTACTACTAAAAAGTCTAATGAATGGACAGAACTCCTCCAAGAAAAACAAGTTAATGAGCATGACTTCACCATGTGCCACACCACTGTCTGCGCAGCTCCCCCCCTCCCCTCCATGGGAGGGGGAAGAGGGAGCCCCAGACCCCTTATGCTGGTTACCCACACCTTCAGTTCAAAGGCTGGATGTCAAAAATACACGAAAAAAATGCTGACCAGAGGGAGGGAGGGAGGTAGAGATGCCAGGGAGCCTCCGGGTTTCACCTAGAAAATGGCATTTCATTACAGTACATTCAACGCTGGTTTTCTGGGGGAGCCCCTTTGGCTTCCCAGAGCTACTTCACCAATGAGAAGGAAAAGAGGGACGCACCTGGGAGGTGTATGCCACGCCCAACTCAAATCGAAAGCAAGACAACCAACGGTACTGAAGGACCCAGCAAACAATCCGGGAAACCCGAACCCAGGCACAGGAAAGAAGGGAAAATGAGGCAACCCAAAGTGTGACCCTGGATACAGAAGCCGAGGCGCTCAAACAGCAGCAGAGAGCCGCAATCGGACACAACATATGATGCACCCCTGGCCCACCCAACCAAGCATTCATCGCAGAAAAGGAGGAGACAACTGCAACTGAACAAACCAAACACCAGAGCCAAAAGAGCAGAAACCCCTGCGGCAGAGGAGAGCATGAATCTCCCCCCCCCCCTCAAGGCCAACGCCAACAGGAAAATAGCTGGAAAGAACAATCCTGAACCGAACAGATCTCCACAAATCGAGAGGAAGAGATAGGAAAGCACCCAGTCCAATGACCAGAACAGCTCAGGCAGCACATGAGCAGCCCAGAGGTGAAACAATGCACGAGACAGCTTGTGATACAGTGCAGAAGGAACTTCAATGCCGAAAGCAAGCTGCAGCAGCCCCGCCAGCGCTGCACTGATAGAAAAATGAGGGCAGTAATCAGAGGCAATGTATCGGACCGGAGAAACATCAGTGGAGTACCACAGTACCTGAACCCTGTAATTACCTAAGTGTAGATGGCGCTGGAACCAATCGTATTGGCGTATGCCTTTCCATTGGAGACTTTCAGCGCCGTGGAGAGGAGGGACCTGCTGCCTGGGTAAGCAGCTTCTCCCCCGAATCAACCTTGCCTGGCTTTGCGCCCTGGTGAGGTCACTCCAGACCGACAACCAGAACGCAACTCCATAGTCTCCTGAGACTGATGGATGCCTACTACTACTACTACTAGTTACGAGCGTAGCTCTCATCCTGTAACTACACTTAGGTAATTACAGGGTTCAGTTCTTGCACTGGCAATCGGCAATGTTCATTGTCTACATAAATGACTACCAGTTGGTATACAGCATTATATGAACATGTTTGCTGATGATGCTAAGATAATAGTTAGGATAAGAAACTTAGATGATGTCATGCCCTTCAAGAAGACCTGGACAAAGTAAACATATGGAGCACCACTTGGCAAATGGAATTAAATGTAAATAAATGCCATGTTATGGAATGTGGAATAGGAAAACATAGACCCCACACAACCTATAAATTATGTGAGAAATCTTTAAAGAATTCTAATAAGGAATAAGATCTAGGGGTGGTTATCTTGAGGTTATCTTAGATGATTGCGGGGCTTAGTGTCCCCACGGCCCGGTCCTCGACCAGGCCTCCACCCCCAGGTAAGCAGCCCACGATAGCTGACTAACTCCCAGGTACCTATTTACTGCTAGGTAACAGGGGCATCAGGGTGAAAGAAATTCTGCCCATCGTTTCTCGCCGGTGCCCAGGATTGAACCCGGGACCACAGGATCACGCATCCAGTGTTCTGTCTGCTGAGCCGCCAGCTCCCTTAGTTCTAGATAGAAAACTATCACCTATCACAAGTTCTCCCTTGGATCTAGATAGAAAACTATTACCTGAGGATCACATGAACATTGTGCGAGGAGCCTATG
>WNGS01092210.1:33017889-33043481 GCA_020271785.1 Procambarus virginalis
GGTAATGCACAGTGTCACCAATAATTACAGATATGACAATATAGTTAACATTTCAAGAAATGTATTGCCATAGGTATTTATATGATAAAAAAAACAGCGTCAAATGTAACGAAATGCCATTTTCTAGGCGAGCCTCAGAGGCTCCCTGGAGCTATAGGACTGATAGACACTATATTAATCTGGGGCTTCAGTCAATGGAGCCCCTGCCTACCAGGGACCAGAGCCAGAACTTGGCCCCCTCAGAGAGGCAGAGAGAGCAATGACTTAACCACTACACTGCGCAATGCACCTTTAAGCGCTCTGAGAGTTGTCCTTTTTTTTAAATTAGGCTATATTTTAATATTTTTTAATGTTCATCACTCTTTGTGTTTTGAAATGGAAATAGTTGTTTGGAAACCTTTTGACATTAACTTTACCTGAATATTTATAAAAACAACAAAATATGTTCTTGACAATTGCACTAAAAAGATTTGCCGAAACCAGGTGCGCAGTGCAGTGGTTAAGGAGACCCCCTTGTATTTAGGGGTATTCCTTGTCTGCTATTGACCAGGGTTAGGCACCCAGAAAGGTAGGCATCTGAATACAAACCCCACATGGTAAGAAATTTGCAAAAAAAAAAAAAAAAACCAGCGTTGAATGTAATGAAACACCATTTTCTGGGTGAGACCCGGAGGCTCCCCGGAGCTATCCATGGCTGAAATGGATATTCTAACTATTTTGCATCAGTCGATGTGGGTGGAGTTCTAGCCTACCGGGGACCACGAGCCAGAACCTGGCCCCCTCACAGAGGCACAGGGAGCAATGGCCCATAGAATGCACATGTGATTTGGAGCATTCTATATCTGCCATCGACCGGGACAGGCACCCAGAAAGGTAAGCGCCACAAAACAAACCCCTATTCTGGTTAACAACAAAAATTAACAAACGAGTGGACAGAACTCCCCAAAAGAAAAACGAGCAAACTAGCATGACGTCACACGAGCCGCGCCGCATGTCTGCGCAGCTCCCCCCTCCCCGGGAGGGGGAAGGGGGAGCCCCAGACCCCGCGCCGGCGATCCACACCCCAGTTCTGAGGCTGGATATCAAAACCGCGAAAAACCGCCGACCGTAGGGCGGGAGGGATGCCGGGGAGCCTCCGGGACTCACCCAGAAAATGGCGTTTCATTACATTCAACGCTGGTTTTCTGGGGGGAGCCCCTACGGCTCCCCGGAGCTACCTCACCAAAGATTAAGAAAAAACAAGGGCACTTACCCGGGAGGCGGTCGGTGCTCCACATCTCAAGACGAAGCCGAGACAACGGGCTGCAACCGCCGACCTAAAGCAACACAAGCCCGACTGGGCCCAGGAACGTTAACAAGGTAGCGTGCAGCCAGGACCCTGTTCGACCGCCAAAAGCCCCGAGCCCGAATGTCAGCCCAAGACATATTGCCGAAGACGGCAGCAAGAGCAGCGAACTTACGAACGTCATGGGCACGGGGATAGACCGCAGGTTGGCTGGATTTAATAACCCTGCGGACGACCTGAGAGACCCGAACCCGCGAACAGGGAAGAAGGGAAACCGGATCAACCCAAAGCGCGTCCCCGGACACAGAAGCCGTGGCGCGCAGATAACGGCGGAGGGCCGCAACCGGACACAACACATGGTGAACCCCCGGCCTGACAAACCACGCATCAACAACCCAAGGACCCCTCCGGAAAGCAGCAGTCTCATTCTTTGCCAGAAAAGAGGGAGACGGCTGCAAACGAACAAACCGAAGACCACGACCAAAGGAGCAAAAACCTCTGCGCCGGAGAAGAGCATGAAGCTCCGCCACGCGACCCCCAGAGGCTAATGCCAACAGAAAAAGAGCCTTAGCAAAGCAATCTTGAACCGAAGGGGCCACAACAAACCGAGGAGTAGAGAGATAGAAGAGCACTCTGTCCAAAGACCAGGACGGCTCAGGCGGCGCATGAGCAGGCCGGAGGTGAAACAAAGCCCGAGACAGCTTGCGAAACGGCGCAGAAGTAACATCAATACCGAAAGCAAGCTGCAGCGGCTCCGCCAGCGCCGCACGATACGAGGCGACAGTATTAGGCATCAGATGACGGTCCTGAAACAACCAAGAGAGAAAGGACAACACTACCTGAACCGAAAGCGAGGAACAACGACGAAGGGTCAAAAAGAACCGGAAGGACCGCCAGGAAACTTCATACTGCCGCCGAGAAGAAACTCGCAGGTGAGAAACCAACAAGGAAGCCACCTGCTCACCATAAAGATGGTGATAAACACGAGTCAAAAAGACCAAACGCGAAGACTCGCGGAGAAGAGCGAACCAGTCACGTACCGGACTGGCCCGATCTCCTGAAAGAGGCGGAGCCGCGGAAAAACCTCCGGGTTCGGACACCGAGCAAGCAGCGCCTGAAACCACGGCTGGGCTGGCCACCAAGGGGCCAAGAGGACCACTCGACCTCGGTAAGTCTCCAAGCGAGCCAAGACCCGGAGCAGCAGCTGAACCGGGGGAAAGAGGTACAGGAACCCCCATCTCGACCAGTCCTGCCGAAAGGCGTCGATCCCGACGGCCTCGCAGTCGGGGAAGGGCGCCACGTAAACTGGAAGACGCCTCGACCACGCCGACGCGAAGAGATCCACCTCCGGGCACCCGAACGTCCGGCAGAGCCAATGGAATGAGTCGGCATCGACCGTCCATTCCGTGGACAGGGGAACGAACCTGGACAGGCCGTCCGCCAGGACGTTGGACACCCCCCGACGTGAACTGCCAGGAGAGCCAAACCCCGAGAACTCAGCAGACGAGTCACCCGAAGCGACCAACCCCAAAGAGCCAAGGACCGCACTGAACCCCCCCGGGTCAGACAATGAACCACCGGGGAGCAGTCCGAATGGAGCCGGATCGTCGATCCGCGGGCGACCCGAACCCTCCGAAGCTCAAACCATACCGCTGCGAACTCCCGCACCGTGCTGTGGGCCCGACGGAAGGACGGACTCCACCGCCCCTGGCCGGCCTGGTGAGCACTGGTCACAAAACCCAGCCTAGAGACGACGCGCCGTGAACACATCGAGCGAGGGCTCGGGTAGGCGCCAAGGCACTGAACCCCGAATAACCCGAAGAGGAAGCCAGCAACGCAGCAGCCGACACAATGCCCCCGAGGGTCAAACCCAGCGATCGCGAGAGAGGCGGAAGGGACGTCCCCGAAGGAACTAGAACAGCCGACGAAGCCAAACCCAACCCGGCGGGTAGACCAACATCGCAAAGTTCAGGCTGCCGCACAAACTCTCAAGCAACCGCTGGGTGACCTGGGAGCCCCCCAGAAACAGACCTAGGCGAGACTGCAGCCGACGGAGAGACTCCGGAGGAAGAGACAAGGAAGCGGTCCGAGAGTCCCACACAAGACCCAGCCAGGACCGGGAGGGCATCAGACGGACTTCCGCCAGTTCACCAGGAACCCGAACCTGGCTAGCTGGGAAAGCACCAAATCCCTGGCAAGCAGACACGCGGACTGACTGGGAGCCCAAACCAGCCAGTCGTCGAGGTAAGCCAACACCCGAACACCTAAGAGACGCAGACGGGCCACCACGACCCGGGTAAGGCGTGTGAACACGTGAGGTGCCAGGTTCAATCCGAAGGGGAGACAACGAAAGCGGTAGCACTGATGCCCCACAACAAAACCGAGCCAGTCCCGGAACCCCACATGAATAGGGACGTGCCAATACGCGTCCTTGAGGTCCAGGGACACCATCCAAGCGCCCGGCTCCAACAGAACCCGGACCTGGGAGAGAGTGGTCATCCAAAAGGGGCAAGAAACCCAAGGGTTCAGACGGGACAAGTCCAGAATGAACCGCAGGTCCGCACAGTCCCGTTTCGGAACTGGAAACAGGCGGGAGACCCACCTGAGGGAAGGAGTCGTTTCGACTACGCCCAAGCGTACCCACTCCAAGATGACTTGACGGAGCGCAGGAGAGGAAGCCTGCCCCATCAGCCCTGAACCCCCTGCAGGAGGCAGAGCCACCCAACGCCACCGCAGGCCGCGAGAAACGACCTGAAAAGCCCACAAATCGTGAGACCAGGCGTGAGCGAACAGAGACAGCCTCCCCCCATCGCCCCGTCAATGGGGCGAACCGCGAAAGGGCCGCTGCCCCTTACGAGAACCCGACCGGCGCGCAGAGCGAACACCGCGCCGACCAAGCACAGGCGGGACCGCAGGCGGCACCGGCACGGAACCCGACACCTGTGGCCCACCCTGACGAACGGAACCGCGCGCCCTGGTACGACCCCGCCGGGAAGGAACCCCCCTGGTTCCCCCGGAGAACCAACAACTCAGACATAGGGCGGCAAGAGGAAGAAGCCGCCTGAATATAACGATTTACTGCAGAAGCCTCAAAAAGCAGAGGACAAAAGGGGGAAGACAACCTAAGAACCAGGGCCCAAGCAGATTCCAAGGAGGAAGCAAGGACCGCCTGACGATACGCGAAGCGCGCAGCGAAAAACCAATGCAACGCCTCCTTCAGGATAGGCGCAAAAAGCTTCAACATGGCAGAAGACGCCCGAGCAGCGGAGACCAAGGCATCAGACCCTGGAACGACCCCAAGCGCCTCAACATCCTCCGCAAGCCAATCCAAAGATAGCTCCAGAAGGGAAAAGAAACGCAGGACCAAAGCCAAAAAGCCACGAGCGTGCAAATCCTCTGCCACAAGAGCAGCCGACAGGGAAGGAACCTGCACATGGAGCTGCACCGCACCAACATCCCGCAGAAGGGCAGGAGCGAAAAGACACTCATTAAGGTGCTCAAAATCGCCCCCCAGGTAAACCTGGACCACCGTCAACGCCTCACGCCACTCAAACGTGCGGGTTCGACAGAACGAGTCCCAAGCATCCAGCGAAAATAAGGGGCAGTCTGCAAGCCAGGACGACCCCGGAACCTCATAACGAACCCAGTAAGGACACGAAGATCCAAACCTGAAGCAAGATGGATCCATTATGGAGGCGTACTCCGGGTCACGCAGGAGGGAAGCCGCCAAGGCCGATCGCACCTCAGACAGAGAGATGCGGGAAGCCGAAAACCTCCGGAAAGACGGAACCGAAGAACCCACAGGGAAACGGAACAGAACCCGGGGAGGAGCAGAACCCAAGTCCAATTCGTACGCAGAGGGGGGAAAGGAAAACCCCACTCCTTGCTACAGTAAGCCCCGCTCAGAAGGACGGAAAATCCAGGCGGGGTCCAATGGAGCCCAAGGCCCCCAAGTCAGCTCCTCCCCAACCCCAGGAGCCTCTACACCAGGCCCCGGGGCCGAGTCGTCCTCCAAAGCCCCGGCCTCACAAGAAAAAGCCGGGGCAGCCAAAAGCTCCGGAAGAGAAGGGGCCCACTGGTCAGACCCTGGAGCAGCGCCAGGAGGAACAGACTCGAATGCCTCCGTAGCCCCCCCGGACGGGGCAACCCCCGAAACTGCCCGAGTCTCGGAAACCTCTAAACCCCACCCCGACCCCGAAGCCCTCAGACGCTTGGGGGCCGGAAGTAGGGGGGGAGGGGTAGAATGAACCACCAAAGGGGAAGAACAAGGGGGTGCGTACGGAACCAAGGCCGCTACACATCAGGGGCATAACTGGCAAACCCCTCACAGTGTTCAAGAGAGAACTGGATAAGCACCTCCAAAGGATACCTGATCAACCAGGCTGTGACTCGTACGTTAGGCTGCGAGCAGCCGCGTCCAACAGCCTGGTTGATCAGTCCAGCAACCAGGAGGCCTGGTCGATGACCGGGCCGTGGGGACGCTAAGCCCCGGAAGCACCTCAAGGTATACTCAAGATATGCTGTGAGCCTGACGGAAGGACTGAGCCCAACACCCCAAGCCAGCCTAGTGAGCATGGGTACAAAAAAACCAGCCGAGAGATGAGGCATCCGGGAACACAACAGGTGAGAGCTCGAGAAGGTGCAAAAGCACCGAACCCCAAAATCCCCGAAGAGGAAGCTCGGGATGCAGCAACCAACGCAAAGCCTACTGGGTTCGAACTCGGCAGTCAGAAGAGAGGCAAAAGGGAAGCCCCACAAGGAACCAGAACAGGTGCCGAAGCTTGACCCGACAAGAAAACCAGCACAGCAGAGGAGGGAGAGACACAAAAGCAGTTCGATAGACCCACACGAGGCCCAGGCAGGTTTGAACCTGGGACTGAAACAGATAGGACTGTCTCCAGGTCACCAGGAACCTAAACCCGGTGAGCTAGGAAAGAACCACCCCTCTGGCGAGCAGACAAGCAGACTGGCTGTGAACCCACACCAATCAGTCGTCAAGGTAGGCCAAAAGGAAGGCAACAAAAACAAAAACACGCCGCCCCACCACGAAACTAAACCAGTCTCTGAACCCAGGGCAAAATGGGACATTCCAATACGCATCCCAGAGAGCCAGAGACACCCCTCCAACAATCCGGTTCCAAAAAAAGCCGGATCTGGGACAAAAAGATCATCTGATAGAAGGGGCTAGGAATTCAGCGGTGCAGACAGGACCAGTCTAGAAGAATTGCTCAGTCACATGATGGCATCGGAACAAGCGGGAAACCCACCTGAGGGACAAGGTCATTCTAACCACGCCCAGGGGCATCCACTCCAAGATGACCCGAAAGGGTGCAGGGGGAGAAGCCCATCCCACCTGCTCTGAGCCTCCGAGAGGAGGAAGAGCCACCCAATGCCAACACAGGCCGGAAGACATGACCCAAAATGCCCACGAATCTTGGAACCAAGTGTGGGCAAACAGAGCCAGCCTCATCCCCATCGCTCTGTAAACTGGGCGACCCACGAAGGGGCCTGCACCCCCTCCGAGAAGCTGACGAGCGAGCACTATGCTGATCAGGTGAAGAGGGCCCCAGGAGGCGGCACCAGCACAGAAGCAGGCAGCAAAGGCCCACCTTGATGAGCAGAAACTGGAGCCCTGGCACTACCACCAAAATCAGTGCTAAGCCCCAAGAAGAAAAGTCGTCTGCTAGCCAGGAAGATCCAGGAACCCCACAACGCACCCAAAATGGGGACAAGGACCTGAGCACAAAAGAGGCCAGGTCAAGAAGGGCAAATTCCAGGTCACACAGGAGGAAAATGCCAAGGGCCTCCCGAACCTCCACAGGGGAAACCTGAAAGGGAGAAAAACCTCCAGAATGCAACCAAAGAAACCTGGAAACAAACCTGGGGGTGCCCAAAACCACCACATTTGCTAGTGGAAAACCATGTGTCTGGCCCTTCCTTTCCTTCACGGAAAGGAAGGGCTAGACACATGACTTTGACCAAGCCCCCAGCAAAAATTGCCAGAAAACAGACCAAGAGCCGAAGGCATGGGAGCCAACAGAGCATACAGGGCACAGACACTTGGCACAAAACAAGGGCCCAGAACCCAAACACAAGGCTGGGTGAAAAAACCTACCCAAATGTTCCCAGAGGAACAAACAGAGCAGGAAGCCCCTAAAAAAGCCGAGAGATGGCAACAGGAGGATAAAACTACAACTCCTGACAGGGGCAAAAAAAAAATGCCCCTAAAACACGAGCTCACATGCCCAGCAGCCACATGTAAACAAACTGCAGCGCCACCCTAGTGGCCAGGTTGGGAAACGCCCACCGAAAAGCAAAATGGCCACCAAAACAAAAGGAGAATGGTCCGACAAAAAGTGGAATCACACCAGCAAATGAGGGAAACAAAGCAGATGGGAAGGAGGGACGAAAAGTTCCCCGCCCAGAAGGCATAAGGCCCAAGCAGGGGTAAACAGCCCCAGAACTGCAAGTGGACTCCCCCCCACTGTTCCGGAACCCCCGACAGAAGTCCCGGGGAGGAGCCACCCTCCACACCCACCACCCTAGAAGGAAGGCAGTGTCCAAGGAAAAGGCAACAAGAAGGGGGCCTGCTGGTAAGTCTCAGAAGTCTTGGTGGGAGGAGCAGGCTCAAAGGCTTCCGTCCCCACAACGAATAGGGCAGCCCTCAGAGCTGCCCAACTAAACCCCCGCTCCGACTCCGAAACCCTCAGATGGTAGGAAGCTGGCAGCAGAGGGGGATGGGGGTGGAGGAAAGGAGCAGAGAAACCACAATGGCAGGGAAAAGACCTAGGGTTGTGGACTGAACCAAGGCTGAAGTGACCAAGGCCAACGTAGATGCAACCAACTATATAATGCAGATGTCGCCTGACCCTTAAGAACTTCCGATGAAGAACGGATAAATTGGAGTATGAGCTGGGAACTCGTCTCGCAAGACTCCAGTCTGTTGGCGTCGCCAATCCAACAGGCAGCATGACAGAGACAAAACAGGTGACCGTCACCCTGAGACGAGAGCAATGAACAACCTTCAATCTCGCACAAGGCAAGATGGGACTTGGAAGACACATCCATGGGTCCGCCAAGCCCCAACGGGGTTTTCCAGGGGCCAATAGGGGGTTCAACCTACGGGAAGCCCAGGCAACAGTGCTGCAAAGTCGGTTGAGCCCTTGTATGTTAACTAGAGGGAATAAGGCTATAACTGGACTCCTGAGAGGTGTATAAGCACAGGGGCCTAGAGGAGGACCACCAAAATACCTTAGGGGGACTAATAGTCAAAACAGGCAGACCTTGTCCAAGCTATAAACAAAAAGAAAAGAAAAACAATGCAAAAACACAATCACAACAGGAGGACCAGGAAACACAGTCATTGCATTGATAGGCATGCTGCACAAGAAACCAGCAACAACAACACTTCCTACCCAAGGCCAAACAAAGGCCACTTAACCCCAGCTGGCCCAAAGGGTGGGGTAACTACTGAGCAGCAGGAATCCCTACAGAAGCGAAGCCCAAGAGCACCAGGGAAGGCAACCCTAGTAACCAAGGGTAGTACTCACAGGATGCTTAGGGAAGGAAGCCCTAAGAGCATACAGCCCTCAGTATGCTATGTTACTCCTGGCCAACACACCACAAACAGCAGGAAACACCACAAGGGCACAAAGTCCAGCAAGAATCTGTGGCCAGAGTCGACATCCACCCCAGAGTACTTCAGCCACGAACTGAGGTGTGAGTAGCCGGCGTGTTGGTCCGGAGAAGGGAGGGCCGCACAGACAAGTGGCAGTGAGTGACAATTGCTTGTTTGCTTGTTCCCTTTGGTTTCCTTTGGGGTAGTTCTGTTTCTCTGTTCGGTCTTCTTTTTTTTCAATTTCCTACCATGTGGGGCTTGTTTTGAGATGCCTACCTTTCTTGATGCCTAATCCCAGTCAATGGAAGACAAAGAATACCCCTAAATACAAGGGGGGTCTCCTTAAGCCATTTCTCCCTGTTCCTCTCTGAGGGGGCCAGGTTCCGGCTCTGGTCCCCGGGAGGCAGGGCTCCATTAACTAAAGCCCCAGACTAATACAGTATAACGTATATCAGTCCTATAGCTCCAGGGAGCCAAAGGGGCTCCCCACAGAAATGACCTTTCCTGTGTGAAGTAAGGGCGTTTCAAGAGCTACTGCTAATCCTGAAATACAATGCAGTATTGACAAAGCATGGTTTCATCATTAAACAAGCTATAGGATATGTCACAGTGATATACTATATTTAAGCATCTGCTAAAAGTATCCTGGACAACCTTCTGAATTATCTTTTATATTAATAATCCTACATTTCTAGATGTGATAAAGAGACATTTAATATATAAGTTAAGGTTAAGGATAGTGAACTCTAACAATGCCTTAGATGTCACACTAAGGCAAAACTACTTCTCTACTATTCCCAATATATGGTGAATTGCAGAACAATCTAAATTTTATACAGTACTGCAAAGTATTTTTGTGTTAAATGCTTCTGAAAATATTACAGCATAAATATAAGTTTTCTCTGTTTGGCTTTGTGCATAGCTAATTTATAGCAAGAAAATAGGGAAGTGTTCCTATTTATCACAACAAATAGATGCATCATTAGTTTTTTTTTAAATAAAATCTTAGAACTATTTCTTTGGTGATTTTAAAATATCTTGTAGGTTTTCCTCGGAGTAGGATGGTTGATTTACCTTGATAGCTTGGAAAGATAAAAATTAATAGATCACTTGCAGTATTCTCTAGTCACTCCTACAGTACAGCATCTACTGGAAGCTGAGCTTTAATCTTTATACTTAATTCAGATACTTAATATCTTAAAAGCTAAATTCCATTCTTCTCTATGATCTTTAAATAAGCCAAGAAAAATAGTAAAATTTCAGAATACAGTATTGCTACAAAAAGAGATAACAGCGTATGGAAAGTTAAAGCAACCAGCATACAATAACTGCCATGGTAGTTTTCATCCAGTACAGACACTCATCTCTGACTGGGCAAAAGAGGAAGACTACTTGTATAGATATGAAAAGTTATAAATATAAAAGGTCAAGTTAGGAAAACTAATTACATTTTCTTTTTTAGAATTAAGTATGCATAAGTAAAGGACCTAAAAGAAAAAAAAGAAAATTAAATTACCAAAATGACAAAATTAAATTACTGTAGTACTAACCTTATTTGTATAAAACTGCATAATGATATGATAAATGCAAATATATTACACTTCTATAAAAATAGTTAAGAAATTAAATGCATACAAGGCATCACACTATAATCATGTGCAATAACCTCTGAGTGACTTCTTCACATTAGGCAAAATTGTGAATAGAAATGTTATATAATCGGAATGTGCTATATGCCCTCAGCAACTAGCTATCTACCATAAATAGGTAACCTATTTATGTAATCGTATAACTGCATGAACCACACAATGTTCAATATAACAAATGAATGTGTAATTAGTATTCACGTTTATGAAATAGGAAATTTGTTGGTATTTAAGAAAAATCTGAAAAGAAGCAATGACCCTGCATTTGATTCTTTAAATATGGATAAAATGGCACAATGGATAAAACAATGGTTAAAAGAAAGTCAGTGGCTAAAAAAATAGAAAAGTTAAAGCCTTAACCACTGTGCTGCGCCAACCGAGAAATCTCGTTCGATGGGAAACTGCGCCAACCGAGAAAACACCTTTTGAATATTTCGTACCCATTCAAAATGCTTGCGCGGTAGGTTGTGTACGAAATAGACTCTTGGGACCTCCAGTGAGAGGCAGCCATCTCGGAAAAAATTCCCAGAATGTCTTAGGGCTGCTGGCTGGGTTAGTATTGAGTGAGCAACCACGGATGGAGCACGCACCTCTGGCTCCCAAATACTTGTCTGATGCGGTGTTGAAAGATCGCTCTCTGCCGGTGAAATTCAGCCTTTATTGTTTGAAGAACATAAGAGTCATGATACTGATGAAGCTAGGTGCAATAAGGACCTAACACAAAGGTCGGATGCAAGTGATACAGCACCGATGAGGACAATATACAGAGCGTATCCAGTTGTAGCTCTGAGCACCACTCTTGCCCACCCCTGCCATCTTCAATTTTTATAGATGATACATATATGAATCATTTTCTGGGCTCAGTGATGATGTATCTGATACAAGTAGCATAGATGAATAGTGTTACCAGCTTCCATGGTGGTGTTTTCCATAGATATTATCAGGAATAGCTGAATCTCTTCCAGAATGGCTGAATCTCTTCCAGTGAGGGACCTTATAAAGCGATCTTTTCAAGACTACCTTATGCTTTTCAACCTTGGCTACATACCACGTACAGGTACTAAAGCCAAGGGTGTACGTGAGTGCATTATTTGCAAGCACACAGAATGAAGAAACAGGAAGCGAAAATCTATCAGTACTTGGTGCAATGAGAGCGAAGTCATGCTGTGTACCATAGACTGCTTCATTGATAATCATTCACATCCGAAGTATTGAGTGTGTAATAGTGTGTTACTGTGTAAATAGTGTGTGAAAGTGTACATATTGTAATTTTAGTGAATTTTTAGCAAGTAATATTGCAACAATAAATATTTATTGTGAACACATTACAGACACATGTATCACAGTTACATGGAACATTATGAATGTTCTACTGCATACATATTGTCAAGGATACAGATATGCATCATATACAAAAAAAAATAAAACTGCATTGGAAATATACAGAACAAATAATATAAAATATATTTGTGGTAACTCGCGGTGCTTGAATGGCCCGTGTGACCGGCTCTGGGAGCTTCACACACGGGCACATAGCAAGATCAAATTTTTTTTGTGAATATTTCATTTTATGTGCACAGGGGGAATGGGGGGGGGATGTCACAATAAATCTGGCGCATCACAGTGGTTAAACAAAGATGATGGCAAGGACAGGAATTTTTTTCTACTAACACATGGGTTTGAGAGAAAATGCAATGAAGATAAACTTACCCAAAAAAATCTGTTCTTAAAGATCTTATATACTAATATACATGAGCCGAAAGGTGGTGGAACTAAAGGATATAAGAGTGTAAAGACCCAGAAGTAGATGCTCTTAAAAAACAAAATTAGAATAAAAACACAAACTGAGATTGCCTGAGAAGGATCACACAATATGAAGGGACAGGGAAGAGAAGGAAGGAGGTGAGGTGGCAGTAAATAATAAAAGACCATTTGTAGACAACACACACAATATTATAAAATCCATACAACAGAGTTCTAAATAGATAATTCACAACTTTTCTGATTAAAGAAAAAAAAACTGACATGGCAGCTAAGGGTTCAAAGTTACTCATACATATATCCTGGTTGCTCTGGCTTCCCTTTCTGCATCAAGTAGACAGTTACGGTTATTTCGATATAATAATGATGATGCCATAGTAGTCATCTTCTTGTAAAAAGCATCACTCTTAAAGTGGCTATGCTGAAAAATTCATCTTTGGTATGAGAAAATATTAGTATATATATGAGACAGGGCAGTACATATGTAGTAATATCAGCCATGTAATCTCATTTCTTTGTAGCAAAACCTATTATGAATCTACAACACCTTTTCAGATTTTATAAGGTAGGGTATAATATATAATTTTCTTTATATAATAAATGCTCTTTGTAAAAGATACTGCTAAACAATTAAAACAGTCTGTACAGTCTATGATATATGAATTTCATAAATGAAATAGTATACAAAATACATTGGTTCTTTTTCTATAAAGATTACTTTAACAAAGATTATTAAGTAACATTACTAATTTTCATATGCAAGGCTGAAACAATATTTACATGCTTAATTATACAAATGTAGTAATTATTATAACTTAGCCTGATGTGATATAATTAGCATGTGATGTACAGACCTTGAAGAGAAACAAAGATATAGGATAGCAAGATTGTAAAGATTTAGACATAGCAAGATTTTTCTGAAAGTGAAACCTTATATCCTAAAGAAAATACTTTTTAGTCTCTCAATATTTTGTCATCTGCTAGTTTTATTTATATCAAAGAACTATGTACTGGAGGCCGTTTTCCTACATGTCCTGAGTATGCAGTTCTACATAAAATAAAAATGCTAAAATTTGCCATTCTATGTGCATATTTATTTAAAATATACACTCTATCAGTGTATGCAACAAGCAACTAGAATATGTAAATTTCTAGAAGTATCTAAACAAAAATGCAAGCAAACATGAAAATATGAATTATATAAAAGATAAAGATTTACCAGTTATCTGAATTCAAACAAGTAAATTTTAAGTAATTCTTCCATAATCTGGAAAAACAATACTTGTTTCAAATCCTGAAACTGGTGTTATAAATTAAATATACCATATTGGATCACTTGAAACTCTTAGAGATCCAAGCTGCTCTAATGCAGGAAATAGTTTGTATCTGCTACCCCTTAGAAAATATGAATGGATAACATTCCAGTACCGTGCATCTAAGGAGGCCTGTCATCAAATAGTATATGGCCTTTACTTGATCTGCACCGAGTCACTTCAACTTAAGTCCAAATTTCCAATGTTAGCAACAATTAAAAAGGGAAATGGTTCTGTTTTTTTAGTTATACTAAACAAATATAACAAATCTCAGCTATTTCTTGTCCCATTTATTTAAAATTTATTAAAGTTTAAGTGCTTTACAAATATTTCTGACCAGTTAAAATTTGTAATATAAGAATTTTGTACTTTCTGAAGAATTATAAATTTTTATGTAACATTACAGTTCTTACTGTTTATTGTCAATAATTTTGTGAGATTCTTTAGTTACTGATATTTCAGGCTACATATGGAAATTTGTTACACTTAAGTGAAGTAATACAGCTTACTTTCTGAGGCTTGACTGAAGGCATCGATGCTTCTTATATAATGTTAAATTAATAAAATAGTTTAATGTTTATAAATAGAGTGAATGTAATTTGCCTTAATTTTGTTTATGAGGGAAATCAATTTGCATGAGGACAATATGTATCACAGTGCTATTCAGCTATTAGTACCCTCATATAGTGAATATTGTCATACTATCATAGTACTTTTGTCTAAATTTAGTTGGTAAATAAAAATCTAATTGTACAAGAGAGTTGCAAATGCTAAACAATTTTGTGTCAAGCAACAGAAAGAGTCTATATAAATAAGTCAGTGAGCAATTCCTTCTAAGGTAAAGGATTGTTTTGTTGAGGTCTCATAATTTTCCTTCTAGATTCAGGCCATTCCTTCTGACAGGCTTCCGGAGGCTACCTGGCGAGGGCCACTGGATCCACTTTTTTTGAGGGTTCCGAGTCCGATGGAGATGGAGGTTTCCTTTAGGGAGATGGTAGAAAGATGCAGGTTTCATTTAAGAGGAAAGATATAGTATAAGGAGGATTTCCTTCAGGGACTGAAAATGTAGCTTTTCACCCAGAAGGTTCAAGGTAACTACCTCAGATTCTGATAGACAAAGAGGATTTAAGAATGTGTGTACACAAGATGTAAACTAAAATGATATGGTGATACAAAAAACTCATTAAGGTAGTAAACTACTATTGGAATAAGACTTGGATTACATGAAAATAAGTAGAGAAAGCAAACTTAAACAAAAACAACAATTAAAAAAATAGTACATTACCTTTGAACAATAAAGGTAAACAGGGATCACAAAGGAGTAATTTATTAAATCTCCTTAGATACAGATACATAATCATGCATTGGGATGAAGTTTGCATTTTAATTATAAATAATATATATAATATATATATATATATATATATATATATATATATATATATATATATATATATATATATATATATATATATGTCGTACCTAGTAGCCAGAACGCACTTCTCAGCCTACTATGCAAGGCCCGATTTGAATAATAAGCCAAGTTTTCCTGAATTAATATATTTTCTCTAATTTTTTTTCTTATGAAATGATAAAGCTACCCATTTCATTATGTATGAGGTCAATTTTATTTTATTGAAGTTAAAATTAATGTAGTTATATGACCGAACCTAACCTACCCTACCTAACCTCACCTAACCTATCTTTATAGGTTAGGTTAGGTTAGGTAGCCAGAAAAGTTAGGTTAGGTTAGGTAGGTTAGGTTGTCGAAAAAACATTAATTCATAAAAACTTGGCTTCTTAGGCAAATCGGGCCTTGCATAGTAGGCCGAGTACGACGTTCTGGCTACTAGGTACAACATATTATATATATATATATATATATATATATATATATATATATATATATATATATATTATATATATATATATATATATATATATATATATATATATAATATGTCGTACCTAGTAGCCAGAACGCACTTCTCAGCCTACTATGCAAGGCCCGATTTGCCTAATAAGCCAAGTTTTCATGAATAAATTGTTTTTCGACTACCTAACCTACCTAACCTAACCTAACCTAACTTTTTCGGCTACCTAACCTAACCTATAAAGATAGGTTAGGTTAGGTAGGGTTGGTTAGGTTCGGTCATATATCTACGCTAATTTTAACTCCAATGAAAAAAAATTGACCTCATACATAATGAAATGGGTAGCGTTATCATTTCATAAGAAAAAAATTTGAGAAAATATATTAATTCAGGAAAACTTGGCTTATTAGGCAAATCGAGCCTTGCATAGTAGGCTGAGAAGTGCGTTCTGGCTACTAGGTACGACATATATATATATATATATATATATATATATATATATATTATATATATATATATATATATATATATATATATATATATATATATATATATATATATATATATATATATATGATGGCACTATATCTGGCCCCCCTAGACCACCTCTTGGAAGACATCAGAAAAATAAAGGAACAAGAAGTAAGCCTGGGTCTCTTCCTTAACCCCTCCAAGTGTGAAGTAGTCTCCATCCCTTCTGAGGCTAACCTACTTTCTGAGGTGTGCCCCACCTTACAACAGCCCAAAGCTTGAAGAGTATGACTTCTTACTGAAGACCATGCTAGAAAAAGTTGTCAACCTTTCCCTCAATGACTGTCAGTGGAAACAAGTCACTCTTCCTGTCAGGCTCGGTGGCCTTGGCATCCGCACTGCCACTCAAATTGCTGTCCCAGCTTTCTTTTCTTTCTCCTCAGCATCAGATGACCTGGTCAAAGAAATTCTACCTGACAACCTGGATGACTCAGCAGGGATACATAACCCCCACTACTGGGAATGCAACAAAAAGTGAGGTACCATGGCAGACACTGCACTCAGACCAATCATGTTGAAAGCCAAGAAACAATCCAGCTGGGACAGCCCCATTGTAGACAAAGAAGCCACAGCTTTGCTGGAGGCAGCAACAACCCCAGTGATCATGCACAACTCACAGCTGTGCAGGCCCCTACAGGGACTTTCCTTTTGGCAGTCCCTATGATGCAACAGGCACACATCTTGATTCGCAGCAGCTCCTTACTGTGGTCGCTCTCCACCTTGCTGCCTCTATCCACACTGTTCATTGGTGTATTTGCGGAGAAACAGATGCAGATGAATAGGGATTGCATGGCCTTCACTGTGGAAAATCAGGCAGTTGGCACTCACGACACAACGAAGTCAATGACATCACCAAGAGGAGCCTTGCCTCTGCAGTGTGTCCAGCAGAGAGGAAGCCTCGCAATCTATTGAACTATAACTCTGTTAGCTTTACTGGCCGACTAGATGGAATTACATTACGGCCTTTAAAAATGGCGGACAATTGGCGTGGGACTATATTTGCGTATCCACCCTGGCAGCCACATACATCAACCTCTATATCAGCCAAGCAGGAGCTGCGGCGACACACAGAGAAAGAGACAAGTCAACCAAGTATAGGGAAATAGATCACTGGTACAAATTCACTCCAATAGGATCCGAGATCCTTGGTCCATAGGAAAAGAGTGCAAGGAAGTTTCTTAACCACTGCACTGCGCAATATGCCTTGAGGCTCTCGATGGGTGGTGTGCAACGCACCTTGAGGCTCTCGTAGGTATAGCATAGCATTCAAAACTCCTGCTGCTTCACAGGGTTCACATCAGCTTCCACAGGGCTCTCATAAACAGATGCCTTTTTTAAAAATAATCATGGGCAACATTCCCGGGTGTGAGAGCTTTAGTACTGCATTAGTAACCAAGTCTGGTGCATGCAGCATGAGCTAATAGCACTTCTGTTCAGCTTGTGACCACAGCATCGCTTAAAAATGTAAAAATATATATGTAATTGGTATTATTTAGCCATGATAGTATTACAGAAGACCCGACTGTGATAAAAATGACCAGGATTCTGATAATAGCAGGATTGTTGTGATAATTAGTGCTGTGCATAGTATGGTGGGAGGAGTAATGCTGAGGGAGGGAGGTAGCATCGTCTACTGACTCTGTGTAGCCACCTGTTATTGTCTGCACTCACCATATCAGCTTAGTGTTTTGCTATGGTGAACACAAATGTAAATACATATATATAACATGTGTATTAGTGTAATAACAGCAAAAGGAGTATGTTGAGAGGAGCCATTTTGGTGAGGGAGGTGACGTTGTCTACATGACTTGTCATGCTGTGTAGGGTGGCCACTATGCTGTTTGTGTACCATACTGGCTTAGTTGTACAGTTATGGTGAATAAAACATGTATACTTATATATAATGTAATAACACCACAAACAGTATGGTAAGAGGAGGAATATTAGTGCGTCTGGCCTTGAACGAGTGAGGGAGGGAAGGAGCATCAGCTGACTGTGTGTGGCGACCTCTGCTATTGTCTGAACACACCATACCAGCTTAGTTGTACAGTTATAGTGAATAAAACATGTAGATACTCATATATAATGTCTGTATATAGTGAATAAAAGTTAAAACAATATGGTGGGGGAGGAATGTTTGCAAGTAAGGTGTTATTGAAGGAGGGAAGGTGGCGGCATTAGCTGGGTGGTGTGTGGCGGCCACTCCTCGTTGTTTTGACTCACCATACCAACTTTGTGGTTCGTTATGGTGAACAAAACATGCAGATACCTATATATATACAGTGGAACCTCTATTAACGAGTTTAATCCGTTCTGGCACCGAGCTCGTTACCTGGAAAACTCGTCTTTGGAAACAAATTTCCCCATTTAAAATAAAGGAAATAAATTTAATCCGTTCCACTCCCAAAAACATCCATACTTGTATGACATTTTTTAATGTAAATATAATACTGCACATGTAATTATAAATGTTTTGTTGTACTGTTTTAATGTTTACTTTACCTTATGAAGAGTCGTTGCTGGCTTGAGGGAGACGATGGGGAGGTGGGATGGAGGAGAGGGGTTATGGTGTGGAAGGAGAATCCACCTCTGATTCAGGCGGGCTCTCTCTTCTTGGGATTTTCACCCAACTGGGACCAGGTTGTGGTTCACTATCACTGGCTCTTCTTTTCTCTACTTATGGAAAGAACATTTCTGTTGACAATTGCTTTTGTCTTTGTTTTAGGATGTCCCTAAAACGAGACAGCAAATTGTCATTAACCATATTCACACACCAGGTTGTCACTGCTTGATCAGGGTGATGTCAGTGGAAGAGGCAGCATCCTCCCTTACCTCCTCATTCCCTTACTAATGGTGTAAATTGTTGATGAGGAGCTGCCATACTCCCTTGTGAGATCAGTCACACAGACACCACACTCATGCTTTGCTATAATTTCCTTCTTCAAATCCACAGTAATTGTATCTTTCTTCCTCTTGAAAACACTATCTTTAGCAAGCAGCTTCTTTGGAGACATTGTGTGTTAAATATTGTAGTCGCAAAACCACTAAAAACCCAAAGAAAAGAGCAAATAAATCCAGAAGGATGCTTGTCGTATGAGATACAACAACAACACTGGCGTCGGAGGCGTCCGAGAATTTGCGAGAACCTGCGAGACGCTAGGAAGCACCATGTGGTTTTGCTCGTTAATAGAGGCGAGCTCGTCAATAGAGACAAATTTGCTGCGAGTGGCTTGCTCGTTACTGGAAAAACTCATTAACCCTTCAATTGCGCATCGCATCATATGATGCTTTGACCGACTTGCAGTAAATTACGCCTCGCATCATATGATGCGTTGGAGTACTACACAGGATTTAAACGGCCCGCGGATACACGGGGTTCACCACACCTTCATCAGGGCTCTTGTAAACAGACGCCATTTTTAAAAAAAATCGTGGGCCAAACTCCCGGGTGTTAGGGGCCTCAGTATCGAGTAAGCTACCAAGCCTGATGCACGCAGCATGAGCTCACAGCACTGCTGTTCAGCTTGTGACCACAGCATCGCCTAAAAATGCCATAATATACTTGTTCATGCTATTATGTAGCGATAATATTATTACAGAAGACCCCTGACTGTGATAAAACTGACCATGGGTCTGATAATAAGAGGATTGTGATGATATTTAGCGCTGTGCTCCATGAAGGGAGGAGTAATGCTGTGGGAGGGAGGGTGGTGGCGTTGTTATCTGACTGTGTGTGGCTACCTTTTATTGACTGCACTCACCATACCAGCTTAGTGGTTCGTTATGGTGAACACAAATGTAGATACTTATATATAACGTGTGTATAGAGGGTATAAACAGCAAGAGTAGGAGGTTGGGAGCCGCCATTTTGGTGAGAGAGGAGCGTCGTCTGCAGGAATTATCGTGTTTTTACTGGTGACCACGATGGTCTTTGGGCACCATACCAGTTTACTTGTACAAGTATGGTGAATAAAACCGGTAGATATTCATATATAATGTGTGTATATAGCGTAATAACACCACAAGGAGTATTGTTGGAGGAGAAATATTAGTGCATCTGGCCTTGAGGGCAGCAGCCATCAGCTGACTGTGAGGTCCATCAGTGGCAGTGGCAGCCAGTGGCGGGCTGCCACTGGCTGCCACTGCCACTCAGCATACCAACTTAGTGGTTCGTTATGGTGAACACGAATGTAGATACTTATATATAGCGTCTGTATATAGTGAATAAAAGCAAAAACAGTATTGTGGGAGGAGAATGTGGGCGAGTCAGATGACTTGAGGGAGGGCATGAGTGGCTGGCTATTACACGGCGGTCACTCCTCGTTACTTTTTGACTCATAATAGCAACTTAGTGGTTCGTTATGGTGAACAAAACATGCAGATACTTATATATAACCTGTGTATATAGTGTAACAACCGACAAAGTATTTGTTCACTGTTTGATGAACATAATTGAATCAACAATAAGCACACCATATTTTTGAGTACAGCGATGATTCACCCATTTCATTATATAAATATATCACACTACACACTATTGAATAATATTACAGCAAAAAAACTACGAAAAATCAATCAGAGACATCGAAATAATAAGGCAATTATCTCTTTGTGGCAACTCCGGCCTGACAGCTGGCGATCAACAGACCGCCTGGGACGCATGCTGAGTGAGCGCCTGTTTTGTGCCAGACTTCCCTGCCCTATAGCGGCCAATATATTCAACTTACGATTTTTTTATTATTTTTCCCGTGATCAGTGAACACAAATAACAGGTTAGGAAGAAAAAATATTTTTTTTTTTTTTGTATGCGCCTGTGGGTGTCACATGGTATATAGCTATGCGCCATTTAAGGGTTAATAGAGCCACTCGTTAATCGAGGTTCCACTGTATAACCTGTATATATAGTGTAAAAACAACAAAACTATTTGTTTATTGTTTTATGATCATAATTGTTTTGTTGAGGTCTCATGATTTTCCTTCAAGATTCAGGCCATTCCTTCTGACAGGCTTCCGGAGGCTACCTGGCGAGATATTTTATGGTGTATAAATTATGCACATCATAGTTTTGAGTATAGTGATGATTAGCACATTTTATTATATAAATATATCCCACTGTACACTACTGAATAATATTACTGCAAAAAAATAAAATAAAATCAATCAGAGAAATTGAAATAATTAGTACAGTGTAATAATATCTTTGTGGCAACTCCCACCTGACAGCTCGGGAGGAGGTGTCCACCTCTGACGATTGCTCTGTCAATGCCTTAATTTTGCCAGACTTCCTCCCCCTATTGCAAACAAAATATGTCACATAAGATTTATTTTTCCTCCATAGTCAGGAACACAAATGAATACTTTTATAAGACAAAAAAAACACCAATTTTTATTTTTGATATTTCTTGCACCTGGGATTGCTGCAGGCTATAATCACAAGAGCAACCCAGGGGTTAAATGTAAAGTGCTCGTAGGTCATTGCTCCCTGTGCCTCTTTGAGAGAACTAGGTTCTGACTCGTGGTTCGCAATAGGTATAAGGACTTCTGTGACTGATGACCCCAAACTAATATAGCACATATCAGTTCGGATAGCCTCAGGAAACCAACGAGTCTTTCTACAGAAAACTGACCCCAATTATGTTCCTGGTGGCTCAATGTAATAATTTTCATTCTCTGGGACAGGAAGCCTTACTTAGGGTTGTATCGAGGACCTCTCTAGGTCGAACCTCTAACCTTCCCAAGATTGCAACCCACAACAATGTTTTGCAAGAAAGCACGAGTAATTAACTGAATTTATCTAACCCTTTAACTGAGCAATGCGCCTGCAGGTCCACACCTGGGGTGTGCTATGCGCCTCCGGGTATTTGTATTTTTCACGTTACATTCAAAACTCCCACAGCTACATGGGGTTTACTTCAGCTTCCTCAGGGCTCTTGTAAACAGATGCCATCTTTAAAAAAAATCGGGGTCTACATTCCCGGGTGTGAGAGCCTCAGTAGTGAGTGAGCAACCAAGGCCGGCACATGCAGCATGAGCTCACAGCACTGCTGTTCAGCTTGTGACCACAGCATCGCCTAATAATGTAAAAAAATATATATAACTTGTATTATTTAGCCATGATAGTATTACAGAAGAACCTGAGTATGATAATGACTGTGTACAATGTTCAAATATTAGTGATTCAATGCTGTTCACAATGTTCACAGCACTAGCCACAGCACCACAGCATTATTTCGTCCATCCAGGAATCTTCCAACGACTTCTTAGGTTCCTTTACAAATAAACTTGTGGTCAATTATGTATTTACAGGATTTAGTGACCAACATTGTGATAACAGCAGGATTGTGGTGATAATAAGCACTGTGCGTAGTATTGTGGGGAGGAGGAATTGCAGTGAGGGAGCGAGGGAGAAAATCGAGGTAGCCTTACTGTGTTTACTCACCTAGTTGTACTCACCTAATTTTGTTTGCGGGGGTTGAGCTCTGGCTCTTTGCTCCCGCCTCTCAACCATCAATCAACTGATGTACAGATTCTTGAGCCTACTGGGCTCTGTCATATCTACATTTGAAACTGTAATTACCTAAGTGTAATTACCTAAGTGTAGTTACAGGATGAGAGCTACGCTCGTGGTGTCCCATCTACCCAGCACTCTTTGTCATATGACGCTTTTAAAGTACTGACGGTCTTGGCCTCCACCACCTTCTCACCTAACTTGTTCCAACCGTCTACCACTCTATTTGCGAAAGTGAATTTTCTTATATTTCTTTGGCATCTTTGTTTAGTTAGTTTAAATCTATGACCTCTTGTTCTTGAAGTTCCAGGTCTCGGGAAATCTTCCCTACCAATTTGATCAATTCCTGTTACTATTTTGTACGTAGTGATCATATCACCTCTTTTTCTTCTGTCTTCTAGTTTTGGCATATTTAATGCCTCTAACCTCTCCTCGCTCTTCACCTTCAGTTCTGAGAGCCCCTTAGTAGCATGTCTTTGCACCTTTTCCAGTTTGTTGATGTGCATCTTAAGATATGGGCACCACACAACCGCTGTGTGTTCTACCTTTGGCCTAACAAAAGTCGTGAACAATTTCTTTAGTATTTCTCCATTCATGTATTTAAAAGCAATTCTGAAGTTAGAAAGAGTAGCATAGGCTCCTCGCACAATGTTCTTAATGTGGTCCTCAGGTGACAATTTTCTATCTAGAACCACCCCAAGATCCCTTTCTTTGTCAGATTCTTTAAAGATTTCTCACATAATTTATAGGTTGTGTAGGGTCTATGTTCTCCAATTCCACATCCCATAACATGGCATTTATTCACATTAAATTCCATATGCCAAGTGTTGCTCCATATGCTTATTTTGTCCAGGTCTTCTTGAAGGGCATGGCAATCATCTATAAAATCATAAATCATCATAAAAATCGTTGATCATAAAAACTGAGCAAGTTTGCCATTAAATATGCCAAAACTAGAAGACAGAAGAAAAAGAGGTGATATGATCACTACATACAAAATAGTAACAGGAATTGATAAAATGAGATAGGAAGATTTCCTGAGACCTGGAACTTTAAGAACAAGAGGTCATAGATATAAACTAGCTAAACACAGATGCCGAAGAAATATAAGAAAATTCACTTTTGCTAACAGAGTGGTAGACAGTTGGAACCAGTTAGGGGAGAAGGTGGTGGAGGCCAAGACCATCAGTAGTTTCAAAGCGTTATATGAAAAAGAGTGCTGGGAAGACGGGACACCACGAGCATAGCTCTCATCCTGTAACTACATTTAGGTAATTACACAGGATCTTCCAGATCGAAAACTGTACTGTCTGTCTGATATTATATCGTTTTCCTCCAGGTGTTTTACCCATTTAGTTTTAATTATTTTTCCAATATTTTGACTATTACACTTGTCAATGATACAGGTCTATAATTAAGGGGGTCTTCTGTGTTTCCACTTTTGTAGATTGGAACTATGTTAGCCTTTTTCCACACATCAGCTACAACTCCTGTACACAGGGATGCCTGAAAAATCAGTTGAAGTGGAATGCTGAGCTCAGGTGCACATTCTCTCAGAACCCATGGTGAAACTCCATCTGGACCAACTGCTTTGTTCTTACTTAGTTCCTTGAGCATTTTTTGCACTTCATCTCTAGACACCTCTATGTGCTCTATGTTGTTCCCTGGAATTCTTATTGTGCCTGGTTCCCTAATGATTTCATTTTGTACACACACTTTGGAACTTTTCGTTTAGTGTTTCACACATTTCCTTTTCATTATCCGTGAATCTATTTCCCATTTTCAACCTCTGAATATTATCCTTACCTGCAATTTGTTGTTTATGAATTTATAGAATAGACCTGGTTCTGTTTACATTTGTCTGCAATCCCTTTTTCAAATTTCTTTCTGCCTCTCTCCTCACTGCCGTGTAGTTGTTTCTCGCATCTTTGTATCGCTGGTATGTTTGGGGGTTTGGCTTCTTCCTGTACTGATTCCAATTTTGTGTCTTTTGGTCTCTGGCCCTCTCGCAATTTCTATTGAACCAATCCTGTTTCCTAGTTCCGCATCTCTGTTTTGGTATAAATTTTTTTGTGCCTTTATCATATATTTCACAAAACTTGACATACATCTCATTCACTTCCTTGTCTAGCATTAAGTCTGTCCAATTATACTCACTAAAAAATTTCTAAGGTGGCCATAATGTCCTCTCCTGAAGTCAGGTTTTTCAACTGCTTCAACCTCCTTATTTTCTTCCAGATTATAATGCATTGCATACTTTATTCCCAAAAGACATGGTCACTTTTACCCAAGGGAGGAAGGTACTGAATGTCAAATATCTCTTCCTCCTTCCTCGTAAATATCAAATCTAGCATGGAGGGAACGTCCCCTTCCCTCATCCTCGTAGCTTGTTTAACATGTTGATACAAGAATGTTTCCAGGATGAGGTCTACAAATCTAATGGTCCAAAAATCTTCTGTTTTAGCTTCATATGCTTTCCAGTCTATGGATTTCAAGTTGAAGTCACCGACTATCAACAGACGTGATCTATCGTTATGTGCTCTCGCTATAATCCTCTCATTATTGTTATAAGACCTTCGTGTTTACTATCTAGCTCCTCCTTTGCCTATGTGCTGCTTGGTGGTGGACTATATGCATTTATGATCATTAGTTTATCATTATCATGGCTGATCTCTAGTGCTATTATGTCAACTTCTGTGGATTGGCAGTCATTATTTCTTTCACCTTTAGGTGTTCTTTCACCAGCACATCAACGCCACCGCCTTTCCTAATTTTTCTGTCCCGTCTCCAAATTGAGTAGCCCCTTGGGAATATGACCTCATTTAAAATAACATCTTCAAGTTTTGTCTCCGTGAGTGCAACAATGTCTGGTGTGTGCAGCTGTATTACATCACTTAACTCCAGTATCTTCGATCTCACTCCATCTCCATCTATGTTGGTATATGCAATCTTCAGGAATTTGTTCCCCCTCTCCTTATTCTTCACTCCCCCTCTCTCTATTGATTTTGTTTGTTGCCTTTATGTACCACTTTACTGGTCTGCCTACCCCTATCACT
>WNGS01092210.1:33049928-33111787 GCA_020271785.1 Procambarus virginalis
CGAATGCCTCTGTCTCCGTCTCGAAAGGGGCAGCCGCTGAAGCAGCCCGAATCTCGTCACCAACTAAACCCCGCCCCGACTCAGAAACCCTCAGATGTTATGAGGTTCCAGAGTCGTCCTGGCATCCATTGCTCCTCGTGCAATGAGTGCCTCTCTGAGAGGGCCAGGTTCTGGCTGGTGGTCTCCGGTAGGCCTAAGAACTCCATTCACATGACTGATGCCAAAGTCTAATATATCCATATCTGCCTGGATAGCTCCAGAGAGCCTCTGGGTCTCACCCAGAAAATGGCGTTTCATTACATTCAATGCTGTTTTTTTCTAACTCCTCTGACCTTGCTGGGTTCCCATGCTCACATGTGCCCATCTACTATATTGTGTTCCCAGTCTTTCCTATGTAATTACCTAAGTGTAGTTATAGGATGTGAGCTATCCTTGTGGTGTCCCATTCTCCCAGTACTCTGTCATATAATGCTTTGAAACTACTGACAGTTTTGGCCTTCATTACCTTTTCACTTAACTTGTTCCAACTGTCTATCACTCTGTTTACAAAAGTGAATTTTCTTATTTCTTCAGCAGCCTCGTTTAGTTAGTTTAAATCTACGACCTCTTGTTCTTGAAGTTCCAGGTCTTAGGAATTCTTCTTTGCCAATTTTATAAGTTCCCTATGCAGGCGATGAGTCACAATAACGTGGCTAAAGTATGTTGTATCACAATCGACTTGAGAATGATCCAGGATGGACCGAAAACGTCGTCGTCCCTTCACCTTCTAGTGTGTGGTCTGGTCAACTTATAAGTTCCCGTTACTATTTTGTATGTAGTGATCACATCGCCTCTTTTCTTCTATCTTTTAGTTTTGGCATATAATTCAATAATTGACTGTGCTGGGGGACAGGAAGCCAGAGTGTATTCATACACATTAGGCTTTTATCAAGCTCCCCCCCTTTCCAGGGTCAAATCTGCACCTGGACCCTGCACACGATGCAACCCCACAAAAAGCTGACTAGCTCCTGAGTACCTACTCACTGCTAGGTGAACAGAGGAATTAGGCAAAAGGACATGTGTCCATTTCTGACCCACCCGGGATTTGAACCCGGAATTCTCAACTGTGTATCGAGAACAAACCCGACTGTACCAGGGGGACCCCTGACAATTTAATGACAATATTTAATGCTTCTAACCTTTCCTCGTAGCTCTTGTGTGTGTATATAATTACCTAAATGTAATTATTAACTAAGTGTAGTTATGAGCTACACTCGTGGTGTCACATCTTCCCAGTACTCTTTGTCATATAACGCTTTGAAACTACTGACGGTGTTGGCCTCCACCACCTTCTCACCTAACTTGTTCCAACCATCTACCACTCTGATTGTGAAAGTAAATTTTCTTATATTTCTTCAGCAGTTTTGTTTAGTTAGTTTTGTTAGTTATAATCTATGACCTCTTATTCTTGAAGTACCAGGTCTCGGGAATTCTTCCTATCAATTTTCTTGATTCCCGTTACTATTTTATAAGTTGTGATCATATTTGCCTCTTTTTCTTCTATCTTCTAGTTTTGGCATATTTAATGCCTCAAACCTCTCTTCGTAGCTCTTGTCCTTCAGTTCTAGGAGCCACTTAGTGGCATGACTTTGCACCTTTTCCAGTTCATTGATGTACTTCTTAAGATATGGGCACCATACAATTGCTGCATATTCCAGCTTTGGTCTGACAAAGTTGTGAAAAATTTCTTTAGTATTTTATCATCCATGTATTTAAAAGCAATTCTGAAATTAGAAAGTGTAGCATAGGTTCCTCGCATGATGGTCTGTATGTGGTCCTCAGGTGATCTATCTCGAACTATTTATCTATGATGTATTTTCTATCTAGAACCCCCCTAGATCTCTTTCTTGATCAGAATTCTTTAAGATTTCTCACAAAATTTATAGATTTTGTGGGGTCTATGTTCTTCTATTGTGCATTCCATAACATGGCATTTATTCACATTAACCCTAAATTGCACAACACATCAATAGCTGCAGTGAGTAACTGTTGCAGAATTGCGCACCAAAGCTATTGATGTGTTGGATTACCGTGCAAGATTTAAGTCCCGCGGCTACACAGGGTTGACATCAGCTTCCTCAGGGTTCTTGTAAACAAATGCCATTTAAAAAAAAATAGTGTGGGCAACATTCCTAGGTGTGAAAGCCTTATTACTAAGTAAGCAACCAAGGCAGGTGCACGCAGCATGAGCTAATAGCACTGCTTATCAGCTTGTGATCACAGCATCTCCTAAAAATGTCAAAAATATATGTAACTGGTATTATTTAGCCATGGTAGTATTACAGAAGACCCCTGATGTTAAAAATGACCAGGATTCTGATAATAACAGGATTGTTGTGATAATTAGCACTGCATAGTGTAGAGAGTAATCCTTATACTCGCTCCATTATCTCATTATCTTAATACATTACTAATCACACAAGCTACAATCCTTTCCCCAATTACAGGTAATACTCTTCTCACCTTGTTGGAGGGAGCTGAGGTGTAATCACCATATAACCCAGCGATGTGAGAACAGCAAGACAGTACGATCTCCAGTCAAGAATGTAGTACTCGGCTTGGGCAGTTCTAGTCGACCCAAGACGCTACAGCTTCGACACAGAGCAGACAGCAGACTACGACCGCATCCAGCTACAACGCTATCGCTCCCCGAGTTCAGACACTCGCAATTCCCAATCGAGCCGCCACGCTCTCCCGCATAGAGCTCCACGACTCCGGCCTCACTCGGCTCTCTGCTCTGCTCCAGGCTTCGTCTCAACGTCTACGACACTGCTGTATCCAGGACTACTAAATAAATATGAAACTCACTAAACACTGTATCTAATCAACCCAACAACGTAACATAATCGTATGTTACAATAGTATGATGGGAGGAGTAATGCTGAGGGAGGTAGCATTGTCTGTGTGTAATTACCTAAGTGTAATTACCTAAGTGTAGTTACAGGATGAGAGCTACGCTCGTGGTGTCCCGTCTTCCCAGCACTCTTTGTCATATAACGCTTTGAAACTACTGACGGTCTTGGCCTCCACCACCTTCTCCCCCAACTTGTTCCAACCGTCTACCACTCTGTTTGCGAAAGTGAATTTTCTTATATTTCTTCGGCATCTGTGTTTAGCCAGTTTATATCTATGACCTCTTGTTCTTGAAGTTCCAGGTCTCAGGAAATCTTTCCTGTCGATTTTATCAATTCCTGTTACTATTTTGTATGTAGTGATCATATCGCCTCATTTTCTTCTGTCTTCTAGTTTTGGCATATTTAATGCTTCTAACCTTTCCTCGTAGCTCTTACCCTTCAGTTCTGGGAGCCACTTAGTAGCATGTCTTTGCACCTTTTCCAGTTTGTTGATGTGCTTCTTAAGATATGGGCACCAAACAACAGCTGCATATTCTAGCTTTGGCCTAACAAACGTCATGAACAATTTCTTTAGTATATCCCCATCCATGTATTTAAAAGCAATTCTGAAGTTAGAAAGCATAGCATAGGCTCCTTGCGCAATATTCTTTATGTGGTCTTCAGGTGATAGTTTTCTATCTAGAACCACCCCTAGATCTCTTTCTTTATCAGAGTTCTTTAAAGATTTCTCACATAATATATAGGTTGTGTGGGGTCTATGTTCTCCTATTCCACATTCCATAACATGACATTTATTAACATTAAATTCCATTTGCCAAGTGGTGCTCCATATACTTATTTTATCCAGGTCTTCTTGAAGGGCATGACAATCATCTAAATTTCTTATCCTTCCTATTATCTTAGCATCATCAGCAAACATGTTCATATAATTCTGTATACCAACTGGTAGATCATTTATGTAGACAATAAACATCACTGGTGCAAGAACTGAACCCTGTGGTACTCCACTTGTGACATTTCTCCAGTCCGATACATTGCCTCTGATCACAGCCCTCATTTTTCTATCAGTCAGAAAGTTTTTCATCCATGTTAGAAGCGTACCTGTCACTCCACCTGACCTGTGGCCACCTGTTATTGTCTGCACTCACCATACCAGCTTAGTGGTTTGATATGGTGAACACACAAGTAGATACTTACATATATATGTGTGTGTATATAGTGAAATAACAGTAAACAGGAGTATATTGGGAGGAACCATTTTAGTGACGGAGGTGGCGTCGTTTGCTGGCTGCTGTCTCTCTTGTCATGCAATTTTTTTGTTGCCACTATGTTGTTTGGATACCATACCAGCTTAGTTGTACAGTTATGGTGAATAAAACATGTAGATTCTTATATATATAATGTGTGTGTGTGTATAGTGTAATAACACCACACACAAGGTTGGTTGGAGGAGGAATGTTAGTGCGACTAGCTATGAACAAGTGAGGGAGGGAGGGAAGCGTCAGCTGACTTTGTGTGGTGACCTCTGTTATTGTCTGAACTCACCATACCACCTTAGTTGTACAGTTATGGTGAACAAAACACGTAGATACTTATATATAACATCTGTATATAGTGAATAAATGCAAAAAAAAAAGTATGGTGGGAGGAGGAGTGTTGATTACTGAGCTGTTGTTGAAGGAGGGAAGGAGGTAGCATTGGCTGGCTTGGGTGTGGTAGCAACTCCTCGTTGTTTTGACTCGCCATACCAACTTAATGGTTCATTATGGTGAACAAAACATGTAGAAATTTATATATAACCTGTGTATATATAGTGTAATAACAAAACATGGAACTGAAGAACCAACGGGATCACGGAACTGAACTTGGGGAGGGGTAGACGCCAAATCCAATTCATACGATGAGGGAAAATAAGAGAACCCCACTCTTTGTAACACAAAGCCCTGCTCCAAGAGTTCAAAAACTCAAGTGGGGTTCAACGGGGCCCAAGGCCCCCAAGTTAACCTCTTTCCCGCCCCAGGAACCTCACCCTGAGGACCCGGGCTTAGCCGTCCTCCAAACCCCCACGCCTGTAAAGAAAAGGCAGGAGCCGCCGAAAAAGCAGGAACGAATGGGAGGCCCACTGGTCAAACCCAGAAGCTCCAGCTGGAGCACCAGGCTCGAATGGCTCCGCCGCCACACCGGAAGGGGACTGCCCCAAAACTGCCCGAGTTTCAACACCAACTAAATCTTGCCCCAACTCCAAAACCCTCAGACATTTCAGAGTCAGACGCAAGAGCGGAGAACCAGAACGTACAACAGAAGGGGAAGGACAAGGGGATGTGGACGGAACCAAAGCCAAGGTGACTAACACCCCCTAAGTCTGGGTCCCTACAGCCAAAGCGGAGCAGTCCCAGGGAAGCAACCAACCTATCTCGTTGCAGCGACTGGAACCTAGCATGCAATGCTGAAGCTGCCTGCACTCGCATATGATCAACAGTAGATTTGGTGAACTGGAGTACGTACAAGCAACAAAACTTGCATGACTCCAGGTCGAAAGCGCTGCCGACCCTACAGTCAGCATGGCAGAGGCACAACCGGTGATTGTCACCCTGAGACAAGGGGCAGAACAACCTTCTGACTCGCACGAAGCAAGAGGGGACTCAGAGGTTGCATCCATAGGACCCCAGAGCCCCCGTGGGGTTTCCCAGGGCCCTTAGTCATGGTATTCCGCTAAGGGAAGCCCAGGCAGGTTCCTGCTAACCGGCGAAATCTACCAAGCAAACTGCTTAACCACTTAACTGAGCCGAGTTTCCCACCAACCAAGTATTATTTGTTGGTGGGAAACTGCCCCAACAGAGAAAACTGTTTTATTTTTTTTAGTACCCATTCTTAATGTGTGAGGTTGGTTGTGTACAAAATGGACTCTTAGGACCTCCAGTGAGAGGCAGCCATCTTGGAAAAAAAATCCCAGACTGCCCTAGGGCTACTATCTGGGTTAGTACTGAGTGAGCAACATGGGTGGTGTATGCGCCTCTGGCTCCCAAACACCTGTCCAACGCGGTGTTGAAAGATCGCGCTCTGTCTGTGAAATTCAAACCTTCAAATGAAATTGAACATAAGGGTTATAATACTGGTGAAGCTAGGCGCAATTAGGACCTAACACAAAGGTCGGATGCAAGTGATACAGCACCTATGAGGATACAGCGAGCATATCCAGTTGTAGCTCTGAGCTCCACCCTTGGCCACCTATGCTATCTCCATTTATTTAGATGATACATAGATGAATAGTTTTCTGAGTTCAGTGATGATGCATCTGATACAAATAGCATAGATAAACAGTGTTAGCGGCTTCCATGGTGGTGTTTTCCATAGATATTTGACAGAATATCTGAATCTCTTCTTGACTGACGGACACTCTTTGAGGCTGGCTGAATAACTTTCAGACTGATGGACACTCTTTGAGGCTGGTTGAATCTCTTCGTGTGTGGGACCTTACAAAGCGATCTTTTCACGACTACCTTACAAATTTATCTTTTCCTGTAATCTTTTCAAGACTACCTTATGTTTTACAAGCTTGGCTACATACCACCTGCAGGTACTAATGCCAAGGGTGTACGTGAGTGCGTTATTTGCAAGCACACACAATGAAGAAACAGGTAGCGAAAATCTATCTGTACCTGGTGCAACGAGAGCGAGGTCGCGCTGTGTACCATGGACTACTTCGTTGATTATTACTCACTTCCGAAGTACTGAGTGTGTAATACAATGTGTTACTGTGTAAATAGTGTGTGAAACTGTACATATTGTAATTTTAGTGAATTTTTAACAAGTAATATTGTGACAATAAACATTTATTGTGGATATATTACTGACACATGTATCACAGTTCCATGGAACCTTATGAATGTTCTACTGTATACATATTGTAAAGGACACAAATATACATCATATACGATAAAACAAACAAATAAAACGGCATTGGAAATACATACAACAAATAATTGAAAATATATTTGTGGCAACACCCGGTGCTTGAATGGCCCCCGCGACCGTGTCTGGGCGAGTCACGCACGGGCGACCAGCCCTTGATGACGTCACAGCGTGCCTTTTCCATGTCCCCACAGCCAAAGTAAGTGGAATTTGGTAATTATTTTACATTTATATGTGCAGGGAAGGGAAGTATCATTTTATGAAGAAAAAATAATTTTTTAGGAACACTTTCTGGGGGGAGCCCCTACGGCTCCCCGGAGCTTACCAGGCTGATATCCTAATGTCAGACTTTGGCATCAGTCATGTGTATGGAGTTCTTATGGGCCTACCGGGGACCACAAGCCAGAACCTGGCCCCCTCAGAGAGGCAAGGGGAGCAATGGCCTATAGAAACCCCTGTGTGATTGGAAGCATTCTATGTCTGCCATCGACCGGGTTAGACACCCAGAAAGGTAGGCGTCCCAAAACAAACCCCTATTCTGGTGAAAATTGCAACCAAAAGCCAAACGAGTGGATAGAACTCCCCAAACAAAAACGAGCAAACTAGTGTGACGTCATTTATCGTCGTGCTGCTGTCTGCGCAGCCCCCCCCCCCTCCCTGGCGGAAGGGGGGGGGCTGACCAGACCCACCCAGACCCACGTGCCGGCGATCCACACCCCAGTTCTTGAGGCTGATGCTATCGGCTCAGTTGTGTGCTCTGGCTCCGGTCTTTTGCGGCACTGTACCTTGTGTGTGGCTGCTGTTCTCCAGGGGTGCGAGAGCCAGGAGTTATTCCTCAGTACTCGGGCTGCATGCGCCTAGGGTTCCTTTCCCTAGGTGCCCAGTAAGTACTGCCCTTGGGGCTTGGGGCCACCTTTCACAAGTTCCTCAGGGTCTGCCTCTGTGTGTCTGTTTTACTGCTCGGTTTCTCGGCCGCTCTTTGGGTACTTGGGGGTTTTGTCTCCCCTAGTTTACCTTAAGGTAAGAGGCAGTTTTCGCACTGGTAGGGGCACAGGGTGCTGTGCAGCAGTTGTCACCTATCACAGTGGCCGGCTCTGTTCCTTGGGGACGTTGTCCTCTTGCGGGGTTTTGTTTTTCTTTTTGTTTTTGCCTTGGTGGGGGTTCTGCTCTCATTACCACTGGTGTTTGGCCTCACCCTGATACTTGGTGGTGCCCCCTGCTGGGTCCCCGTGAGTGTACACATCCCTGGGGTTCAGCTTTAGTCAGTTTCTTTAGTAGTTTTGGGCGCCGGTTAGCAGCACCCTGCCTGGGTTTACCTGAGGGCGAGTCCTCTTCAAGTAAACGCTCAGGACCCTGGGAATCCCCTAGGGGACGTGTGGGTCCGATGGATGTGACCCCGGGGTCCGCCCTCGCTTCGTGCGAGTTTGAGGGTTGTTCGGTCCCTTTGTCTCAGGGCGACCCTCACTGTTTTTGCCTCCGTCATGCAGGCTGTTGGGTCGGTGACACTTTCGACCCTGAGTCCTGTGAGTACTGTTGCTTGCTGGTGACTCAATTTACCCAGTCTATGGATGATATGGACGGGAGCTGGTCGGCCGAGCGGACAGCACACTGGACTTGTGATCCTGTGGTCCTGGGTTCAATACCAGGCGCCGGCGAGAAACAATGGGCAGAGTTTCTTTCACCCTATGCCCCTGTTACCTAGCAGTAAAATAGGTACCTGGGTGTTAGTCAGTTGTCATGGGCTGCTTCTTGAGGGTGGAGGCCTGGTTGAGGACCGGGCCGCGGGGACACTAAAAGCCCTGAAATCATCTCAAGATAACCTCAAGATGATGATCTTTGGGTACAGGCTGCACAAGCGTTGCATTCTAGGTTTGTTGCAACGCGCTAGGTTGGTTGTTCACCCAGATGCCCTGCGGCTGCCCCGTTTTGCTTATAGGGACCCGGACTTGGGGTGGGGGGTCGCTTCGACCCTGGTTCAGTCCGCACCTCCTAGTTCTTCCCCTCCCGTTGTGCGATCTGGTCCCCCTCCCGCTTCCAGCCCCGAAACGTCTGAAGGTTTCGGAGTCAGGGCAGGGGTTAGTTGGTCTTGAGACTCGGGCAGCCTCGGGGGATGCCCCTGCTGGTGTGGCGACGGAGGCATTCGAGTCTCTGTCCCCGGCCGAAGCCTCTGGGTCTGACCAGTGGGCCTCTTTCTATCCGGCTTCTACGGCTGCGCCGGCCTTGTCTAGTGGGGTCGGTGCTTGGGGGAGGACTCGGCCCCGGGTCCTGCTGGGGAGGGGCTGACTTGGGGGCCTTGGGCCCCGCTGGACACTGCCTGGGTTTTAGTACCCTCTGAGCGGGGCTTACTGTTGCAAAGAGTGGGGTTTTCTTTTCCCCCCTCTGCGTACGAGTTGGATTTGGTGTCTGCCCCTCCCCTGGTTCAGTTCCGTGTTCCCCAGGTGCTTCGGTTCCGTCTTTCCAGAGATTTTCGGCTTATTGCATCTAACATGTTGAGGTGTGGGCGGCCCTTGTGGCAAACCTCCTGCGTGACCCAGATTATGCCTCAGCAATGGATCCCTCGGCTTTCAGGTTTGGGACTTCGTTCCCTTTCTGGCTCCTTTACAAGGTTCTAGAATCGTCCTGGCTGGCAGGCTGTCCTGTCTTTGGTTCGGAGGCTTGGCACTCCTCCTGCCGTTCCCGCACGCTTGAGTGGCGGGAGGCTTCGACGGTGCTTCAGGTTTTCCTGGGGGGGCGACCTTGAGCACTTTAATGAGTGCTTGTTTGCTCCTGCCCTTCCCCGGGATGTTGGTGTCATTCAGCTCCATGTGCAGGTTCCCCTCCTTTCGGCGGCGCAGGTGGCGGAGGACTTGCGCGCTCGGGGCCTTTTGGTTGCAGCCTTGCGCTTCTTTTCCCTCCTGGAGCTGTCTTCTGATTGGCTCACAGAGGATGTGGAGGCGCTTGGGGCTGTTCTGGGCCCTGGCGCCTTGGCCTCGGCAGCCTGCTCATCGGCTGCCATGCTGAAGCTTTTGGCGCCGATCTTGCAGGATGCGGTGGCGCTGTTTTATGCCTCCCGGCTTGTGTGTCGGCAGGCAGTGCTTGCCTCCTCTGTGGAATCTGCTTGGGCCTTGGCTTTTAGGCTTAAAATCTTAGGCTTTTGTCCCTTTTTGCCCTCTCTTGTTTGAGGCTTTAGCCATTGCGCAGTTTATTCAGGCTGCTTCGGCTTCTTGCCGTCCTATGTCAGACTTGATCGCTTTCCGGGGGTCCCGTGGTGGGCCTTACCGGAAGGATAGTGCCAAGGCTTGGGGTTCTTCTCGTCGTGGTAGGCCACTGGTGTCAGGTTTGCACTGTTCGCTCACGCCTGGTCCCACAATTTGTGAGCGTTTCGGGTTGTTTCGCACGGCCTCCGGTGGCTCCTTCCCCTGCGGGTGGTTCGGGGCTGACAAGACAGGCTTCTTCCCCTGTGCTCTGTCAGGTCATCTTGGAGTGGGTTCGTTTGGGTGTGGTCGAAACGACGACGTCCCTCAGATGGGTTTCCCATCTGTTTTCAGTCCCGAAACGGGACTGTGTGGATATGCGGTTTATTCTGGACTTGTCCCGTCTGAACCCCTGGGTTCATTGCCCCTCCTAACGGATGACCACACTGTCCCAGGTTCGGCTCTTATTGGAACCGGGTGCTTGGATGGTGTCCCTGGACCTCTGGGACTCTTATTGGCACGTCCCCATTCATTCGGGGTTCAGGGACTGGCTCGGTTTTGTTGTGGGGCCTCATGCTTACCGCTTTCATTGTCTTCTGTTCGGTTTGAACCTGGCACCTCGCGTTTTCACACGCCTCACACGGGTCGTGGTGACCCGTCTGCATCTATTAGGTGTTCGGGTGTTGGCCTACCTCGACGACTGGCTGGTTTGGGCTTCCAGTCAGTTCGAATGTCTGCTAGCCAGGGATCTGGTTCTTTCCCAGCTCGCCGGGTTCAGGTTCTTGGTGAACTGGAGGAAGCCCCATCTGGTTCTCTCCCAGGTTCGGACCTGGCTGGGCCTTGTGTGGGACTCTCGGACCGCTTCCTTGTCTCTTCCTCCGGAGTCTCTTCTGCGACTGCGGTTCCGCTTGTGCTTGTTTCTGGGGGGCTCCCGGGTCTCCCAGCGGTTGCTCAAGGGTCTGTGCGGGAGCCTGAACTTCGCGATGCTGATCTACCCGCCGGGTCGGGTTTGGCTTCGTCGGCTGTTCTGCTTCTTTCGGGGACGTCCCTTCCGCCTCTCTCTCGCGATCGCTGGGTTCAGACCCCAGTGGCTTTGTGTCGGCTGCTGCATCACCGGCTTCCTCTTCCTCTTCCTCTTCCTCTATATATATCTTATATATTGCCTTTATGGCTTCTGTGTCTGTGGATGCGCTTTGGGTTGATCCGGGTTTCCCTTCTTCCCTGTTCGAGGGTGCGGGTCTCCCAGGTCGTCCGCAGGGTTATTAAGGTTAGCCAGCCTATGGTCTATCCCCGTGCCCATGACGTCTGCAAGTTCGCGGCTCTTGCCGCCGTCTTTGGCAATATGTCCTGGGCTGACATTCGGGCGCGGGGATTTTGGCGGTCAAACAGAGTCCTGGCTGCTCGTTACCTTCTAAACGTTCCTGGGCCCGGTCGGGCCTGTGTAGCTTTGGGTCGGCGGATGCAGCCAGTTGTCTCGACTTCGGGTTGAGGAGTGAGCATCAACCGCCTCCCGGGTAAGTCCCTATTCTTTCCTCTGTGGGTAGTTAGCTCCGGGGAGCCGTAGGGGCTCCCCCCAGAAAACCAGCATTGAATGTAATGAAATGCCGTTTTCTGGGTGAGTCCTGAAGGCTACCCGCCATCCCTCCCTATCTCCGGTGGGCATTTTTTTCACGTGTTTTTGACATCCAGCCTCAGAACTGGGGTGTGGATCGCCAGCACGTGGGTCTGGGGTTCCCCCTTCCCCCTCCCAGTGAGGGGGGGCTGTGCAGACAGCGGCGCGACGACGAATGACGTCACACTATTTTTCTCGTTTTTGTTTGGGGAGTTCTATCCACTCATTCGGCTTTTGGTGGCAATTTTCACCAGAATAGGGGTTTGTTTTCAGACACCTACCTTTCTGGGTGCCTAACCCGGTCGATGGCAGACATAGAATGCTTCCAATCACACGGGGGGTTTCTATGGGCCATTGCTCCCCTTGCCTCTCTGAGGGGGCCAGGTTCTGGTTCGTGGTCCCCGGTAGGCCCATAAGAACTCTGTACACATGACTGATGCCAAAATCTGACATTAGCATATCAGCCTGGTAAGCTCCGGGAAGCCTCTGGGACTCACCCAGAAAATGGCATTTCATTACATTCAACGCTGGTTTTATTTCATGTGCACAGATGGAATTTCACCATAAACTCGGCGCAGCAAGGTGGTTAAGCTGAACCCCCAGGACATGTACACTCGCTGGGGCATAGTGTAAGATCACCAAGTAACAACAGGGTTATTAACCGTAACAAACTAACCCCGTACCCAGAGACAAACAGTGGGAACACAGAAATCCCAGCTGACTCCAAGGGCAGTCAATCACCAAGCAGCAAAAGCCACAGCAGAGGTAGATCCCAAGGTGACATGTGGTAGGTGGCCCCAAGCCTCAAGGGCAATACTTACAGGGCACCTAGGGAAGGAAAACCCTATGTGCATGCAGCACAAGTATTGAAGAAATTACTTCCGGCTCATACACCGACCATACCACATGCACAGACAGCACCATACCATAAGGTACAGAACTGAAATAATTTGCTGAAGCCAGAGGCACACAACCTTGCCAGTATAACATCAGCCAAGAACTGAAGGGTGGGTAGCTGGCATGAAGGTCTGGGGCTTTCCCTTCCCCCTCCCAGGGAGGGGGGTTGCGCAGACAGCGGCGCAGCATTGTGGTGACGTCATGCTAGTTTGCTTGTTTTCATTTGGGGAGTTCTGTCCACTAGTTCGATTTTTGGCTTACCAAATATTTTCACCAGAATAGGGGGTTTGTTTTGGGGTGCCTACCTTTCTGGGTGCCTTATCCAGTCGATGCCAAACAAAGAATGCATCCAACCACACAAGGGTTTCTATAGGCCATTGCTCCTCGTGCCTCTCTGAGGGGGCCAGGTTCTAGCTTGTGGTCCCTGGTAGACCTAGAACTCTGTGCACATTCACTGATGCCAGAAATCTAGCATATCCATATCAACCTGGATAGCTCTGGGGAGTCGACGGGGCTTCTCCCAGAAAACGACCCGAAACACCCACGAATCGTGGGACCAGGCATGAGCAAACAGCGCGAACAACCCCCCCCCCATCGCCCCATCAATGGGACGACCCGTGAAAGAGCCGACGCCCCTTATGAGAAGTTGAATGATGAGCAGAGCGATCACCATGACGACAAGACGTTGTCGGCTCTAAAGGCTGCGTCGGGTCTGAAACTTGCACCACTGTCCTACCATGGTGGGAGAAACCCTGAGCCCTGGCACGACCCTTCCGGGAAGACCCCTCATGGGACCCCCCAGAGAACCAACAAGTCCATCATGGGATGACAACTATAAGAAGCTGCCTGCAGAAACTGCACCTGTGAAGACTCTGCAAACAGCAAAGGACAAAAAGGCATAAAAAACCTAAGAGCCAGAGCCCAAGCGGATTCCAAGGATTGAGCGAGCACCGCCTGATGACACGCTAGATGAGAAGCAAAGAACAGAGACACCTCCTCCCTCAGGATCGGCGCAAACAGCTTCAACAAGGCAGCTGATGCCCGTACCACCGAGACCAGTGCACCAGACCACAATCGGCACCCAGCGCCTCCACGTCCTCCTCAAGTCAGTCCAAAGATAGCTCGAGGGGGGAAAAGAAACCACAAAAATGAAGCCAAATGGCCATCGAGGTGTAAGTCCTCAGCAACCAGTGCAGCTGAAAGAGAGGGGGACCAGGCTGACATCCCGAGGAAGGGCTGGGGCAAACAAACATGTAATGAGGCGTTCAAACTTGCCCCCCTGGGTAAATCGGAACAACCATAAGGGTCTCTCGCCACTCAAGCGTGTGGGACCAACAGAACGTATGCCATGCCCCCCAGCGAAAAGATAGGACAGTATACCAACCAGGATGACTCCAGAACCTTGTAACGCACCCAGTAAAGAAGGTAAGAACCAAACTCAAAAGAGGCAAGATACATTATTGAGGTGTAATCCAGGTCGCGCAAGAGGTAAGCCGCAATGTGGTGGGATGCGAGAGGCTGAAAACCTTTGGAAAGAAGTGACCGAAGTACCCAATGGAACCCAGAATCGAACCCTGGGAGAGGTTGAAGCCATATGAAACTCATACCCCCTCCACCCTTCCTGTAGGAAAACCCCACCTGCCTGCAACAACAAGCCCCACTCAGAGGGGTACCAAAACCAAGTGGGGTCAAACAGGGCCCAAGCTCCCCCAAATCATCCCCTATCCTGCCCCGGGAACCTCCACACCAGGACCCCAGGGCCGAGCCATCCTCCAAACCCTCCGCCTCAAAAGAAAAGGCCGAGTCCAACGGAAAAGCTGGAATGATGGAGGCCCACTGGTCAGACCCAGAAGCACCGGCTGGAGGAACAGGTTCGAGTGCCTCTGTTGTCACACCGGAAGAGGCATTCCCCAAAACTGCCCAAGTCTCATCACCAACTAAACCCTACCCAGACTCTGAAACCCTCAGATGCTTCAGAGCCAGGTGCAGGGGGGGAGGGAGGGAGGGTGAGGAACAGGATGAATAACAGTAGGGGAAGGACAAGGGAGTGCAGACGAAACCTAAGTCGAGGCAACTAATACCCTTAAGTCCCGAGTCCCAATAACCAAAAGGCAGCAGTCTCGGGGCATCCGGGTGAGCACAAAAAACTAGCATGCTGCAGCAACCTATAACGTGCATGTGACGCCGAAGCTGCCTGCACCCGAATATCAAGATCAGTGGATTAGGTGAATTAGAGTACAAGCAAGGAATACCACTCGCAGGACTTCGGGTGGAAGGTGTCACCGACCTAACAGGCAGCATGATGGAGGCATAACAGGTAATTGTCACCCTGAAACAAGGAAACAGAGCAACCTTCAAACTCGCACAAAGCGAGATGGGACCCAGGGGATGCATCCATCGGACCTCTGAGTTGCAATGAGAGTTTCCAGGGTTCTTAGATGCTCTGCTAAGGGTAGCCCAGGCAAGGTACTACTAACCAGCGCCCCAAACTACCAAGCGAACTACTAATGGCTGAAACCTCGGGACGTGTACACTCACAGGGGACCTAGTGGAAGACAACCAAATATATAGAAGGGGTACCAACACCAAGGAGCAGGCCCCTTACCAGGCAGTAACAAAAGGTAAAAGAAGAACCCTGCAAGAAGACAACGACCCAGGCGGAACAGAGTCAGCCGCTATAATATGGTGAAAACTAGCTGCACGGTACCTTGTGCCCCTTCCAATGATGACTCCAAGGGCGAGCAATCACCCGAGCAGTAAAAGACTCAATGGAGGCAGACCCTAAGCGTCTTGTGGAAAGTAACCCCAAGCCACAAGGGCAGTACTTACAGGACACCTAGCGAAGAGAACCCTAGGCGCATGCAGCCCAAGTACTCTTGAAATTACTCCTGGCTCGCACACCACCATAGGACAGGACCACACCACAAGGCACAACACTGGAAAATGTCTGGAGCCAGAGTTGCATGACTGCCAGGTCTCACATCACCCACAGAACTGGGGGTGGATAACCAGCACAGTGTGTCTGGAAGGGGAAGGGGAAGCTGCGCAGACAGAGGCACGGTGACAGTTTTGACAATCTCGTTTACTCATTTTTAGTATGGGGAGTTCTGTCCAACAGTTCAGCTTTCAGTAGCAATTTTTAACCAGATAGGGTTTGTTTTGGGGCGCCTACCTTTCTGGGTACCTGACCAAGTCGATGGCAGACATAGACTGCTTCCAACCACATGGGGGTTTCTATATGCCCATTGCTTCTCATGTCTCTCTGAGGAAGGGGGGGGGGGTTAGGTTCTGACTCATGATTCCCGTAGGCCTGAAAACTCCGTTCGCTTGACTGATGCCAGGGTCTAATACATTCATATCAGCCTGGATAGCTCCGGCGAGCAGAAGGGGCTCCCCCAGAAACAGGAACTGCCTCGTATGAGCCAATAGGCCTTTTGCAGTTACCTTCACTCTAATGTTCTCATCTTCCCTAGTATCTTAGCATCATCAGCAAACATGTTCATATAATTCTGCATTCCATCTGGTAGATCGTTTATGTAGACAATGAACATTACCATTGCAAGAACTGAACCCTGTGGTACTCCACTTGTGACATTTCTCTGGTCTGATACATTGCCTCTGATTACTGCCCTCATTTTTCTGTCAGAAAATTTTTCATCCATGATAGAAGCTTACCTGTCACCCCTCCAATATGTTCCAGTTTCCAGAACAACCTCTTATGTTGAACTCTGTCGAAAGCCTTTTCTGTGGGGAGCCCCTACGGCTCCCTGGAGCTTATCGGGCTAATGTATGTTATATTAGACCGGGACATTAGCTAAGGAGTTCAGACCTACCAGGGACCAGCGCCAGAACCTGGCCCCTTCAGAGATGTTTCAGGGAGCAATGGTCCTGGAAAACCCCTTTGTGGTTGGGGGTTTTCCTTATCTGCCATCGACCGGGGTCAGGCACCCAGAAAGGTAGGCATAACAAAACAAACCCCACATGGTAAAAAACTAAAACAAAAACCGAACAGAGAGGTAGAAAATCCCTACAATCCCAAGGAAACAAGCAAACAAGCAAACATCACACTTTACTGCCGCGCTGATCTTACGAGCAGCTCTCCCCGCCCCGAGAGGGGGAGGGGGGAGCCCCGGACCTACCATGCCGGCTGCCAAGCTTCAGTTCGCAAGCTAATGTCAAGCGGGATAGACGCTTTTCTGGCCTCAGTTTCCTAGGCGGTGTTTGCCTTGTGTGGCGTTCACTGCCATGTGTTGTGTTGTGCGGTGACCAGGAGTACCTCATCAGTGCCGGGGCTGCATGCGCTTAGTGGCTGACTTCCCTAAGCACCCTGTGAGTACTGCCCTTGCGTTACAGGGTTATCTTCCCTGGGGCGTTCGGGAACCATTCCCGTAGAAGTTCTTGCTGCTCGGCATTTGCCTCGCCCTTGGGGCCAGCTGGGGCTTGGGGCCCCTTGTTTGGCCCTGGGTAGGGACTGGTATTGTGCTGGTTAGGGCGTCAAGGTGTTGCGCAACCTGCCACCTAAGCGGCGACCGGTTCCTGTTGCCTCTGGAGACGGTGTACTTTTGCTGGGTTTTTCTTCTGTTTTTTTTTTCATTTGTCTGGTGAGGGTCTGCCTAGTGTGGCTATAGTTCCACTGGTAGTGTTTGGTGGCCCTCTGCTAGGCCCCATGATTGTACATGTCGCAGGGGTTTTCAGTGTTATACTCTATCTTCTTGAGGTTATCTTGAGATGAATTCGGGGCGTTTTAGTGTCCCTGTGGCCATGTCCTCGACCAGGCCTCTACCCCCAGGAAGCAGCCTGTGACAGCTGACTAACACCCAGGTACCTATTTTACTGCTAGGTAACAGGGGCATAGGGTGAAAGAAACTCTGCCCATTGTTTCTCGCCGGCACCTGGGATCGAACCCAGGACCACAGGATCACAATTCCAGTGTGCTGTCCGCTCAGCCGACCGGCTCCCACCCCCCTTGGGCTCTACACCTTGTTAATTTTGAGTGTTTAACCAGTTAGCAACACCTTGCCCGGGTTTCCCATAGTTGTTACCCCTACGGGCCTTGGAAACCCCTGTCGGGGCTTTGTGGACCATTGTATGTGTCTTCTGGGTCCCAACCCGTCTTGTACGGGATAGTTGGTTGCTGTGCCCTTGTCTCTGGGTGACAGTCGCCATTTTTACCTCCGTCATGTTGCCTGTTGCGTCACTGATACCTTGACCTGGAGTCTTGCTAGAGAGATTCTCTGCTTGTTCTCCAGTACTCTCCTGATGTTATTACTGTTCAGAGTACAGGCGGCATCCGTGTTGCAGGCTACGTTAAGTTGCTGCAACATGCTAGGTTGGTTTCCCCCTCGGATGCCCCGAGGCCACCCCGTTTTGGTTAAGTGCTGTTCGCCCCTTTCCTCCCTGTTCCCGGCTCTGGACCATTTCCGGGTTTCGGGTTCGGGATTTAGTTGTGGCCGAGACTCGGCGGTTTCGGGGGCTGCCGCATTCAGGTTGGGACAGAAGTTTTCGAGCCTGTTCCTCCTGCCAAGGCTTCTGGGTCTTACCAGCGGCCCTTTCTTGCTGCCTTTCCCATGGACTCTTCCTTTTCTTTAAGGGCGGAGGGCTTGGAGGACGGCTCTGCCCCAGGGCCTCTGTTGCTGGTTCCCGGGACTGTGGGGGATGCCTGCTAGCAGTTCTAGGGTGGTTTGCCCCTGCCTGGGTTTTCTGATTTGGGCGGAGTTTTTCGCCCATCCAGTCTGCTTGCTTCCCACTTTTGCTGGCGTGTTTTCGTATCTTTCGCGTCAGTTACAGCCCTATGTTCTGGCTGCCGGTTTCCCGGTGTGGCCACCAGGTGGCGTTGCAGTTTGTTTACATGCGCCTGGGTATGCAAGCGAGCTTCTTGGGTGAGTTTTTCACCTTTTTTCAGGGGTTTTATTCTCCTGTTGTCATTTCTTTGCTTTTCTGGTGTTTTCTGCCCGTTTCCTGTTCCTCTGGGAACGTTTGACTGTTGATTTTACACTGGGTTTCCCATTTTGTCTGTTTTGGGTCTGGGCCATTGGGTTTGGGGTCAGTGTCCCTGGCTGTTATGCTTGCTCCCACACCTTGTCCCTCGGTTTTTGGTCTGTTATGACCGTTTCCCTGGGGATTCTGTCTGGGGCTGTGCTTTGCCTTTCTGTGGTGTTTCTCCACCGGCAAATGTGGTGGTTTGCGCTCCCCCTGGTTTGATTCTGGGTTCCTTTGAGTTCTTTGGTTTCGTTCCGGAGGTTTCTTCCTCTTGGGCCCCCTTTGTGGGTTCAGGGGGCTTTGTTTCCTCGTGTGTGACCTGGTTCTGCCTTCTGGAGTTCCGGGGTCTTCCTGGCTTGCAGACAGATCTTTTTGGGTCTTGGCACGTGTTGTGGTCGTGCTGGGACTTTGAGGTTTTTGTTGTCGAGGTGGGCCTTTTGATGCAGTTTTGTGCCTTCTTTGCCTGGCCAGCGTGTGCTCTCTGCCCACTGGTCAGTGATTTTCTTTTCTAGTAAATGTAATTACCTAAGTGTAATTACCTAAGTGTAGTTACAGGATGAGAGCTACGCTCGTCGTGTCCCATCTTCCCAGCATTCTTTGTCATATAACGCTTTGAAACTACTGACGGTCTTGGCCTCCACCACCTTCTCACCTAACTTGTTCCAACCGTCTACCACTTTATTTGCGAAAGTGAATTTTCTTATATTTCTTCGGCATCTGTGTTTAGCTAGTTTATATCTATGACCTCTTGTTCTTGAATTTCCAGGTCTCGGGAAATCTTCCCTGTCGATTTATCAATTCCTGTTACATTTTGACGTAGTGATCTATCACCTCTTTCTCATCTGTCTTCTAGTTTTGGCATATTAATGCCTTAACCTCTCCTCGTCTATTGCGTGTGTGGTAATTACCTAAGTGTAATTACCTAAGTGTAGTTACAGGATGAGAGCTACGCTCGTGGTGTCCCGTCTTCCCAGCACTCTTTGTCATATAACGCTTTGAAACTACTGACGGTTTTGGCCTCCACCACCTTCTCACTTAACTTGTTCCAACCGTCTACCACTCTATTTGCGAAGGTGAATTTTCTTACGTTTCTTCGGCATCTGTGTTTAGCTAGTTTAAATCTATGACCTCTTGTTCTTGAAGTTCCAGGTCTCAGGAAATCTTCCCTGTCGATTTTATCAATTCCTGTTACTATTTGTACGTAGTGATCATATCGCCTCTTTTTCTTCTATCTTCTAGTTTTTGCATATTTAATGCCTCTAACCTCTCCTCATAGCTCTTGTCCCTCATTTCTGGGAGCCACTTAGTGGCATGTCGTTGCACCTTTTCCAGTTTGTTGATGTGCTTCTTAAGATAAGGCACCATACAACCGCTGCATATTCCAGCTTTGGTCTAATAAAGTCGTGAACAATTTCTTTAGTATTTCTCCATCCATGTATTTAAAAGCAATCTTAGGTTAGAAAGTGTAGCATAGGCTCCTCGCACAATGTTCTTGATGTGGTCCTCAGGTGACAGTTTTCTATCTAAAACCACCCCTAGATCCCTTTCTTTATCAGAATTCTTTAAAGATTTCTCACATAATTTATAGGTTGTGTGGGGTCTATGTTCACCATTCCACATTCCATAACATGGCATTTATTCACATTAAATTCCATTTGCCAAGTGTTGCTCCAAATACTTATTTTGTCCAGGTCTTCTTGAAGGGCATGACAATCATCTAGTTTCTTATCTTCCCTATTAACTTAGCATCATCAGCAAACATGTTCATGTAATTCTGTATCCCTCTGGTAGATCGTTATGTAGACCATGAACATTACCGGTGCAAGACTGAACCCTGTGGTACTCCACTCGTGACATTCCTCCAATCCGATACCTGCCTCTGATACGGCCCTCATTTTTCTGTCATTTAGGAAATTTTTCATCCATGNGGGTGGTCGTAAGACGAGATCTTTCAAAAGAAGATAGAGAGAAGCTGAAACTGAACCTCGCCGAGGCAAAACGTTTAAATGAGAGCAGGAATGAAGAAGAAATCAATTTTTTTCTACAAAGTGATAGGGGTAGGCAGACCAGTAAAGTGGTACATAAAGCAAACCAACAAAATCATTAGAGAAAGGGGAGTGAAAAATAAGATGATGGGGAACAAGTTCCTGAAGATTGCATACACCAACATAGATGGAGTAAGGTCAAAGATACTGGAGTTAAGTGATATAATACAGCTGCAGACACCAGACATTGTTGCACTCACGGAGACAAAACTTGAAGATGTTATTTTAAATGAGGTCATATTCCCAAGGGGCTACTCAATTTGGAGACGGGACAGAAAAATTAGGAAAGGCGGTGGCGTTGCTGTGCTGGTAAAAGAACACCTAAAGGTGAAGGAAATAATGACTGCCAATCCACAAGAAGTTGACATAATAGCACTAGAGATCTGCCATGAGGATGATAAACTAATGATAATAAATGCATATAGTCCACCGCCAAGCAGCACATGGTCAAAGGAGGAGCTAGATAGTAAACGAGAAGGTCTTATAACAATAATGAGAGAGATTATAGCGAGAGCGGATAACGATAGATCACGACTGTTGATAGTCGGTGACTTCAACTTGAAATCCATAGACTGGGAAGCATATGAAGCTAAAACAGAAGATTTTTGGACCTGTAGATTTGTAGACCTCATCCTGGAAACATTCTTGTATCAACATGTTAAACAAGCTACGAGGATGAGGAAAGGGGACGTTCCCTCCATGCTAGATTTGATATTTACCAGGAAGGAGGAAGAGATATTTGACATTCAGTACCTTCCTCCCTTGGGTAAAAGTGACCATGTCTTTTTGGGAATAAAGTATGCAATGCGTTATAATCTGGAAGAAAATAAGGAGGTTGAAGCAGTTGAAAAACCAGACTTCAGGAGAGGACATTATGGTGACCTTAGAAATTTTTTTAGTGAGTATAATTGGACAGACTTGATGCTAGGCAAGGAAGTGAATGAGATGTATGTCAAGTTTTGTGAAATATATGATAAAGGCACAAAAAAATTTATACCAAAACAGAGATGCAGAACTAGAAAACAGGATTGGTTCAATAGAAATTGCGAGAGGGCTAGAGACCAAAAGACACAAAAATGGAATCAATACAGGAAGAGGCCGAACCCCCAAACATACCAGCGATACAAAGATGCGAGAAACAACTACACGGCAGTGAGGAGAGAGGCAGAAAGAAATTTTGAAAAAGGGATTGCAGACAAATGTAAAACAGAACCAGGTCTATTCTATAAATTCATAAACAACAAATTGCAGGTAAAGGATAATATTCAGAGGTTGAAAATGGGAAATAGATTCACGGAAGATGAAAAGGAAATGTGTGAAACACTAAACGAAAAGTTCCAAAGTGTGTTTGTACAAAATGAAATCTTTAGGGAACCAGACACAATAAGAATTCCAGAGAACAACATAGAGCACATAGAGGTGTCTAGAGACGAAGTGGAAAAAATGCTAAAGGAGCTAGGTAAGAACAAAGCAGTTGGTCCAGATGGAGTTTCACCATGGGTTCTGAGAGAATGTGCACCTGAGCTCAGCATTCCACTTCAACTGATTTTTCAGGCATCCCTGTTTACAGGAGCTGTAGCTGATGTGTGGAAAAAGGCTAACATAGTTCCAATCTACAAAAGTGGAAACAGGGAAGACCCCCTTAATTATAGACCTGTATCATTGACAAGTGTAATAGTCAAAATATTGGAAAAAATAATTAAAACTAAATGGGTAGAACACCTCGAGGAAAACGATATAATATCAGACAGACAGTATGGTTTTCGATCTGGAAGATCCTGTGTAACGAACTTGCTCAGTTTTTATGATCGAGCCACAGAGATTTTACAAGAAAGAGATGGTTGGGTTGACTGCATCTATCTGGACCTAAAAAAGGCTTTCGACAGAGTTCCCCATAAGAGGTTGTTCTGGAAACTGGAACATATTGGAGGAGTGACAGGTAAGCTACTAACATGGATGAAAAATTTCCTAACTGACAGAAAAATGAGGGCCATAATCAGAGGCAAGGTATCGGATTGGAGGAATGTCACGAGTGGAGTACCTCAGGGTTCAGTTCTTGCACCGGTAATGTTCATTGTCTACATAAACGATCTACCAGTGGGAATACAGAATTACATGAACATGTTTGCTGATGATGCTAAGATAATAGGGAAGATAAGAAACCTAGATGATTGTCATGCCCTTCAAGAAGACCTGGACAAAATAAGTATTTGGAGCAACACTTGGCAAATGGAATTTAATGTGAATAAATGCCATGTTATGGAATGTGGAATTGGAGAACATAGACCCCACACAACCTATAAATTATGTGAGAAATCTTTAAAGAATTCTGATAAAGAAAAGGATCTAGGGGTGGTTTTAGATAGAAAACTGTCACCTGAGGACCACATCAAGAACATTGTGCGAGGAGCCTATGCTACACTTTCTAACCTCAATATTGCTTTTAAATACATGGATGGAGAAATACTAAAGAAATTGTTCACGACTTTTATTAGACCAAAGCTGGAATATGCAGCGGTTGTATGGTGCCCATATCTTAAGAAGCACATCAACAAACTGGAAAAGGTGCAACGACATGCCACTAAGTGGCTCCCAGAAATGAAGGACAAGAGCTACGAGGAGAGATTAAAGGCATTAAACATGCAAAAACTAGAAGATAGAAGAAAAAGAGGTGATATGATCACTATATTCAAAATAGTAACAGGAATCGATAAAATTGACAGGGAAGAATTCCTGAGACCCGGAACTTCAAGAACAAGAGGTCATAGATTTAAACTAATGAAACAAAGCTGCCGGAGAAATATACGAAAATTCACTTTTGTAAACAGAGTGGTAGACGGTTGGAACAAGTTAAGTGAGAAGGTGGTGGAGGCCAGGACCGTCAGTAGTTTCAAAGAGTTATATGACAAAGAGTGCTGGGAAGACGGGACACCACGAGCGTAGCTCTCATCCTGTAACTACACTTAGGTAATTACACTTAGGTAATTACACACACACACACACACAGTATATACATGTATACAATATTTTTTCCAATTATTGGGGGAGGGATTCTGGTCAGTATTTTATCTCGAAATTATGTACTGTGTGGCAGGGTTTTCATCTAGTAAATCGAAGCTCTTGGGCCACTAGCTGTGGGAGTGGTGCATCTCATCCTGGAGACATCTTTCTAACATTGGGTCTTCTAACATTTTGTTGGTGTTCCACATTCTGATGGCTTGGTGCTGTAGTCTGATGTTTAGTGGCTGTATACTCCTGTATAGTGGAGTTTATAGGGGGTCCAGTGTGGAGGATCAGGAGATAGAGGTAGCGGGGAGGGTGCGGGATTGGGGGTCTAGGGGAGGGACCGGGGGTAACCAGCTCCTGTGTTAGTCCTAGTCGGAACTCGGACGCTCGCCCACTCACGCCACCGCTACTGCTTCTGCTACGCACTCACCTACTCTGCCACCCGTCCTGTTACTCATCTGCCCACCCACTGTTTCCTGACCGCCCTGTTACCCACCCGCTCTGTGCCTGCCCTGCCACTTACCTCATTAGTTTACCCTTGCCACCCACCTCCTTAGTCTACCATCAGCCACCCATTCATTCTACTGCTTGCACGCCCACCCAATATGCCTACTCTGCCAACTCACTCACTCTCACCTGCCCACCTACTTGCTCTTCCTTAACATGATTCTAGGGCTGGTGTTTCTGAAAGATTTCCTCCCCTCCCCCCCCTCTCCACCAGCTTCCCTGTCCCACTCACCTACCATCCATCTATTCAGTTCCCCCCCCTACTATCCATCCATCCTTTTTCACCCACCATCCATACATCCAGTCCTCTTACCATCCATAAATCTATCTAGTCCCCTCACCATCCATCCAGTCCTTGACCATCCCTCTAATCCCCTCACCATTCATCCAGTCCTCCTACCATCTGTCCTGTTGTCCTCCCAAATACAATATTCAAGTGCGATCGTCACTAGGCGAGTGAAACTGGTAAACTGCACTGCCTCGTCCCGTGCCCCACCCCTCACCCAGCAGAAGAAATTGAGCTCTAGAACCAAAAAATTTGAAAACAGGGACATTCGAAAACCGAAGTTCCACTGTATATACAAGCTCTATCTAAAAATCCAACATTCTGCTTGTAACTCATTTTGTATGTATGTACTTTTACCTAAATAAAGAATTATTATTATTATTATTATTATTATTATTATTATTATTATTATTATTATTATTATCATCAGATTGGAGGTTTGCTGTGTCCTCTACATTGTTTACTCATGAATATCCTAGTGTCATCTGCAAAGGATGATACAGTGCTATAATTTGTATGCTTGTCTGTCTGATATGAGGATGAGAAAAGGTACTGGGACAAGCACAGTACCTTCTTATCTTGAGGTTATCTTGAGATGATTTCGGGGTTTTTTTTTTTTTTAGTGTCCCCGCGGCCCGGTCCTCGACCAGGCCTCCACCCCCAGGAAGCAGCCCGTGACAGCTGACTAACACCCAGGTACCTATTTGCTGCTAGGTAACAGGGGCATAGGGTGAAGGAAACTCTGCCCATTGTTTCTCGCCGGCGCCTGGGATCGAACCCAGGACCACAGGATCACAAGTCCATCGTGCTGTCCGCTCAGGCAACCGGCTCCCCAACCTTGACTTTGTTGAGTATTTCACAAAGCTGATGAATATTGTTTTGGGTTCTGTATATTAGAAAGTTAAAGATCGTTCTCCCTGCTTTTCCAGTAATTCCTTTGTGCACATTTTATGTACAATAACACTATGGTCACATTTGTTGAAAACTTTTGCAAAATCTGTGTATATTACATCAGCATTTTGCTTGTTTTACCTGGCATCTAAGGCCATGTAATAGAGGCTTACCAATTGTGAGAGGCAGAAACGCCCTGTCCTAAAACTATGTTGCCCAGGGTTATGTATGCACTGTGATTCCATGTGTTTTGTGATCTTACTTCCTAGCACTCTTTTTAAGAATTTTTTGATGTGAAATATTTGCATGCTATTGGTTTATTAATTTTTGCCTCTGCATTACTACCTATTTTGTAAAATGGCATGATCTCCACTGTTTTAGGTATGTCGGGGAATACAGCACTCTACACTCTTATTGTGCAGCACTGGCATGTGGGCATGATCTTGTTTACTGTTTGTGTTTATTTGTACCTTTCAGTTGTCTGTTTTGTCTTGCTCACCTTTCAGGCAGCTATTTCCTTGGTTAAAGTGATTTAGCATCCTCTGCTCTCTGCACCTCTGTGAGCGAATCAGGTTTTGGCCTCCGGTTTTGGACGGCTATTAATGACTCGCAATGGCTTATGCAATTTGATAGTTGTTGATCTATCTAGAATCTTTCCCAGAAAATAGCTGTGTACTGAAAATTCTGGTTATTTAGTATCTAATTTATTTAACATTTTTGCTTTTCCCTTATTGTATTCACATATCTCTAGAAAATACTGACACCTGCACGTACCGTAAATGAAAGAATTGAGCCGATGAAACTTCCCTCATCATATCTGCTTAGTTTAGAGATGACAGACTCTAATACTGATAGAAGTTTAGCAACCATTCCTTGAGTCATAGAGCTACTAGTTCTCTCGATGAGGTCATCGATTTTGGTATGATATTGGTGCTGAAAAAAAATTGAAAGCATTTAAGGATACTGTAAATGGAAAAAAAAACAAAATATGACATGAAAGAACTAAACACACTGGCAATATTTATAGGTCTATAAAGATATTATCCCACATACAGTACTATAAATGTTTATCATTAAAATTTTAGGAAGTGATGAGTTATACACATTGTATTGCTGGAGAAGCATACAAAATCTCTACAGAAACCTGAAACTGAAGTCTCTTCATCAGTGAATTCCACATCTCTAGCAACATTCATGCTTGTTAATCTTTAATAAATTTGCAAGAAAAATATTACCTAATTCCAAGCATTCTTATTAAATTTTTAGCAGGTTAATATAATTTTCAAAACCCCTCCACTAGGGTCAGTTACTAAAGATAATCAGAATATATAGAATGTCATATGTAATGAAACTCTACTTCCTGTGCGGCCGTTTGGCAGCCCTGAGAGCTTATGGAATTGGTATGACAGAACCCTCTATTCATATTATTCCCCTTGAGATTTGCATGGCCTACTGGGAACCAGAAACAGAATCAGGTTACCTCAATGATAGAAAAGGGCTTACTTGTGGGAGAATTAGGCAGATGATCATGATTTGCGAACGAGGAGCATCAGCGGCATATCACCTACATAAATCATCTACCAGTTGGTATACAGAATTATATGAACATGTTTGCTGATGATGCTAAGATAATAGGAAGGATAAGAAACTTGGATGATTGTCATGCCCCTCAAGAAGACCTGGACAAAATATGTATATGGAGCACCACTTGGCAAATGGAATTTAATGTGAATAAATGCCATGTTATGGAATGTGGAATAGGAGAACATAGACCTCACACAACCTATAAATTATGTGAGAAATCTTTAAAGAATTCTGATAAAGAAAGAGATCTAGGGGTGGTTCTAGATAGAAAACTATCACCTGAGGACCACATGAACATTGTGCGAGGGGCCTATGCCACGCTTTCTAACTTTAGAATTGCTTTTAAATACATGGATGGCGAAATACTAAAGAAATTGTTCACGACTTTTGTTAGGCCAAAGCTAGAATATGCAGCTGTTGTGTGGTGCCCATATCTTAAGAAGCACATCAACAAACTGGAAAAGGTGCAAAGACATGCTACTAAGTGGCTCCCAGAACTGAAGGGCAAGAGCTACGAGAAGAGGTTAGAGGCATTAAATATGCCAAAACTAGAAGACAAAAGAAAAAGAAGTGATATGATCACTACGTACAAAATAGTAAGAGGAATTGATAAAATTGATAGGGAAGATTTCCTGAGACCTGGAACTTCAAGAACAAGAGGTCATAGATTTAAACTAACTAAACAAAGATGCCGAAGAAATATAACAGAGTGGTAGATGATTGGAACAAGTTAAGTGAGAAGGTGGTGGAGGCCAAAACTGTCAGTAGCTTCAAAGCGTTATATGACAAAGAGTACTGGGTAGACGGGACACCACGAGCGTAGATCTCATCCTGTAACTACACTTGGGTAATTACTTAAGTAATTACCTGCCTATGTGTCACACAAGCACAGTGAGGATAAGTGACATTTATTATGTAACAAAAGGCCATAACACAGCTGGACTGCCAGAAACCTCAAGCCCAGATATTAGCCAATGGCATGTTTGTAACATAAGCCAGAGCTAACAAAAATTCTGTTTTGATGAACAAATCCTCAGAGGAAGGAGAAACACAAATTTGAGGGGAGACAAAATATATTAAAACATAATCCAATGACAAAGTACATAGGTAAAAATTATTGATAGCTGGCTAGAGTAGGAAAATCATGTGTTGCGTGTAATGAAATGCCCTTTTCTGGTGGGCTCCTAGTAGTTTATCTAACATATGCACTGGCTAACTAAGCCTTAAACCCTGACACCAGGCCTCTGAGACCCAGAACCAGAATCCCGAGCTCATTGATTGACCCAAAACTAGGTAAAAATTTACCAGAGAGCATAGGAACAAGAAAACAAGTGACTGCTCAAATGGAAAAATGTTTCCTCAGTAAACATGACAAATGATTGTTTCCATGGGATAAACATCCTAACTATCAGGCACCTGACCCCCACCAGGTGACAGCCCAGGTCACCGTCACTACACTGTCACTAGGACATATTATGAAAAGGTAGATGGGACAAACCTCATTAACAACTAGACTTGTGTGAATTCTAAGAATACTGCAATGTAAAAGACAATGCAGAAAATGGAAAACAATAATCACTGAACTGACTGGTGCACCAGAATCCTCCCCCACTTCAGAACTGCTTTTAAATACGTGAATGGTAAAATATTAAAGAAATTGTTCACAACTTTGTGAGACCATAATTGGAATATGCAGTTGTTGTATAGTGCTCATATCTCAAGAAGCACATAAATTTTCTAGAAAAGGTCTAAATACATGCTCCTAATTGCATCTAGAACTGGAAAACGTGAGCTATGAGGAAAGACTAGAGGTGTTAAATATGCCAAAGTTAGAAGAAAGAAGGAAAAAAGTGTGGATTTGATTACTGCATACAAAATAGTAAAATGAATTGACAAAGAGGAATTCCTGAAGCCTGCATCTTCAAGAACAAGAGGTCATAGATTCAAGCTAAGGAAACAAAGGTGCCCAAAAAAATATTAGAAAGTCCTTCTTTGCAAGCAGAGTGGTAGACGGTTGGAACAAGTTAAGGGAGAAGGCGGTGGATGCCAAAACCATCACTAGTTTCAAAGTGTCATATGACAAAGAGTACTGGGAAAATGGGACACCATGAACATAGCTCTCATCCTGTAATTTCATTTGGATAATTACCCCAACTAGGAGTGAGAACTTTCCTGTCTGAGAAAAGAATAGGGAAGAAAAGGTGAACAACTAGGAAAGCAACCAAGCAGACTTCTGGAGATGGTCCAACACAGCCCACCTGCAGACATTATGGGCCATATAGAATTTTGTCATCATATCCCTAAGGAGCATCATCATTTTGTCATCATGTTCCCAAGTTGTGAACAACTTGGGAACAGCATCTTGGGCAATTGTGGTAAACAATGCAGCAAAAGAAAAACTGGGAGCCACCAAACCAAACGTGGAACATAACTACCAAGAAGAACTCCTGAACCATATATGACCTGAGGACCTCCATCAATAAGCCCCAACCCCATCTATACAACCTTAGTCATATCAAGTTCATATCTTCATATGAACATATCATATGGTTCATATCTTATGGTTCCTATAAAAAGTATTAATAAAAAACACTCACCACATCAACTCCATCGACGGCACAAAGTTTGAAAGACTGATTCTTGGCATCAAGAATAACATTGACCATGGCACACATTTCAGATGGGAGCACATAATCTGTTGAGACAAAACCAGTGCCTTTTTTAAGCCACTGCTGAAATGCCTGGTCTGTCCGAGTAATACACGACTCGATCATGTCACATGCCATCAACTGTTGGGCAAAATTTGTTAATATTAATAAATACATATTAATTAGTAAAAAAATATATATTTTTTGTCATTACTCAAATAACATTCAAAATTTAATTCAGCAAAAAACTAGTGTTGAATGTAATGAAACGCCATTTTCTGGGTGAGTCCCGGAGACTCCCCAGAGCTATCCAGGCTGAATGGATATGTAAAACTTTCTGGAATCAGTCAATGTGCACGGAGTTCTTGCCTACTGGGGACCATGTGCCAGAACCTGGCCCCCCCTTAAGAAAGGCACGAGGATAATGGCCTATAGAAATACCCATGTGGTTGGGAGCATTCTATGTCTGCCATCGACTGGATCTGGCACCCAGAAAGGTTGGTGCCTCAAAATGACCCCCTATTCTGGTGAAACTATTGCTACAGAAAGCCGAACAAGTGGACAGGACTTCCCCAAACGAAAATTAGCAAACGAGCATGACATCATCATGTTGCCGAATCGCTGTCTGCGCAACCCCTCTTTCTCGGGAGGAGGAAGGGAGAGCCCCAGACCCCTATGCCAGCAATCCATCCTTCAGTTTTAAGGCTGGATGTCAAAATACGCGAAAACACCGCCGACCGGAGGGTGGGAGGGATGCTGGAGAGCCTCTGGGACTCGGCTAGAAAATGGCGTTTCCTTACATTCAACGCTGGTTTTCTGAGGGGAGCCTCGTCGGTTCCTCAGAGCTAACTACCCAAGAACAAGGAAAAACAGGGACTTACCCGGGTGGCGGTCAGTCCTCACTCCTCAACGCGAAGCAGAGACAACTGGCTGCAACCGCCGACCCAATGCAACGGAGGCCCAACGAAGTCCAGGGACATTGACAAGGTAGCAAGCGGCCAGGACCCTGTTTGACCTCCAAAAACCCTGGGCCGGAATAGCAACCCAAGACATGTTGTCAAAGACGGCAGACAAATCAGCAAACTTACGAACGTCGTGGGCACGAGGATAGACTCCAGGCTGGCTATCCTGGAGTCTACCTCCAGGCTTGCTAGCCTTAGTAATCCTGCAGACGACCTCCAGGCTGGCTAGCCTTAATAATCCTGCGGACGACCACCAGGCTGGCTAGCCTTAATAATCCTGCGGACGACCTGGGAGACCCGAGCCCTGGAACAGGGAAGAATGGAAATCGGATCAACCCACAGCCCATTCCCGGCCACCAAAGCTGTGGCCCACAAATAATGGTGGAGAGCTGCAACCAGACACAAGATATGATGCACTCCCAGCCTGACCAAGCATCAAATACCCAAGGAGTCCTCCAGAAAGCAGCAGTCTCATTCTTTGCCAGGAAAGAAGGAGATGGCTGCAACCGAACAACCGTACCACCAGGACCACAAGAGCAGAAACCCCTGTGCCGGAGGAGAGCATGAAGCTCCCCAACCTGACCCCCAGAGGTCAATGCCAACAGGAAAAGAGCATTGGAAGAACAATCCTGAACCGAAGGGGGCCACCACAAACCAAGAAGAGAGAAAAGAGAGCACCCGGTCAAAGGACCAGGAGGGCTCAGGTGATGCACGAGGTGAAACAACGCACGTGACAACTTGTGGAACGGAGCAAATGTAACATCAATACTGAACGTAAGCTGGAGCGGCTCCTCCAGCGCCGCACAATAGGAGGCGACAGTATTCAGCACGAGATGACGGTCCTGAAACAACAACAACAGGAAGGACAAAACAACCCTATCAGAGACCGAATTACACCTATGCAGTGATAGGAAAAACTGGAAGGACCGCCAGGAAACCTCATACTGCCACCGAGACGGAGTACGCAGATGGGAGACTAACAACAAAGCCACCTGCGCCCCACATAAATAGTGATAGACTCGAGTCAGAAAGACCAGATGCGAAGACTTGAAGAGAAAAGCGAACTAGCCTCGTGACGGGCAGGACCGATCTCCTGAAAGAGGTGGAGCCACGGGAAGACCCTTGGGTTCGGACACCAAGCAGCGCCTGAGGCCTTCTCCCCCTCAGGGGGGGGGGGAGAAGAGGTACAGGTAACCCCACCTTGTCCAGTCCTGCCTGAAGGCATCGACTCTGATGGCCTCGCAGTCAGGAAAGGGCGCCATATATACCGGGAGATGCCGACGCAAAGAGATCCACTTATTGAAGCCCGAACACCCGGCAGAGCCAATGGAACAAGTCGGCGTCGATTGTCCATTCCGTGGACAGGGGAATGAACCAGGACAGGCCATCTGCCAGGACACTGGTCACCCAGCAGATGAGTCACCCGAAGAGACCAGCCCCAAAGAGCCAAGGACTGAATCGAACCCCAGCGGTTCAGGCAATGAACCACCTGGAAACAGTCCGAATGAAGCCAAACCGTCAATCCGCAAGAGACCCGAATACTCTGGAGCGACATCCACGCAGCTGCGAACTCCCACACCATGCTGTGAGCCTGACAGGGACAGAACCCACCGCCCCTGGCCGGCCTGGTCAGCACTGGTCACAAAGCACCAGCCATGAGATGACGAGTCCGTGAACACATCGAGCAAGGACTCATGTAGGCGCCAAGGCACTGAACCCTGAAAAACCCGAAGAGAAAGCTGGCGACGCAGAAACCGACACAAAATCCCTGAAAGCTGAACCCAGCAGTCATGAGAGAGGCGGAAGGGATATCATTGAAGGAACCAGAACAGTCAACGAAGTCACACCCGACCCAGCGGGTAGACCATCATGGCCAAGTTCAGGCTCCTGCACAAACCCCTGAGCAACCACCACATTACCCGGGAGCCCCTCAGAAACGGGCGAAGGTGGGAATGCAGACGAAGCAGAGCTCCCAGAGGAAGAGACAAGGAAGCAGCCCAAGCGTCCCACACAAGACCCAGCCAAGACCAAGCCTGATAGGGAACCAGACGGGACTTCTGCCCATTCACCAAGAACCAGAACCCTGCGAGCTGTGAAAGACCAAATCCCTGGCGAGCAGACATACAGACAGACTGGGAGCCCAAACCAGCCAGTCATCGCGGTAGGCCAGAACCCGAACATCTAATAGATGCAGGCGGGCCACCACGACCTGAGTAAGTCGAGTGAAAATGCCAGGTGCCAGATTCAAGCCGAATAGAAGGCAACGAAAGCGGAAACTTTGACTTCCCCCCACAAAACCGAGCCAGTCCCTGAACCGCATATGAATCGGGATGTGCCAATACGTGTCCTGGAGGTCCAGGGACACCATCCAAGTGCCCAGCTCCAACAGAAGATGGACCTGGGACAGAGTAGTCATCTGAAAAGAGGGGCAATAAACCCACGGGTTCAGACGAGACAAATCCAGAATGAACTGGAGGTCCGCACAGTCCCGTTTCAGGACCTGAAACAGGTGGGAGATTGACCTGAGGGACGATGATGTTTCGACCACGCCCAGGGAAAGTCACTCTGAGACGACTTGACAGAGCTCAGGAGAAGAGGCCTGCCCCCACCAGAGTGGTACGAACCCCCTGAAGGAGGAGCCACCCAAAGCCACCATAGGCCACACGAAATCACCCAAAAGGCCCACGAATCGTAGGACCAGGCACAAGCAAACAGAACGAGTCTCCCTGCCACCGCCCTGCCAATGGAACGAACCACGAAAGTTTTATCAAAGTCAGGGGGCTTCAGTAATACTATCACTGCTAAATAATAGCAGTATCATTTATATTATCGCATTTGTAGGCGATGCTGTGGTCACAAGCTGAACAGCGGTGCTGTGAGCTCGTGCTGCGTGCGCCAGCCTTGGTGGCTTGCTCAATACTGACGCTCTCACACCCAAGAATGTTGGGCTGGATTTTTTTTCTAGGTGGCATCTGGCAACTATCAGTCGTGGCTGTACTATAGTTGCCCCTATCCCAGGCGGGGCGTTTAAATTATAGCGCTAAACACGAAATCATATATAAATGATGTGCGCGGTTTCGGTTTTGTCACTGATATCATTTATATATGATATGCGCGGTTTGAGGGTTAAAAAAAACTGGTGCTACTATGTACAGTATTACTATTACAAATATTATGTCCCCCACTCCCCTTTTCTCACACTGTATTACTTGTTAATTTATCCCTATCTAACTTTGGTATCTGTGCAAAGGGCTCAACTACTGAATACTACGTTAAATCTGTCATAACCCAGCAAAATTGAGCTATCAGAACTATAGCAGATTCATTCTTTAGAGAACATTCAGCCCCTCTGTTTAACCCCTTAACTGCGTTGCCTCCAAATATGACACCCCCGTGGTGCGCAGGAAATAAATTCTCTGGAAAAAATTCTTTTTTCTTTTTAAAGTGTCAAAAACCCTTCCCTCAGTATGGCTATGTAAAAAAAGGTCGAAATTGTACTTACTTTGGCTGCTATGGGGTCCGTAAGTTGGGGTGTGACGTCATCATTCCCCGTGCTCCCGTGCCGTAAGCTCCCAGGGCGGGTGGGGTGCTCGGGGCGGGGTGCGCGAGTTGCCGCGAATATATTTTCGTTCATTTTTTTCGCACAGTTCCAAATACATTTTATTTGTTTTTACGTGCTAATCCTATGTATAGTGAACACGTACACTATATTATGGATGTAAAACATCCGTACTGTCCGAAGACACTGTGTTACGTGCATGACACTTGTGTACACATATGCAGCACATATTTACTATGTATCATGCTAATTTATGTATATATACAATCTATTTACACACTATACACTGTCACACACTATATACATTCACCATCAACACACTCAGAACACCGCGAGTGAGAGCTGCCACACCCAGCCAGCCCTCCCTCACTTCTCCAACATTGTATTCGCCAACTTTGCCCCCTCCCATCATACAGTTATTCACACCAATGTTTCATGTTCATTTATGTATATTTACAACATATGTACACACTATACACTGTCACACACCATATACATTTACCATCAACACATTCAGAACCTCGCGTAGCAGCTGCTTCGCCAATAGGAGCTGCCTCGTATGGGCCAATAGGAGCTGCCTCATATGGGCCAATAGGAGCTGCCTCATATGGGCCAATAGCAGCTGCCTCGTATATGCCAATAGCAGCTGCCTTCGTATGGGCCAATAGGAGCATTTGGCCATGAACACATTCAGAACACCTCGAGTGAGAGCAGCCACACCCAGCCAGTCTCCCTCACTCCAACATCTTACTCGCCAACATTGCTCCTCCCACCATACTGTTATAGTTCTTATTACACATGTTCTATATACCTATCTACATGTTTTATTTACCAGAACTATGCAAGTAAGCCGGTATTGTGTCCAAACAGTACAGTGGCCACCATACACTGCATGAAAAATCACACAGCAGACGACGCTACGATTACGTCACATCCCTCACCAAAATAGCTCCTCTCAACATTCTCCTGTTGCTGTTCTTACACTATATACACACTATATATACCCATGTACACATGTTTTGCCCATAGCGAACCACTAAGCTAGTATGGTGAGCAAAACAAGAGTGGCAGCCCCACACACCACACACACGCAATGAGGCTACCTCAATTCTCGCCCTCCCTCCCTCACCAAAATTCCTCCTTCCACAATACTACGCACAACGCTAATTATAACCACAATCCTGGTCACTAATTCCTGTAAATGAATAATTGACCATACGTTTATTTTGAAAAGGAACCTAAGAAATTGTTTGAAGATTCCTAGATGGACGAAATAATGCTGTGGTGCTGTGGCAAGCGCTGTGAACATCGTGAACAGCATTGAATCACTGATATTTGAACATTGTACCCAGTCATTATCACACTCAGGCTCTTCTATAATACTATCATGGCTAAATAATACAAGTTATATATATATTTTGACATTATTAGGCGATGCTATGGTCACACGCTGAACAGCAGTGCTGTGCGCTCATGCTGCGAGCGCCAGCCTTGGTTGCTCACTCACTACTGAGGCTCCCACACCCGGGAATGTGGACCACGATTTTTTTTAAAGATGGCGTCTGTTTACAAGAGCCCTGAGGAAGCTGATGTGAACCCCATGTAGCCGCGGGAGTTTTGAATGGAACATGAAAAATACAAATACCCAGAGGCGCGTTGCGTAAACCAGACGCGAGCCTGCAGGCGCGTTGCGCAGTTAAAGGGTTAAATCTCTTGACATGCTAAATATACACTCAGTCCACATACATTCTCTTTTGCCACTTACACTTACAAAGCTATATTCCTCAAAAACTAATCCTCATTCCTAGATTGATGATGATGATATATTTTAGATTCAGCTACTCGGAACAAAAAAGTTCCAAGTAGCACGGCTATGTTAAGCCTGTAGTGGACTTACTTGGCACAGGAATGGGGCTACTGTAATACTATCCCTGAATCTCTGCCCAAAACGATATGCATGTTAGTGACTTTGCAAGAATATAAAACACAAGTATGTACCCCTCACAAACCTATTGTACCTTTTTGTAAAAAAATAAATAACAATAAATAAATGAAAATAAATAAATAAATAAACAGTATCACCTGTGGGTTACATATTAAGATCCTAATCAATACAAGACATTATATGATCATAAAGAATAAGGATGCTAAATATGGAGTAAATCAATATACTGCAACTGTTCTAAGATGTTTTTTCAAAACATAAAAAGAAACAAGAAAAGAATTACAGGACTGCAAGTTTAACTATTTAGCCCCTCCTAGCCTATACAATGTTTGATGCAGAAGGACCAAATGACTGCTGTGATATTATATTGATATGAAGACCATCAACATCAGGCAAAAATGGCTCTCAAAGACCTCCACAAAGCCTCTTGAATGCTATCAAGGTAACCTCTGTCCCTGTTACTAATGCCAAGAACAGCCAATTCTCAAGCAGTCCAGTTAATCACTACTGTCTGCCCACAACCTGGATGGGTGAAAATGGGAATACGGCCTTGACCAATACTAGGGAGACCATACTATGGCTTCCTGTCTCTAAGAAAGTACTCATACCCCAGATTTACAGACCGGGAAAAAGGGATGCATAATTGCTTCAAGAAACACAAAAACATTGTGAAACTATTGTTCAGAAATACCAATATCATCCCAATAAGAGAGGACAAATTCCAAACAGCATCTAATCATCAAAATCTATAACAAGTAAATTTTTCAAAAGGGCTGGCTTCAATTAACGTATGAGCAGAAAAACCCTTGATAGAGAAGTCTCAAAAGAAGCTTCTCTGAAACCCTAAAGTCAGACCACAACAAACAAAAAATTATTTAAATGTGGCAAATCCACTTAAACATTTCAAATTAACCATAAGCAACTACAAAACTTAACTGCCATCATTTCATAATGCTGTCAAAGCATAAATTATCTTGGAAAAGCTTTCACCCAGACCTCCAAAACAATTTGGAACAGTTGATTCTCCAATGGTTAGACATATAAAAAACAGTCATGTCTTTCCTACCTGGGACTACTGGAGGTTTGACAAAATAAAGGCATAAAACACAGGGTTAACTCCATTCTTGATGATGTCTAATGCCTCATGAATGAACTCACCAGATTTGCCAACGAATGCCTGGCTGGTAATATTCGTGAAGACATTAGGGCCCTCAATTTTGTCGCATTCTCACTGTGCTTTGAGAAAGAAGGATGGCAGAGACAGATCCATCCCTGCTGGCAACACCCTCCGCCACTTCGTAGCCAGGGCAGCTGTCAGAACTGTCAGCTGAGAAGTTGCCATCATGCTGAAATCAAAACAGCTCGAATTTGGGATCCCTTAAGGCTGCAAAGTGATAATTTATGCAGCACGAGCTCATATTTCACTGGCAAAAATACCATGGTTAAATAAGAATTAAAAAAGCCTTCAACCTGGTAAACATTCCTCTGCCCTTAAGACTGAATTGTACTGCAATAGCAGCTCCATCCTTCTCTTTAGAGAATACATAATTAATACAAATACTGTATTCATTAGGGTGATAAAAATTTTCTTTTTGTCAAGTGACTCATGAAATCACAAATATTGTATCCAATGATCTAAGCACGTGATTTTTGAAAGATGGTACTCAAGTGGGTATCTTTGAATCCTTAAAGGTTGTATCAGTTGAGAAATAGAGTAGAGAGAATCTCGGCCTCTGTTTTAACCACTACATATGAAATGATTTCCTCCATTCCTAACACCATTGAACAGGTGATAACAGACATCTTGGTACCCTTTAGGGCTCAGTGGAAATGTGCTTTGACCTCAAGTTGGAAAGCAGAAATAGTAACATTGCTGATCATGATACCTTCTGTCTCCTCAGTAGATGTTTGTCCTCATCTAACCTAACATACTCTTCATGATGCTTTTCATCTTTAATAAGATGAAATGTTTACAATACCAATGATTTCATAGACAATAATATTAAATAAATGACTTGCATACAAATTCTGTACAGAACACTGTAAAGTAAAAATTATCTTGTAACTTTGATATTAATGTTTTCTGGTAGGCAGTCCTGCCATGTCACTACCAATAGTTGATAAACCTTTGAAACTTGACTTTTGATTAGTTGATGGACCTGCATTAGCCCAAGGATTGGTTTTTTAGTCTGGTACTTGTTCTAGAATTGTAACATTTAATAAAATTTCTAGAAATTTGAATTATATATCTGCCTTAGGCAAAACTCCTTTGTCACTCTCAAAGTTGAAGACAGAGCTGCAATATCAACATTATCTGACTTGCAGGATGCATGCCTTGCCAGCTTGTCCAGTGGTGTTCCAGGAGCCTGAACTTTGCCTGTATTATTTTTTCCCTGGGCAGGGTTTGGCTTTGAGCATTGTACCAGTTTTTCTGGTTCCATCCCTTCCGTTGTTCCCAGGACTGGCGTGTCCAGAACCCACATGCCCTTCATCAGCTCTTGCTTCACTAACTTCCCATTTGGGGTTCAGTTCCATGGCACCTTCCTTCCCCATTGCTCAATGTGTTTACAGATGCATCGTCTCTGAGTTGAGGCTTTGTGACCAGTGCTCACCAGGCTGCCCAGGTCAGTGGTTGGGTACGTTCCTTTGGGCACACAGCATGGTGTATGAATTTGTGACTGTGGCATGCCCTGAGGAGGATTCAGCTTCCTCCAGGTTCAGTGATCTTGCTTCACTCCAACTCCAACTTCACTCCATTGATTGCAATCCATTCTGTTGGTTCTTTGAGGTGTTTGGTCTTCCAAAGGTGGATTTCTTTGTGTCAGCATGGAACCATAGCCTTCCGTTCTATGTGGCTCTGTTCTCCAATTGTGAAGTGCTCCCAGTGGATGCCTTTTGACTGGACTGGTCAAGGTGATGGTGCATTTACCTGTGTTCCCCTGTTCCTTCGGATCTGTTGTTCCAGGTGCTGTCCAGTCTGAAGTTGTACTCAGGGAGGGTTATCTTTCTGGCTCCATGGTGGCCAACCCACATTGATTTCAGGTGCTTCTAACCTGGTGTCTGAACTCGGGTGTTTTTCCACAGCTCCACTTCTTCTAGCAGATCAGTCCAGTGATGTACTTAACTGGTCTGAACTTATTACCTGCTCTATGCATCTGGAGTATCTGACAAATGTCTATCACCATTTGTATGGTTTGTGTGTGTCACTTCTGTGTCTTTCTTCACAGAACCAGTATGAAGTGTCTGGTGCTCCATTTACTATTATTTGTCACTCGTCCACCTGTCTTCTGATTAAGTTCATTCTTTTCTCTTCTTTTTGTCATAGTTATTTCTTGATTGACATCTCATGCCAAATGCTGTCACCTCTTATTATTTGGCTTTGGCAGGCTGTCAACCCCAACAATCTCAGTATATTGGCAAGAAAGCAATATCTTTTTTCAAGACATCTGATAATGCACAAAAAAACCAGCATTGCAATGTCATGAAATGCCATTTTCAGGGTGAGCCCCTGGAGGCTCCCTGGAACTATAGGACTGATATGCACTAGTCTGGGGCTTCAGTCAATGGAGTTCTGCCTACCGGGGACCAGAGCCAGAACCTGGCCTCCCCTCAGAGAGGCAGAGGGAGCAATGGCGTATGGAGACCCCCTTGTATTTGGGGGGTTATTCCTTGTCTGCGATCGATTGAGGTTAGGTGCCCAGAAAGGTAGGCATCTCAAAACAAATCCCACATGATATAAAATGCAAAAACCCAAGACAGAACAGACAAATAAAACTCCCCAAAAGAATAGCAAAAGGAAAACAGCAAATAGGCAATTGTCATTCACCACCACCGTGCTGCTTATCTGCGCCCCTTGGCCATGTCGCTTGTCCGTGCCCCTTGACTGTGCTACTTGTCCGCACTGCTTGTCTGCGCCCCTTGTATGCACCGCTTGTCCACGCAGCTCTCCCCTCCCCGGGAGGAGGGGGGTAGCCCTGGACCCATGCACTGACTTCACACACCTCAGTTCAAAGGCTGAGCATCAAAAACGAAACCGCCGACTGGAGGGAGGGAGGATGCCAGTGAGCCTCTGGGGCTCGCCCAGAAAATGGGATTTCATTACATTCAATGCTGGTTTTCTGTGGGAATCCCCTCTGGCTCCCAGGAGCTATATAACCAAAGATTAATAAAAAGAAAGTCTTACCTAGGAGGCGACCTCACTGCGTGGATCAACTTGAGACAACTGGTTGCAACCTGCACCCAAAGCTATACACGAATGACTGGGACCAGGAACATTTACCAAATAATGGGTGGCCAGGACCCTGTTCGAACTCCAAAACCCCCGTGCCCGAATGTCAGCCCAGGACATGTTGCCAAACATGACAGTAAAAGCAGCATACTTATGAACGTCATAATCATGAGGGTCCACTGCAGGCTAGCTAGACTTAATAACCCTGTGGATGACCACAGAGACCCGAGCCTTGGAACAGGAAATGAGGGAAATCGGGTCAACCCAAAGTGCGCAAATAACGGCACAGAGCCGCAACCGAACACAACATGTGATGCACCCCCGACCTGACCAACCAAGCATCAATAACCAACGGATCCCTCCGAAAGCCTGCCATCTCATTATTTGCCAGAAAAGTAGATGGCTGCAACCAAACAAAACATCCACCAGGAACATAAGAGCAGAAACCTCTGCGCCAGAGGAGAGCATGAAGCTCACCAACCCGATCCCTGGAAACCAATGCCAACAGAAACAGAGCCTTCTGGAAGCAATCTCGAACTGAAGGGGCCACCACAAACCGAGGAGTAGAGAGAAAAGAGAGCACCCTGTCCAAGGACCAGGATGGCTCGGGCAGCACATGAGCAGGCCAGAGGTGAAACAAAGCATAAGGAAGCTTACGGAACGGGGCGGAAGTGACATCTACCCGAAACTATAGCTGGCTGCACGATGCGAGGCGACAGTATTCGGCATAAGATGGTGATCCTGAAAGAGCCAAGAAAGAAAGGACAAGGCAACTAGAACAGAAATGGAAGTCAACCTAAGAAGAGAGAGGAAATAGTGAAAAGACTGTCAAGACACTTCATACTGTTGCCGACACAAGGACTGCAGGTGGGACACCATGAGAGAAGCCACCTGATCACCATACAAGTGGTGATACACCTGTGTCAAAAAGACCAGATGTGAAGAGCAAAGGAGAAGATCGAACCAGCCTCGTACAAGGACTGGCCGGATCTGCAGGAAGAGGCGGAACAGCAGAAAATGCCCCGGGTTCAGACACCGAGCAAGCAGCTCCTGAAACCAGGCGCTGTTTGCAGGGCTACAAGGATGACCACGGGGCTACAAGGACAACTCTTCCCCCAAAAAGACTCCAACTGAGCCAAAAGCCAAAGCAACAGCTGGCCCCAGGGAAAAGAGGTACAGAGAACCCCACCTTGACCAGTCCTGCTGAAGAGCATCCACCGCAACAGCTCTGCAGTCAGGGAAGGGTGCCACATATATCAGGAGATGCCGGGACCATGCCGAAGGGTAAAGGTTCACCTCTGGGATCCTGTATATCAGGTATAGCCAACTGAAGGAGTCGGCGTCGACCATCCATTCTGCGGACAGGGGAATGAATCATGACAGCCCATCCGCCAGGATGTTGGACACTCCCCGGATGTGATCTGCACAGAGATAAACCATGAGAAACAGTAGACAAGTCACTCGAAGCGATGAGCTCCAAAGAGTGAAGGACCAAAGAGAACCCCGGTGGTTCAGACAATGGAGTCGGAGTATAGAACCCCAAGCGACCCCGAACCTTCCACAGTGAAAGCCAAACCGCCACTAACTCCCGCACCGTGCTGTGAGCCCGACATAAGGACAGACCTCACCACCCCTGGCCGGCCTGGTGAGCACTGGTCACAAAACCCCCAGCCGATAGATGAGGCATCCGTGAACACATCGAGCGAGGGCTCAAGGAGGCGCCAATGCACTGAACCCCGAAAAACCTGAAGAGGAAGCTGGCAATGAAGCAGCCAACGTAAGGCCCCCACGGGGCAAACCCAGCGAATACTAGAGGCAGAAGGGATGGCTCTAAAGGAACCAGAACAGGCGCCAAAGCCATACCTAACCCAGCGGGTAAACCAGCACTGCGAAGTTCAAACTCCTGCACAACTGCTTGAGTAACTGACCAGTGACCTGGAACCCCACCAGAAATGGCTGAAGGTGTGACTGTGATCCCAGCAACGCCGCAGGAGGGAAAGACATGGAAGCGGTCCGAGAGTCCCACACAAGGCCCAGCCAGGTCCAAACCTGGAACGAAACCAGATGGAACCTCCTCCAGTTCACCAGGAACTTTGAACCGGTGAACTGGAAAAAGAACCAAATCTCTGGCGACCAAACAAGCAGACCGGCTGGGAGCCCACACCAGCCAGTCGTTGAGATAGGCCAGAACCCAAACCCTAGCAGAAGCAGACGGGCCACCACGACCTGATAAGATGCGTGAAAACGCGAGGTGCCAGATTTAAGCCAAACAGAGGGCAATTAAANCCATTTCAGAGCACGACCATATTGCATTGCAAGGCCTTCACCCTCGCCTAAAAATTTTCTTAAAAATTTCTTTAAATTCCTTCTTCTGTGGCCCTTTCTATACCTGATGCTAGTCAGCTTGCATTCAGGGTCAATACTTCCTCGGCTCCGTTTCATATATTTTCTTGGGCACTGTTTCACCTCCGGCCTGCTCATGCGCCACTTGAGCCTGCTTGGTTTTTGATCATGTTCTTTTCTTCCTTTCTTCTCCTCATTTTCCAAAGTTCCCTTCAGTCCATAACTGTTTTTGTGAGGCTCTGTTTCTAACATACAGTAATTGTTTTTTGTTATATACTGTACTGTACTGTATTTAAAGATATCTTAACTTTGGTTGTCATGTGGGTGAGCATCGTGCTCTCCTTGGTGTCAGTGTTTTTGTTCCTTCGGCCCTGTGGGTCATTTTGTTTGTCTGCAGCAAGCAGCTCCTTTTCTGGCAAAGAATGTTGGTTGGTTAGTTTCTAGAGGAGTCCTTTGGTGGTTGATGCTTGGTTGGTTCGGCTGGAAGTGCTTCGTGTGCTTTGTCTGGTGGTGACTCTTCACTGCTACCATCATGCCAGCAACTCTTGTTTCTGAAGACTCATTGTGGTTTGATCTGGTTCCATGGTTCCCTGTTCCGGGCCTCGTGTTTCTCAGGTCGTCTGCAGTGATCTTCAGTCAAGTCAGTTTGCGGTCTACCCTTGCGCCCATGCTGTTTTTTTTTTTTTTTTTTTTTTTTTTGAGAGAGAGATATACAAGAGTTGTTACATTCTTGTACATCCACTAGTACGTGTAGCGTTTCGGGCAGGTCCCTGAAATACGATCTCCGCAGCGAAGAATCATTTTTACAACCATGTACTCATTTTACTGTTGAGTTAAACAGAGGCTACAGTTAAGGATTTGTGCCCAGTAAATCCTCCCCGGTCAGGATACGAACCCATGACAAAGCGCTCGCAGAATGCCAGGCGAGTGTCTTACCACTGCACCACGGAGACTAGTGTTCATAAGTTTGCTGGTCCTTGGCTGTGTTGTTAATGTGTGTTGAAATGATGCTAGGGTGTGGGGGGATTTTGGAGGTCAAACAGGGTCCTGGCAGCCTGGTATCTTGTAAATGTTTCTTCTCCTCGTTGGCCTTGGGTCATGTGTCTCAGCCTGTGGTTTCTTTTTTGTTGTGGTAACTGCAGTGCTTCCTCCTCCCTGGTTAGTCCTCTTGTTTTCCTTCTTTATGGGTAGGTAGCTTCAGGGAGCTACAACGGACTCTCCCCAGAAAATCAGCATTAAATGTAATTAAATGCCAATTTCTGGGTGAGCCCTGGTGGCTTCCTGACACCTTTCCCCAGGTGTTCGGGGGGGGGGGAGGTGGGACGAACAAGCTTGCGCTAATTTCATAACTTTTTGATCATTTGTTTACATTGTTGGGGGAAGTTCTTTCAACGAATTTGAGGAATCAATATTTGCCTATAACTAGCAGTGTTCTGTTTTGTCTCGCTGACTTGTGGGTGCTTTCCCGGTTATGGTGAACATTAAAATTCACTGACAATTTAATCATAGGGCCACTGCTCTCTGTGCCTCTTTAGATGGGGCCAGGTTCTGGCTTGTGATCCTCTGGTAAGCATAAAAGACCTCCATAACTGATGGCACCTAGTAGTTTGGCACTATATTAGCATTGTAGATTCAAGAAGCCACAAGGGGCTCCCCATAGAAATGGTGATTCCAAATTGTCTAAGTCTGCTAAGAAACTGATGGCTGGTTTGTTTATGAAATCATCCTCAGCGTTACTCTTAACTGTTAGTTTTCTATAATTTTCTAATCCCTTTCGTATCTATAAACACTTTTTACATTATTGAGCAAATTAAATGTGGAACAGTTTACATTATTGAGCAAATTAAATGTGGAACAGGTTTTATTGTCACAGGCAGCTGTGAATGTTTGTTCACCATCCCTACTGATCCACCTTGTGGCTAATTATTATTACTTTTTTTTTTTACAATTTCACCCACTCACTTGAACTATTCTCCTTTCTGTGTTTAACTTTTTGTTTTCTAGATGTTTATGTATCTAAGGACACCACTCACATAGCCTCCAACTCTCCCCACAAAGAAATAAAGGAAATAAATAAAGCATTATTTCTAAAGATTATCTCTTTCTGATAAAGAAAGAGATAATCCCCCCCCCCCTCATTCCCGCTTTTCCAGTGAACTCTGCCTTTTCTTCAGAGCCAAAGGGTTTGGAGGATGGCTCGGCCCCGGGTCCTGACGTGGAGGATCCCGAGACTTGGATCCCTTCCAAGTCAACTCCAACTGGGTTGGAGTTGACTTGGAAGGGTTTGGGCCCCGTTTGACTCTGCTTGGGTGTTGGTACCCTTGGTGTGGGGCTTGATGTTACACGGGAATGGATTTTTCCTATCACCTCTCCCTGTATGAGTTTGATATGGGTTCGAATCCTCCCCAGGTTCGGTTCTAGGTTCTATTGGGTTCCTTGGTTCCCTCCTCCTGGAAGAAGGGGGGGAGAGGTGTCTATAGGCCATTGCTCCTTGTGCCTCTCTGAGGGGGGCCAATTTTTTTTTTTTTTAACATTTCTCCAACAATATATTTAAAGACAATTTTGAAACTGAGCAGATTAGAGTAGGCCACTTTCATTATTCTCTTGATGTGGTCCTGTTGTGACAATTTATTACATATGTTGGTCTTTTTTATATATAATTTGTAAGCTGAATGTGACCTAATTTCACTTACACCTCACTTCATTACTTGGCATTTGTCCACAGTGAACCAATCAGCCCTGTGCTGCTCAATGTGCTGATTTTGTCTAATCATTTTTAAAAACATTCCAGTTGTTTAGGTTATTTACTCATCTCAGTAGCTTAACATAATTCACAAACATATTCATATAACTATGTATTCCTTCAGGTAGATCATTTACATTTGCAATGAACATCACTGGCAGTGGTACAAAGACTGTGGGACTCCACTAGTGATATTCCTCCTGTGTGTGCATGTGTATATGAAAAACTAATTTGATTTCTACTCAGGAAGGTATAAAAACATTGTACAGATAGATTTGAAACCCAAGTCTGAAAGACAGGCACTAACACTACAAGCTCTACAGATGTAGTTGTAGTAACTTTTAAAGATGCTTTAGAGATGAGAATCTTATGCAAAACTTGTCAAAATTTACATTTGCTTGCCTAGTATTTTCAGATAATAAATATACACTTTTATGGAGGAGCTTCTAGTGGCTTCCTGAAGCTATTTTGCTGAGATGGCTCTCCCCAGTTGGGTAATATCAGTCATAGGCATCCTGAATGGCCTACTAAGGACTAAACCCTGAACCTGGGCCTTACCCTCACAGAGGTACAGAGAATTGTTCCTGCTGCTACAGCATCCCAAGCCATAAGTTCGTTGCTTTGGACGCTGTATTCGATAACATGTTGTGGGCTGCTACTCGGGTTCGGGGGTTTTGGAGGCCTGTCTCCTCCTTCTTGGTAGGTCCAATATTTTTCCCATCTTCTCTGTTGTTAAATAGCTTCAGGGAGTTACCAAAGAATCCAGAAAACCAACATTTAATATAATGAAATGCATCTTTCCAGTAGGGCCTCGGTAGCTTGCTGATTCCCTACCCCCACCCTTACCATGTGCATCTGTTCATAGTTTATCAGCTTTGGACTGATTTATTGCAGGTGAGGGAGCCTAGAGCTCCCAGGGTGCAATCTGTTGGCAGCCATTTGCACTATGATGTTCGAGCTAGTTATGAGTGAGTCATTTGGGTCTGAATCGATTGGGGAGTCATTTGGCCATTTCAATTTTGTGTTTTCTGTGAACTTTGCAGTTGTCCATATTACATTATTTCTGGGTGTCTTTTCAGTGCGGGTAATCATAACAATTGCCTGTTCCCTGTGCCTTTGTGAGGGAGCCAGGTTCTGGCTCTGGTTCCCAGTAGGCCATACAGGACTCAAACAGCTGATTTGACAATAGTAGGGAGAAACCATCTCCGCAAGCTCTTCAGGGAGCTACCAAGCCCCAACCATAAAGATATATTTTATTACATTCAACTCTGGCTCTTTTAATCTTCAGCATTTATTAAAGTTCATTTATAGAGTGACTTGATCTAATTATCATTTATCACCTCTGAAACTTCAGTACCAACAATTATTTTAATTACGATCTATTAAGCACAGCAAATTTGTGTTTATGGTGGGCAGTCAAGGCAAAATGGGCCTGGTAATCATGAATCTAAGTTAACTTGTAATCTGTAAGGTTCGGGAAGAGCTTGAAGTGTTTGGCTATATATTTACCACCTAAGAGAGGTAGTATATGTGTAGCATTGTGCTACTTATGCAGATTTACTCAAAACATTGTAATTTATGACTGGTAAAAATAAAATCACTAGAATTATATGTAAACTCTGTAACATAACCATTACATATTTTTTCAAATAATCTAAATCTGAAGTACAGTATTTACATAATTTGACTCACAATGTCCATCAAGTAAATTCAGGCAAATACACAGTGAAGGGTCGGTTTCCTGAATTTTACAAAAACTTCTAAAAAAGTATGTCTGCTTAATCATCACCGAAAGAGATCATAGCTCTGAATTTATCATCAACATTTAAATTTACAATGGTGATGAAACAACCAAAAAAATACATACTCACATGAAGCCAACTTAATCTTTCACATATCTGTGAAATTAAGAATATCTAGCAAAACAAGAATACACAAACCACCTTTTTGCACCACCACAGGAATACTTCCTTGTTGACTATTAGTGACATGAAACCAAGGACTGAATTGACACCAAGTTATTGTCAAATCCTTGTTTCAGTTTGCTTCACTACCGGCAAAAATGATGCTGTTAGTCATTGTGAATACCAGGAGAGGGTGAGGGGCTACATGACTGGCAAACAAAGCACAACAGCAGATCTCACAGGCAAGATGTAATGATAACCTAATCCTCAACTTGTGTTCCCAACATATAATGTGAGAGACACTGGAAGCCACAACTATAAGCTTGCCTGGTAACCTTGCAGAACACACACACCAAGAGTAACTTCTGCTCTATGAATAATAAAGGATATAACCATTGGGTAAACCAGTAATTTAGACAGAAAACAAGTTGCCCATGAAAGACTTAGATAAAGAACTGTCAAGACAGCTGTGCTTGTTTGTCTTTCCAAATAACATCAAGCAACAGGATGTAAGAATAGCAAATGAAATCCCTGAACCTCTGAATTGCTATATGTGGTTGTGAAGTTATAAAGTGGGATGTAGGATTTGCAAGTTCAAGAACAAGAACCTGAATGTTCATCGTTACCTATGAAATCAGCTAAAAAAAAAATGTGTTTACACTATCTTTATAAGGAGAGTTGAATAATATTATTAATAACCAGTAGTCACACTGGTCAGATTGAGTCTTAAAGGCCAAACCTACAGCTTTATACTAGCCATAAATGTCATGTTAAGAGGAAAGTGAAATACATGAAACCAGTTAACTTGTTCATTTGTAGAACCTAATGTATATACAGTATTTAATTCACTAATTATTGGTGTCTTTTTCAGTTTATATTGGTTTGAATTGTGTTAGAATTTCATTATCACTAGCAATCATTAACAAAACAGCTTTGTTTAAGTCTCATAATATATCAGTTAGAAAGGTTTGATACCTAATAGGAAATAAGCACCACAAGGCAACAGAGATCAGTATCAGAAGGGAGAAGCAGCTTTGGAAAAAAGGAAATATGTACATGCCATTCTGGATACAACAGGATTACTTGTGAGACAAGTCATTCTTTGTATTACAACGCTATCTTTTTCCATTAAATACCTTCAATATGCAATGTAGTTGAGCTTCAAATGCATTCTGAAGCTTTCAGAAGAATATCAACTTTGTCTCAAGTTCAACAGTGCCTTGCATGCTACAGAAATGGAGGCAGTTAATGAGCATTCATAAGTAGATTTCTTCAGTATCACTTAAGTTTCATAATTATCATAGTTTTGGATATTTAATAAGGATCAGTATATAAATATGTCCTTTTTATCATTTCTGATTCACTACCTGAGCTGCAATCTTGAGGGAAAACAATGAACCAAAATAGCACCCAAATAAGCACATATTGACCTTGAGTAAAACTTCAAGATTGTAGCCCAATTTAGAGGACAGCGCAGCAAAATATAAACATCAAAACTGTGTTAGAGTTAAGCTTCTAGAAGATGTGATTACACACGTAAAGTAGGTCATCAGTGGCCACCTTCTCCACAGTAGTTCGAGCGACTTCCAGGGGCCAAAGGGAAGTCATAGTCTGTGTTCAGGTAGAGTGCTTAAAATACTCAGTCTGAGCTCCTCACCTAAATCTACATTTTTATTTGTATAAAAGTTTTTCATATATATCATGCACATTCTTAGTTCTAAAGTCTAAATATAATCTCACATTTACAAAAATATTAATTTATGATGATTTTTTAAATACACCTTTGCCTCCACTTTTTAATGGACTAAGTTAACTCTTACAAAACTGTATAAATGTTTTAAAATAAACTAATAATCAATCACTTTTCTCAGACAAAAATATATTTAAACACTCATCCTGCCATAGAAAGAGCCAAAGCCTAAGACAACAACACGGGACATGTTTTTGACGACGGGAAGGGATGACTTATTCCTTGAGTTTGCCGCCTCGTATGAGTCGTTGGTGCTCTGCCTCCACTCGCTGACTCACCACTACGTAGGCCTGTATCCCAGTCTGTTCGTGACCTAGCCCATACGCTGTGAAATCTGAGAATATGAGCTGAAAAAAAGCAAATAAACAGGGCCTCAGGTTGATGGTGGTTGGTGCAGGGGAGAGATGAAGACCAGACAGATAGAATGAGGCTTCAGGTCAATCTGACACTAGATGCTCATATTCCTGGTTCTATTATTTCTACAGCTGAAGCACGCATCTATACTTTAGTGATGTCATCTGCTAATATTCTCCTAAGAATTGATGACCAGTCTAGTTCTATCTTCTGGAAAGGAAACTGAGGGTAGGACAGAAGCAACATGGGATAGGAGATAAATGGCCACAGGGGGAAGGATGGAAAGGCAAAAAGAAAAGAAACTATAAAATTTGCATAGCATCGTTTTCAAGGGAAAAATGAAAATATATCTTATATATGCAGTTATTTCTGTAATTATGAAATATTGCTATATATTATGAAGCATATTAAAATAATAACATTTGTCTATCAAAATTACATTTTTCCCAAGAAAATATAACTTCTTAACATGTGACATACTAAAAGGGTAACTTATTTGCTAACTAGTGCAAATCCATTTCCGATTCAATTACAGTGGAAAACTTTAAATTCATACTCTGCAACAATTTTTCTACTGAACAAAACATAATTCAAATAACTAAATGAAACTGAAACTGCTTGTGCAATCAACCTCAATCAACATAGCATTAGGAAGTGTTTAAAAAGATGCAAAATAAATGCTAGGGAACACTTATAGAAAGTAAAATATACTCACTGTTTGTGAAAGTCCATCCTCTTCATGGACACCTAACTCACCTTAACAATATGGGCAAGACAAGTGCACTGATATGGATGGAGATTGTGATCTAGTCTCTCACTCAGCCATGAACACAGCATTGTCACCTGTGCTGCATACCACTGCTGTCAAGCCAAAACGTAAGATCATAATCTACTCAAAATTGCATTATCTACCAAAATTCAGTGTCTCTCTCCTGTTATAAATTAATTAAAAAATTATATATCAAGTTATTGGTATTTAATAATATTATACTGTATGTACACTGCACTCTCGATCAAATGGACTAATTCTTCCCCGAGCCCACCTGGTATACTGTACTTGAAATACCATTGCAAGTAATATCAGAAATACCATCTTTTGATAAATTTTGCATATTTTTAAGAACAATTACTGTACCACTATTATTTTTTTTTTTACTGAAAACAATGCAAAATTGTATGTACAGTATATCATAAAATTTTAACAGACAAAACTGAATGACATAAAAGAAAATGTTTTAATACAGTGAATTCTCACTTATTCCACACAAGTTCTGTTCCCTCCTAGGAATTCTCAGTGGAATGCCAATGTTAATTAGAAGAGTGAGAAAAGTAGCATCATTCACAGAAACATACTGGTGCAGGCACTGAGGTAAGATTCAAGTATTGGAGGGAGTGACCTTTGACTGCATGGTGTTGCAGTTTGAGAAGAAGATTATTGTGGTTAACAGTATCCACTCGATTTAACGGTCTATATGGGGCTGTACCCAGGTACAGGTAGTTAAATGTGGGGCTCCGGTATTTCCGAAGTTGTTAAGTGTCGGTAATATTTCAAGTAACATTCAGGTAAGATATATTTTGTACAGACAGCCACTTGGTCGACCGCTCTAGTGCCTTCTACTCTGTAACATCACAGATTCACGGCACATTATTTTTATTCGTCATGAGGCAGGCGTGTTCATTCTGTGACTTTATTGGATATATCTGCGCAATCAGAGGCAGGCAGGGAGGGAGGCACAGGGAGGGAGGGAGGGAGGGAGGAAAGGATGGAAGGAGGGAAGGATGGATGGATTGAGGGATGGATGGAAGGATGGAAGGATGGATAAAGGTAGGGATGGATGGATGGAAGGATGGCAGGAGGGATGGATGGATGGAAGGATGGATGGAAGGATGGATGGATGGTGGGATGGATGGAGTAATGGATGGGGCGGTGGATGGAGCGATGGATGGAGGGAGGGATGGATGGAATGATGGGTGTTGAGTTGAACTGTGTGACCAGTGAAGGAGAGAGTGTATGGGATGTAGGGGTGGTGGGGGAGGTGTGTCGGTGGTGGGGAAGGGGACTGGCTCACTCCGATAAGCCTTCACACTCGACCCAGTTAGCCAGATTTGTTTCTTAAATTCTTGATGTACATCATCATATTTTTGGTTACAGATTTTATTTAGTAATTTTGTTAGGATAATAAAATGTTATAAAAATACTTGTTTCATGAATGCTTTTTTGTATTAGATGGATATTCTCCAGGCTGTCTCTGGCAGGCTGGCAATCTGAGCCACCTCCTAGAAGGGTCTCTTGGGGGGGGGGGAGGCAAGAAGTGAGGGTGTAATTACCTAAGTGTAGTTACAGGATGAGAGCTACGCTCGTGGTGTCCCGTCTTCCCAGCACTCTTTGTCATATAACGCTTTGAAACTACCGACGGTCTCTGCCTCCACCACCTTCTCCCCTAACTTGTTCCAACCATCTACCACTCTGTTTGCGAAAGTGAGTTTTCTTATATTTCTTCGGCATCGTGTGGGGGAGAGCAGGAGTGAGGGTATGGGGGAGAGGTGCAGTGAGGGGTGAGAGGGGATGATAGAGGTCGGCGGCCTGCTTAGCATGTGAGGGGGCCCCTTGATACCAAAACAAACCCAATACCGACCTATGGTTCTATCGACCGCCAGACCGGTGTATGAGGCTCCAGAAACCAGTCTCGCAAACCAGTCAATGGAACCGGCAGATCGGTAAATAAGAGGCCGTTAAATCGAGTGGATACAGAGATAAATGCACAACAAATGCACAACAAAAACGTACAGTGGATACTGTACTGTAATTACCAAAGTATAGTTACAGGATGAGACCTACGCTCGTGGTGTCCTTTCTTACCAGTACGCTTTGTCATATAATGCTTTGAAACCACTGACAGTTTTGGACTCCACCACCTTCTCACTTAACACTTTCGCTCACCCCGCGCGCCACCCCTCAACTGTGCAAGGTGGGTCCCGGCATGTCACGGGAGCGCGCGTTAATTCCGTAAAGTGTATACTCTCTTCAACTTTGTCACCTCAATTCTCGTTCTACGAGATTAAATTTGGTATCATTGTGTTCGCAATAGAATTCTCTACAGCACTAAATGCATATAAACTCCAAAAGCCTGGCTAATTACCCGCAGCAAACAGAGAAAGTGCGAATGAGTTACCCAGGAGCGCGCTAGAGTGATAAAATGTTTTCACTATTTTCACTCTGGTCACCTCAATTTTCGTCCTAGGTCATTCATTTTGGTCTCAATGGGTTCGCAATAAAATTCTCTAGAGGAACAATAGCATATAAAATAAAAAACCTGGTCACGCTCCAACCGCCGACGAGTTGAAGACAGGCCACGTTAGCCGCGAGTGAGCGCCCAGACGCCTTCCAGCTAAACTCCCAATTCCTGCCCACAAATGTTTGTACTATTGTGTGTTGAACATGACATAGGCGTGTAAGGAAGACATAGGCGCGCATTTTAAAACCAGTCTCAAAAAAATTGGATAAAAACCCGATTTTTGGCGATTATTTAAAGTGGATGACACAATGCTGCGTCATGCCCGGCAGCACCGCCAGTAAACGGATGACGCAATGCTGCGTCATGCCCGAGCGAAAGTGTTAACTTGTTCCAACCGTCTATCACTCTGCAAAAGAAAACTTTCTAATATTTTTTGGCACCTTTGTTTCCTTAGCTTCATTCTGTGTCCTCTTGTTCTTGAAGTTGCTGGTTTCAGGAATTGCTCTTTGTCAATTTGGAAAATTCATGTTATTATTTTGTAAGCATTGATCATATCAGCTCTTTTTCATCTATCTTCTAGCTTTGGCATATTTAATGCCTCTTGAACCTCTACTCATAACTCGTTTTTCAGTTCTGGAAGCCATTTTGTAGCATGCCTTTGCACTTTTTCCAGCTTACTGATGTTTTTTTTAAGATATGGGCACCATACAGCTTCTGCATATTCCAATTTTGGTCTCACAAAAGCCATGAACCGTTTCTTTAGTATTTCACCATCCATATAATTAGCAGCTTGCCTGAAGTTGGAAAGTGATGCATACGCCCCTCTCACAATGTTCTTTGTGTTCCTCTGGTGGCAATTTAATATCCAAAACCACCCTTAGACTTCATTCTTTATTAGAGGTATTCAATTCATTTCCACGTAATTTGCAAATTGTATGTGGTCTATTTTCTCCGAGTCCACATTCCATAACATGACATTTATTCACATTGACTTCCATTTGCCACTTGACACACCAAACACTTATTTTATCTAGTTCAATTTGAACGGCATTACAATTGTCTGCGTCTCCTGTCTTCCTCAGCATCTTAGCATCATCTGCAAACATGTTCATATACTGTAATTCTGTATTCCTTTTAGTAGATCATTTATATAGATGATGAACATTACTGGTGCAAGAACTGAACCCTGTGGTACTCTACTAGTAACACTCTTCCAGATACATTGCCTCTGATTACTGCCCTCAACATTGTCAGAAATTTTTTCATCTATGTCAGAAGTCTGCTCTGTCACCCCTCCAGCATGTTAGTTTCCAGAACAACATCTTGTGTGGGACTCTGTCAAAAAGGCTTTTTTAGGTCCAGATAGACACAGCCAACCCAGCCATCCCTTTTCTGTAGGATCTCTGTGGCTCTATCATAAAAAATAAGTAGATTTGTTATACAGTATTTCCTGTTTGAAAACCATATTGTCTGTCCATTATTATACCCTTCACATAAGGCACAAATGTCCACAAAGAATCAGAGGACCCAAGGGCCCCAATCTTACTCCCCCCAAGCCCAAAGAACTGCATAAAAGGGCCCTGGGGCTGAGCTGTCATTCATGTCCACTGCACAGGATGGAAAAGCGGAGTCTAAGGAAAAGGTCTCAAAGGAAGGGATCAGCTGGAAGACCCAGAAACCTCGCCGAGATCTGCTCAGCTCAACTGCCTCCACGGCCATATCAGAAGGGCAAACCTGAGATCAGCCCAAGTCATTTCCTGAGCAAAACCCCTTCCTGAATCTGAAACTCTCAGATGCTTCAGAGCCGGAAGCATGGAAGGAGGAGGAGAAGGGCGAAACCAGCCCACTGGGGAAAGAAGAGGGGATGCGGATGGAACCATGGTTGAGTTGATCAACACCCCCAAATCCGATTCCCAAAACACCAAGCGAAGCAAATCTGAGGGATCCAACCTAGACTGCTGCAAAACAGAAAACCCCAAATGTAAAGTGGTCTCTGCCTGAAACCTCTGAACTTCAGCAGAGAAGTGGTTAAGATGAATTACATGGGGAAATAAGTCCCACGTGACTCAGGGTTGAAGGTGTCCCTGACCCAACATACAGTGTGGTGGAGGCAGAACGTATGAACATCACCTTGTGGCACAAACGACAATCCTCAAATTCACACGAGGCGAGAATGAGCTCGGAAAAGGTATCCATAGTACTACTGAGCCTGTGAGAATTTGCCAGGGCCTGCAGGGTGAATGAGCCCTGCAGGAAGCCCAGACATTTCAAATGCTACGCTGATAACTCTTGAATGGAACAGGCAACCATGGCCACCCAGAGCCAACGGAAAAGTTAAGGGGGCAGCAAGGGGGGTCAACCACACAATCACCCTAGGCAAAGCCTAATAAGGTAAAACAGAAGAACTCCAAAGCACAAAATGACAAAGTGAAAAACCAGCGTTGAATGTAATAAAATGCCATTTTCTGGTCGAGACCTGGAGGCCTCCCGGAGCTATCGAGGCTGATATGGATATATTAGACTTTGGCATCAGTCGACATGAATGGAGTTCTAGGCCTACCAGGGACCATGAGCCAAAACCTGGCCCCCTCAGAGAGGCACGAGGAACAATGGCCTATAGAAATGCACATGTGGTAATGGAGCATTCTATGTCTGCCATTGACCAGGTCAGGCACCCAGAAAGGTAAGCATCCCAAAACAAACCCCTAGTCACACGACCTCTACTATTCACATCAGCCGAAGAACTGAAGGGTGGATTGCCGGCGTGGAGGTCTGGGGCTCCCCTTTTCCCCTCCCGGGGAGGGGGGGGGGGGTGATGTGCAGACAAATGCTGCAAAGACGAGGTGACGTCATGCTCGTTTGTTTATTTTCATTTGGGAGAGTTTTGTCCACTCGTTTAACTTTTAGTAGTACTTTCAAATAAAATAGGGTTTTTTTTGGGGGGATGCTGATCTTTCTGGGTGCCTGACTCAGTTGATGGCAGACATAAAATGCTCCATAACCACATGTGCATTTCTATAGGCACATTACTTCTCGTGCTTCTCTGAGGCGGCCAGGTTCTGGCTCGTGGTCCCCAAGAGGCCTAGAATTCCATTCACATTGACTAATGCCAAAGTCTAAAATATCCATATCAGCCTGGATAGTTCTGGGGAACAGACAGGGCTCCCCCCAGAAAAGAAATATAAAAACAAAAAAGCTTAGAACCTCCAGGTCGAAACTGTGGAGAACGAGCATCCAGTGGAAAACTTTTGTGTGCCATTAGGTATAAAACAGGACTCGCAAACCTCAGTGCACCCCACCAGCCAAAATCACTGCCAATCTGAGGAAAGACAGACAGCCCAAGACCACCAGAATACCTGAAGTGCGAGGAGCACCCCAAGTGCGGAGGCCTCCTATAGGAAGTGCATCCTGAACTTCCCAGGGAAGATAATCCTTACCGTGCAAGGGTAGCATCGGGAAGAAAACCCGGAGCACATGCAGTTTCAAGCACATTAACACTTTGGTCTGGGCATGATGCAATGCTGCGTCATCCGTTTACTGTCGGTAGTCACGGGGATGACGCAATGCTGCGTCGCCCTACACCTGACGCAATGCTGCGTCATCCACTAAAATAATCACCAAAAATCAGGTTTTATCCAATTTTTGGTGACTGGTTTTAAAATGCGCGCCTATGTCTTCCCTACATGCCTATGTCATGTTCAACACACAACACTAAGGTGGTAAGTACAAAAAATTGTATTATTTTGTATATATATTTTTTTTCATACTTTCGCGTATTGTACTGGCAATATTGTTCTTCAATTGGCCCTTATATGCACATATCCATCTAAAGCATTCTATTAGGAACAATTTCATACCTAAATGAGCACTGTAACATGAAAATTGAGATTAGCAACAAGAAATAATACTAAACATTTGTGGGCAGGAATTGGGCGTGTAGCTGGAAGGCGTCTGAGCACTCACTTGCGGCTAACGCATGGCCCGTCTTCAACTCGTCGGCGGTTGGAGCATGACCAGGTTTTTTATTTTATATGCTAATGTTCCTCTAGAGAATTTTATTGCAAACCCATTGATACCAAAATGAAAGACCTAGGACGAAAATTGAGGTGACCAGAGTAAAAAGAGTGAACACATTTTATCGGTTTTGCGCGCTCCTGGGTAACTCGTTTGCACTTTCTCTGTTTGCTGCGGGTAATTACCCAAGCTTTAGGAGTTTATATGCATTTAGTGCTGTAGAGAATTCTATTGCGAACACAATGATACCAAATTTAATCTCGTAGGACGAGAATTGAGGTAACAAAGTTGAAGAGAGTTTACACTTTTCAGAATTACCGCGCGCTCCTGTGAAACGCTAGGACCAAAACTATTATATAGTTCAATGTGTTGAACATCTATATTCTCAAAATTATGGGGTTCATATATGTGACATATATATTATATTATACGATCAAACAATGTTTTTGCTGTTATTACACTACATACACACACACATTGTATATACCTATCTACATATGTGTTCACCATAACGAACCACTAAGTTGATATGGTGAGCCCAAAAAACAAGAGTGGGCTGCCACAACCAGCCAGCCCTCCCTCACTCCTTCAACACCTAACTTGCCAACATGACTCCTCCCACAATACTGTTGTGGTTTTATTACACTATATATACACACACACGTTATATATAAGTATCTACATGTTTTATTCACCATAACTGTACAACTAAGCTGGTAAGTGTCCAAACAACATAGTGGCAACAAAACACTGCATGAAAAGTCGCACAGCATCCAGCAGACAATGCTACCTCCCGCCCTACATCTTCACCTTGATTACACCTCCCATCATGCTACGCACATCTCTAATTCTCACCACAATCCTGCTATTATCAGAATCCTGTTATTATCAGAATTTTTCATTAAATCCTGTAAATGAATAATTTTCCACAAGTTTATTTTGAAAAGGAACATAAGAAGTCGTTTGAAGATTCTTAGATGGACGAAATAATGGCAGTGTGCTGTGGCTAGTGCTGTGAACATCTTGAACAGCATTGATTCACTGATATCTGAACATTGTACAGTCTTTATCACAGAAAGGTTCTTCTGTAATACTATCATGACTAAATAATACCACTTACATATATATTTTGACATGTTTAGGCGATGCTATAGTCACAAGCTGAACAGCAGTGCTGTTAGCTCATGCTGCATGCGCCAGCCTTGGTTGCTCACTCAGAACTAAGGCTCTCACACCCGGGAATGTTGCCCATGATTTTCTTTATATGGTGTCTGTTTACGAAAGCCCTGAGGACGATGATGTGAACCCTGTGTAGCCACGGGAGTTTTGAATACTACGCTGTACCTACGAGAGCTTCAAGGCACATTGCGCAGTGCAGTGGTTAAGGAAGCAATCATCAACTAAGTCTAAAAGTCTCATAAAAATTAGATTTTCTAAAAGATGTCTGAAAAATCAAAAGAAATGGAATGCTCAGCTCAGATGTGTATTCTTTCAGAACCCAAGGTGAAACTCCATCTGGGCCAACTGCTTTGTTTCTTCCTAGCTTCTCCTGTAATTTTTCTACTTCATCTCAAGACACCAAGTTTGGCAGCAGGATGTTGCTTCTGGAAACTTTCCTTTTAAAACTGTTCATAGCCCAGTCGATAGTGCTATGACTTCACACGTGTTGGATCCATGGTTTGAGACCCATACAGCCCAGATGAATGTAACACCTGTGTATTCTATAGTGTTCTCTGAAATTAGCAGTGCTACATATCAGTGCAGATAGCTACAGGGAGCTACTGAGGTCACCCCCACCCCTCACAGAAAGAGGTGCTTCATTACATTAAATGCTGGCTTTTGAGTGTAGGTCACTCCTGACATAGTCTAATAAAAGTTCAAGGATTGTATACACAGTAATTCATACAAATTACTTTAAATAGCATAAATAGTTTAGCAACTTACCTCAAAAAGGTTGAGAATCCAAAGTTCATCATTGACTTTTTGTCTGATCTGGTCCATGGAATTTCTTGCAAAGTTAATATATGCTTTTCCTAGTTCCTTTCCTGAACCACTCACATTCTGATGGTACTGAAAGATAGCACACAGACAGTCCAATAATAAACACAAACAAAACCTACAAAAACCTGACTACCCTTGGTGATACTGAAGAGAAATAAGGCAAATTAATTTGTTTGTACTCTTAACAACAAATACAAATAAAAATTTGGTTGAAATCCACATGCAATAAAATTAAGAGGAAACAAATTATAAGTTGATAAACAGTGTATTATTACACTTTCATTACACCATTATAACATGAAAATTAACTTCAAATATGAATGTTTAAAGTTACTATGAATGTTACAAAATAAATATGTATTATATATATATACAGTATATATATTGGTGTATACTGGCAGCAGACATGTCTCATTGAATATGATCGCATATTCTGTATTTACTATCTTCTGATTTAGGGCTTCTATCCCTCTAACTATTTTCTTCGCATCAGAGCTTAGCTGAAATAGAAGTTCTCCAAAACTCATTTTCGTAATTTCAAGGTGAAGAAAAGAAGTGAATTACTATAGAATGTATTACACTTATTTATATAATTTGCACAACGTTTTGAACTTCCATGGTTCATTCTCAAGTGAAAAGAATTTTCAGGACTGGTTGATTTTATACCCGCACTGTGTCAGGTGATAAGACAATAAAGGTGAAAACATGGGGGGATACATAAGGGATAAATGGGGGGTGAAACATAAGAACATAAGAATAGGGGTAACTGCGGAAGGCCTATTGGCCCATACGAGGCAGCTCCTATCTACATACAAAGATTAATCAAGTGTAATTGGCCTGTTATATTGAACAGTGTCTTCTGTGTTGGCATCGTTATGTTCTGGTCTTGTCCTTACTCTCATGGTGGGTAGAGTAAATAGTTCCGTGATTTGGGTGTTCATTGTAGGTTGTTCTATTCTTATGTGAATTGCTTCAAGAATTTGTAATCTTCTTGCATCTAGGGTTTTGTCTATTATACAGGTATTTTTGTTCAACATTTCTCTTGTTAGGGTGATGTCATGGGCTTGTCTCGTGTGATTCCCGGGGGCACCGGATTGAAGATGGCATGTCAAACGCCTCATCAGCTTGGTCGACGTCATACCTATGTACTTAGATTGAAGGGAATCATTGCTTCCCTGGACGTCGAATCCCTATTTACCAACGTCCCAGTCGACGCAACCATAGGAATGATACTGGACAAAGTATACAGAGATGAGAGCACCCCCAAATTAGACATACCTGAGCCACACTTGAAGAGTCTTCTCGAAGCATGTACAAAGGAACCCCTTTCATCAGTCCACAAGCAGACATGTATTTACAAATAGACGGAGTAGCAATGGGCTCCCCCTTAGGAGTTTTATTTGCTAATTTTTATATGGGAACCATCGAAGACAGAGTCTTCAGTAGCAGACAAAAACCAACTGTATATTGCCGTTATGTAGATGACATATTCGTAATAGTAAAACACTCAGATGAACTAATTGACCTAAAAAGCCATCTAGAGAGAGAGTCAGTACTCCGATTTACACATGAAAATAGTGAAAATAACAGTCTGCCATTCTTGGATGTATTAATAACAAAAACAGGAACCTCTTTAAGCACCAACGTATATACAGTACTAAGCCCACCAACATAGGATTATGCCTGAACGGTAGACGTGAGTGCCCCCAAAGATACAAAGCCAATGTTCTCAATGGTTATATTCGTTGAGCACTTACCCACTGCTCTGAATGGAGCAACGTGAGTTGAGAGTTTGAAAGAGTAACTCAGGTATTGGTGAAGAACGTATATTGCAACGCGGAAATATACGCTGCTATAAGAAGACACTTGGAGCGTTGGTACAATCCTGAACCTAGAACAGAAACCACAATACCTCCAATAAAATTATATTACAAATCAACCATGCACAGTGAACATATAAAAGAGGAAAGAATAATGAAAGAAATAATCCGTAAAGGAGTAAAAAGCATTACTCCTAACCAAAACATAAACCTGATAATATTCTACAAAACCAAGAAGACTTCCGAACTCCTTATCAAAAACAGCCCGAAGCCGACAGAGAACCCTCTACAGCAGTCAAGCGTTGTATACATGTACACTTGCCCCCATGAAGGATGTAACCTTCAATCTAAGTACATAGGTATGACGTCGACCAAGCTGACAAGGCGTTTGACATGCCATCTTCAATCCAGTGCCCCCAGGAATCACATGAGACAAGCCCATGACATCACCCTAACAAGAGAAATGTTGAACAAAAATACCTGTATAATAGACAAAACCCAAGATGCAAGAAGATTACAAATTCTTGAAGCAATTCACATAAGAATAGAACAATCTACAATGAACACCCAAATCACTGAACTATTTACTCTACCCACCATGAGAGTAAGGAGAAGACCAGAACATAACGATGCCAACACAGAAGACACTGTTCAACATAACAGGCCAAATACACTTGATTAACCCCTTAACTGCGTTGCCTCCAAATATGACACCCCCATGGTGCGCAGGAAATAAATTCTCAGGAAAAAATTCTTTTTTCTTTTTAAAGTGTCAAAAACCCTTCCCTCAGTATGGGTATGTAAAAAAAATGTCGAAATTGTACTTACTTTGGCTGCTATGGGGTCCGTAAGTTGGGGCGTGACGTCATCATTCCCCGTGCTCCCGTGCCGTAAGCTCCCGGGGCGGGTGGGGCGCGCGAGTTGCCGCGAATATATTTTCGTTCATTTTTTTTGCACAGTTCCAAATATATTTTATTTGTTTTTAAGTGCTAATCCTATGTATAGTGAACACGTACACTATATTATGGCAGTAAAACATCCGTACTGTCCGAAGACACTGTGTTACGTGCATGACACTTGTGTACACATATGCAGCACATTTTTACTATGTATCATGCTAATTTATGTATATATACAATCTATTTACACACTATACACTGTCACACACTATATACATTCACCATCAACACACTCAGAACACTGCGAGTGAGAGCTGCCACACCCAGCCAGCCCTCCCTCACTTCTCCAACATTGAATTCGCCAACTTTGCCCCCTCCATCATACAGTTATTCACACCAATGTTTCATGTTCATTTATGTATATTTACAACATATGTACACACTATACACTGTCACACACCATATACATTTACCATCAACACATTCAGAACATCGCGTAGCAGCTGCTTCGCCAATAGGAGCTGTCTCGTATGGGCCAATAGGAGCTGCCTCATAGGGCAAATAGGAGCTGCCTCATATGGGCCAATAGCAGCTGCTAGTATATGCCAATAGCAGCTGCCTGTATGGGCCAATATGAGCTGCCTCGTATGGGCCAATAGGAGCATTT
>WNGS01092210.1:33132661-33189114 GCA_020271785.1 Procambarus virginalis
ACAGCTGTGGTGCGCAATTCCACGACAGTTACTCACCACAGCTATTGATGTGTTGCACAGTTTAAGGGCTAATATGGTTTGCAATTTTATATAATACATATACAGTACATATATACTTTAAACGTGTATTGAGGTTCCCCCCCAAGGTTGGACTAGGACCATCCCCAGGAGATGCAAATCCCACAACAGTTGCCTGACTCTTGGGGTACCTATTTATTTCTAGGTGACAGAGGCTTTAGGTGAAAAAAAAAATGCCCACATTTCTGTCCTTCCCAGGATTTCCCGAGTACAGATGTAGTTATGATTTTTCAAATTTGGTTCCTACAAATGAAACATGTATGAGCTGCTTGGTAAAGTGTGTTAATTAAGCATGCTCAGTATAAGATGATGAGTCGGAACATTTAATTTACATTGAAGCAAGACTAGACAGATACTTTGATGAGAGTCAATGAGTGTTTCCTGTGAGTGTATATATGGCTTTCAGTAAAAGTAAATTTTTTTTTAGCTAGGTACACCTATACTGTATTTGCATATCAAAGTTTATAATAGTCATAGTCCATACCATTATTTGTCATTGAATTCTTTGTTTTTTCTATGGCTATAATAAAATTGTATAAATTTAAATAACTAATTCTATTTATTTATCATGCATCTATTATTTTCTTTTCTTTCTACAAAGTATGCTGATGACTACTTTTGTAGGCACTGCTAACAATTTCTTTACAGTTACATCTTAATTATTTCAGCCATTTAAAAATGTGGAAAAGAATATGTGTGTACATGAATAAGGTTTTTCATATCTGACAACTGTATTTTTGTCATTTTGAAGTAATAAAACATCTATATTGTCATTAATGTACACGAAAAGCCATTCAGGCATATTCAGCATAGACTTGACAAACTACTTCTACAGAGAATGAAAGAAAGGTGCAGTGGTGCAGGGCAGAGGGTGCCAGGTAAATATTACTTACTCTCCTTCAGCCCCCTCGGGAAGGCTGGGGTGGTGAGTGGAAGGAAAAAAAATAAGAGGATCAATCAGGATGAGAATAGGATGAAAAGTCTATGGGTGGAATAATTCAAATACAGTAGTGAAATAAAGTTAAAAAAGAGGAAGTTGTTTGCTTTATTGTTATAAGCGAGAAGTACAAGCTGGGGAGACATTAATATATTCTGTGGCCATCAAAAAGATTAAAGATTACTATTTGTGAAAAAAGTATTTTGTTCCTGACAAATATGTTACATCCTCACTTGTAACAAGCTGTTAATAATTTAGACAACTAAGGTGATTAAATATGATGAATATTAGTTGTGGAATATTTATGAATTATTTATATGAATATACAGTAGTAGTATTTTAGACAGCTATATTCCAATTAAGACTTCTAAAAATTATGCATTATAATTTTGAGCTTGGATGAAGACTTGCATTTGAACTTTTTTCAATTTGCATTTTTGAACTTACATTTATATATTAGAGGGTAGTGATGCCTTGTGATGAAACATAGTTATTACGTCTAGCATCAACTATGAAAACCTAACTTGAGAGAATCGTTATTATCAATACACAATCTATTTGACTGGTGCTGTTGTCATATACAAATACCCTGACTCACATATTGCATTAGCTAATTTAAATCAACTTTATGCTCTGCTATTTTTGTAAGCTTATAACCAAAAATGTGGAAATTTGCTATAGAATTTCAATCTACAAAATATTATAAAAAATACAAAGCCAAAGAAATGATGGCGACAGAGTTTCCAGGAGCAAATTAAACTGTACAATCCACCTTGTACATAACTCTAGAGTTTGAGAGCATTAATCAACACATTTTGGTAATACAATACAGGTTCTATATTAATGTAACATATGAACAATACAGTACAGTATGCAGTTTATCAAATTCTTGTGCAGTGAACTAAAAATATCCTTAATCTGAAATTTAAGTAGTATTATAAGTGCAAAGATTCAGCAATTATATTACATATAATATGTATCACACCATGCATAGCTACATATCTACTATTGTATAATGGCTACTGAAAAGAGTGTTCTGTTGAATATATATAACCTGTAAGTAAAAATATGCACAGTAACTACAAACAGTTTTCTACTTGAAATGTAAACACTTCATGCTCTTCATTTATAAAATAATTTCTTCTGTTTCTAATATTTTACCCTTCAGTACATTGAAAGTTTATTTCTTCTCCTACAAATAATTTGGAAATAATGTAGCAACATTTTACAGTGAGTTTTGAATTGAGTATATTGATGTGCTTATTCACTAAGATTTGCAGGATATCTCCATTATGGTGTGCTCAGCAGTTCCGGGTGGTGTGCCTGGCAGTGCTTGGAAATGTGCTTAGGTCTTTCTTGTTCTTTTATGGGATTTCCTCTGGTTTCTGGATCTATGGTCCCTAGGTTGGTTTTTATTTTCCAGCACCAGGTTCTCTCCTGCCTGTTGGTTTCCTGGCACCCATCTTGGTATTTTCAGCCATTGCTTTTTCCATTCTTGCTCCTTTGTTCTGCAGTTTCTGGCTGCTGAGCTCCAGTTTAAGCTCAGGCCTTCTCCTGGGTGGTAAACCTGGGGGGTGGCACTTTGGCTTTGCCTTGGGTATCCAATGGCCTCACTATGTTGGTGATGTGCTTTAGTGTTTGGCACGAAGCTGATGCTTGGTGCACCAGCTGTGTCAGTGTCTCGGACCTTCTCTGTCTCGGGTCCTCTTTGTCATCTTCTCTTACAAGTTAGTCCAGGCTTGTAAGTTCTATTTGGAGCATATAGTTTTGGAGCATAAGTACCAGGCTGCTTCTTAGTTCTATTTTTATAAATACTAGCCTTCTCTGTTGAGGTACCATTGTGTGATAGCTTCAGTTAACTACCATGGGCTTACCTCCTAGAAATTAACATTGAATATAATGAAATGCCCATTTCTGGTTGGAACCTTACTAGCTCCCTGTCCCCATCTTCTTGTGGAATGGAGGGGCTGCCAGGAGTGGCTCGTAATTGAGGGTGGCACTAAGTGGCAGGTATGTAATCACTTAAGTGTAATTACAGGATGAGAGCTATGCTTGTGGTGTCCCATCTTCCCAGTACTCTATCATATGATAGAGTACTCTATAGAGTACATATGATAGATATACTTTGAAATTACTGATGGTTTTGTCATCCACTGCCTCCTCACTGTTCCAACCGTCTATCACTCTGCAAAAGAAAACCCTTCTAATATTATACTTTTTTGGCACCTTTGTTTCCTTAGCTTGAATCCATGACCTCATGTTCTTTAAGTGCTGGTTTCAAGATTTCCTCTTTATCAATTTTGTCAATTCCTGTTACTATTTTGTATGTAGTGATTATATTGCCTCTTTTTCTTATACATTTTTGCTTTGGCTTATTAAACATTTCTAGCCTCTCTTCATAGTTAGTTTTTCAGTTTCAGAAGCAATTTTGCAGCATGTCTTTGAACCTTTTCCAGTTTATTGATGTATTTCATGAGATATGGGCACCATATAACTGCTGCATATTTAAATTTTGGTCTTACAAAATTCATGAATAGTTTCTTTAATATTTTACCATCCATGTATTTAAAAAGCGATTCTAAAGTTGGAAGACATAGCATGTGCTCCTCGCACAATGTTCTTTATGTGGTACTATTTGTAACAGGTTCCATGTGTTTACTTCGCGGTAACATTTCTTGCCTAGTTGCCATTGGATACATACTTTTGACATTTGCTTGTTTTGAGGTGCTTATGCTCTCAGTTTTTTCTCAGTTTTAAGGTAGATCTTTGAACCCCAGCTTCCCCAAGAATGGACAAATCAAAGCTTAGCTTCGAGAAGGTACTGAGGTCCCCAGCAGTAAAGGGCATTTCATTACATTCAATGCATGATTTATAACTACCGCTTGTTCTATGGCAATCCTAGGGCCCAGGGTTTCTGGAGATTCTGCAAATCAATGTATCTCTCTTATCTTTCATGTCCTCATCACCTTGGGCTTCTTTCTGCTATATATTTTCCTTTCCTGATTTTCTGGGCCCCATCTCTGTGAACTGCTGATTCCTTAGGTAAATCAGGTATTCCTTTTATCCATGTTACTCAGCAGAAGAGCATTGTGTGAAATTAAATGCACCTTTTTTGTATGGCAACTTTGAAGCTCCTGGTTCCTGCTCTTTTTGTCTTATCTTTACCTGAGTTTTTCCCTAGAGGTTCAGTCTCCCTGACCCATTCTTACAGAAGTGATGGTATCTTATGATGGTCAGTGTAGTTGGATGATGGGTCTTTGAAAATTTCAGAATGATATTTGTTAATTTACACGTTGTCAATGAGTGTTTGAAGGGAGTATGTTTGGAAGGGTTGCTGTGTGTCATAGCAAGCAGTTACCTTAGGGTGGATTGAGGTGATCTCCACTAAGCTTGCTGCCCTTTTCTGTAGAGTAACGAGAGAATTTGAAAAAGATATTTGTCCTTCTGGGGTTTAAAGTCATTGGAAGTTGGCACGAAGTCTGTGTACTAAAAGGGCCCAGAGCCGAGGCATGTGGAAGTTACAGTAGTACCACTCAAAAAATGAGCATTTCATTTCACTTAAAACTCAAAAGTATTTTTACTATTTAATTCATTATTAATTCATATCACACACACCAACAGAGGGTAACTTATATTTCCAGATTTACCTGATTTACCAGAGGGCCACTAAGACTAGTGGCAACTCTGAGAGTGCCTGAGGACAAAAGCCAGTGGCTTGTCAAAGGTCCCCCCATTTGCCTTGATAATCCTTTCTAGGTGGATTTTAAAGCTTAAGAGTTTTGGCGTTTGCAGCTTCAACGGATAAGCAGTTCCATGGGTTTATAACCCATGACAATTTAATTTGTCACTCTTTTTATCTTCTAATTTCAGTCACCTTAAAAATTTTAAGTAAACATTAAAAAGAAATGTAAGAAATTCATATTGCAGAATCATAAAAATCTGGTGTACAATACAATACATATAAGGATTTAATTTTTCTTGGTTTGAATTATGGTTGTGTTAAGAGTAGTGAATACATTACTTGGTTAAATACAAAGTGGCAGCAAAAGGGAAACTTATCATTACTGTAATGGGAAAAATACAAATTTCATGAATAATGTGATTCAGCACTGGGGTCTGAGAATCTATTTTATTACAGTGAAACCTCTATTTTCATCATTAACCACTACACTGAACACCTGGTTTTGGCAAAAACTTCATAGTGCAATTGTCAAGGACATCTTTTTGTTGTTTTTATAAATGTTCAGGTAAAGTTAATGTCAAAATGTTTCCAAACTCAAACATATTCGTTTCAAAACACAGAGTGATGAAAACATTAAAAAACATGAAAATATAGCCTAATTAAAAAAAATTTGCACAACTCTGAAAGTGCCTGAGGATGCTCTGCACAGTACATTGGTTAATCTATTCTTGAGGGCCCATTGTAAATGGAAACTGATGAATATTTTAACAACTTTCCTATCAGAAATAACTGAAATTCAATTAATCCATTCCCAGCCCCCAAAATTAATAAAGATTTTTCTTTTTCACAGATGAATCTGATGAATATAGAGGTCTCACTGTATTTTGTAGCAAAGGAACAACCTACTGGCATACCTCATTGCTGTGTGACATTAACTCTTAATTATTTATTGTTCATTGTATTAAATTAATCTCTCTTATAACTTTGGTTGTGGGCATAAGTTACTTAAGACAAATGTAGGTATTGCTATTTTTCAACACTTTAAGATTTATATAGCTTGTGGAACATGTCTATATAATGAGGACCAAAACATGTATGATAATACTTTAGTGTTGAGTATAACTCTAACCAAAGGAATCTAATATGCTAATAATGATATAAATGACATGCAATAATGCTTATGCTGTGAACAAGTGTGGATAGATACATACGATTGATTACTGTGCATAGCATGCAAGGGGTGGGAAAGAAAGGGAAGCACATTAGCAGTTAATCCTGATGAGTATATTGTGAAGACTTAAAATTATTTATAAATGCTACAGTATATTAAAAGCAGCAATTAATACAATACTGAAAAAAAAAGTTTACATTTCAATATAAATTTGAATTGTTTTCCTGACCTAAATATTCTTAAGTGTGAGATTACTCAGATTATCCAGATAAGTAACTTATACAGTATTATAAAAAGGATTTTGTCAGTCACAGGAAAAGATAAACAGCTAGTCCTTATGTATTACTCAACCTCTATGATGAATAAAACAATGGTAAAATCAGTGGTTTACAGTTACACACAGTAACTGTAAACAAATATTATATACATTCATAGATGAAACTTGCATGCTTTTGTCATGTGTATTAGTGAATTAGTTGATGACATTGCACAAGCCCCATATGACACACCAGCATGATGAGTGAAGTGTGGTGTGGGTGAAGCACTTCTCTCCTCATCATCACCAAACACATCTTTGCATAAAGTTATAATTAATTACACTAGGCCTCTGTATTCATATTCAAAGTGGATACTGTAATAAAAATAAATATTTTATATGCTTCAACAGCCATAAAAATGCACTAATGTGCTGCTGTTCCTCTCATTGTGCCTGTGTACTGCTGTGTCATATGGCATTAAAGCCTACAGTTTGATAAGATTCTTTGATAAACTAGATATACTGTATCTTAATTAGTTCCAAGTAAGTAAGGCAGTAACACATGTTTTCCCAGTTCTCTATAACTAGAAATATATACATGTATACATCGACTTGTTTTTTTTTAAACAATTTCTATGTTTTCCCCTGTACATATGCAGCAACTTATTTGTAGTTAATTGAAATGCTTACAAATAAAGTCAAATGCCAAAAAACAGTCAGAAAATGTTCATTTATTAGCTTCTTAAAAGTGACACGGCCATATTTCTGAGAAGGAAGATTGTTAAGAAGATAGACTAGAGGAATGATATAATATAAATGAAGAATTGAATGTAATGAAATGCCCTTTCTGGGCATTTCCTCAGTAACTCCTATGAGTTTAGCCCTTAAAGAGCAGTTAATGTCATGTAATGATATATGGGGTTGTGCGGTTATTGTAAAATGTTAATTTAAAAATTATTGTATGGGTTTTATGCATATGATGCAAAAAACCCAGCACTGAATGTAATGAAATGCCATTTTCTTGGTGAGACCCAGAGGCTCCCTGGAGCTATACTGGGCTGATGTATATATTAGACTGTGGCAACAGTCAGTCATTGGAGTTCTAGCCTACCGGGGACCATGGGCTAGAACCTGGTCCCCTCAGACAGTCACAAGGAGCAATGGCCTATAGACACCCCCATGCAGTTGGACGCAGTCTATGTCTGCCATCTACCAGGTCAGGCACCCAGAAAGGTAGGAATCCCAAAACAAACTACAGCTAGTTAAAAAATTACAACTGGAAAGCTGAACAAGCAAGCAGAACTCCCCAATAGGAAAACAAGCAAACAAGCATGATGTCACCACAGCCACCGTGCCACTGTCTGCACAGCTCCCGCCTCCCTGGGAGAGGGCAGGGGGGCGGGGGCCCCAGACCTCCCATGCTGGCTACCCAACCCCAGTTCAGAGGCTGAATATTAAATACATGAAAAAACGCCGACTGGAGGGAGGGAGGGATGCCGGGGAATCTCCGGATCTTGTCTAGGAAATGGCATTTCGTTACATTCAACGCTAGTTTTCTGTGGCGAGCCAATCGGCTCCTCCCTAACCAAAGATAAAGGAAAAGAGGGATTAACCCTGGAGACGGTCGCCACTTTCTCCTCAACTCGAAGTCAAGTCAACTGGCTGCAACGTGTGACCCAAGGCTACACACGCCTGAGAAGGGTCAGGAAAATTTATGATTACCAGACCACACACTAGAAGGTGAAGGGACGACGACGTTCCTGCAGGCAGCTGCAGAAATAGACTTGAGAATGGTACAGGATGGACTGAAATGTCGTCGCCCCTTCACCTTCTAGTGTGTGGTCTGGTCAACATACTTTAGCCACATTATTGTGACTCATCGCCTGGAAAATTTATGAAGTACCATGCGGCCAGAACCCTGTTCGACCTTCAAAAGCCCCATGCCCAAATGTCAGCCCAGGACATATTACCAAAAACAGCAGCCAAAGCCACGAACTTACGAACGTCGTGGGCACGGGGATAAACTGCAGGCTGGCTGGTCTGAATAATCCTGTGAACGACCTGGGAGATCCACCCCCTGGAACTGGAAATGGATCCCTATCGCCCTCTGCCATGTGACCATGGTGCGCAAGTAACGACGAAGAGCCGCAACCGGACACAAAACATGATGCATCCCCGGCTGAACCAACGGAGCATCAACAACCCAAGGACCTCTCCAAAAAGCAGCGTTTCATTCTTCGCCAGAAAAGGAGATAGCTGCAAATGAACAAAATGACCACCAGGACCAAAAGAGTAGAAACCCCTGTCCGGAGAAGAGCACAAAGCTCCCTGACCTGACCTCCAGAGGCCAATACCAACAAGAAAAGAGCCTTAGAAAAACATTCCTGAACCAAAGGGGTCATTATAAACCAAGGAGAAGAGAGAAAAGAGAGCACCCGGTCCAAAGACCAGGATGGCTCATGCGGCGCATGAGCAGGCCGGAGGTGAAACAACGCCCGAGAAAGCTTGCGGAATGGAGCAGAAGTGACATCCACCCCGAACGCAAGCTGAAGCGGCTCCGCCAGCGCCACACGATATGAAGCAACAATATTTGGCCTAAGATGACGGTCCTGAAACTACCAAGAGAGAAAGGACAAAACAACCTGATCAGAAATCGAAGGCATCATACGAAGAGATAAAACGTGCCTTAAGGACCCCCAGGAAACATTACTGCCCCTGAGACAAAACTCTTAGGTAGGACACCATTAACGCCACCTGATCACCATACAAGTGGTAATAAACTCGTCAAAAAAATCAGACACGAAGAGCGGAGAAAAAGATTGAACCAGCCATGTACTGGACTGGACTGGTCAGCTGAAACAGGCAGAGCTGCAAGAAGATCCTTGGGTTTGAACACCAAGCAAACAGCAAAAACACCAAGTAAGCAGGCAACAAAAGTGGCAAGCCTGTGGCCCCACGACAAAACCGAGCCAGTCCCTTGACCCTGGATGAATCAGGATGTACCAATATGTGTCTCGGAGGTCTAGGGACACCATCGAAGTGCCTGGCTCCGAAAGCAGCCGGACCTGGGACAGAGTTGTCATCCGAAAGGAGGGGTAAAACGCAGGGATTGAGATGGTATAAGTCCACAATGAACTTCAGATCTACACAGTCCCATTTCAGAACTGGAAAAACAAAGGAAACCCACCTGTGGGACGCCGTCATTTCGTCCACGCCCAAGTGTACCCACTCCAGAATGGGTTCCACGAATTGTGGGATCAGGTGAGAGCAAACAGCGCAAGTCTCCCCCCATCACCTCGTCAACGAGGTGAATTACGAAAGGGCTGACGACCCTTATGAGATCCCGACAGACACTCAGAGCGAGTACTGAGGCAACCAGACACCGACGTTTCCACAGGAGGGGCCAGCCCCGAATCTAACACTACTGGCTTATGATGACCGAAGGAACCTCGAGCCCTGGCATGACCCTTCTGGGCAGGACCCCCACGGCTCCCCTTGAGAACCAACAAGTACTACATAGGGCAGCAACTAGATGAAGCTGCCTGCAGAAAATGCACCACCGCAGACTCTGCAGACAGCAATGGACAAAAAGGGGATGAAAATATAAGAGCCAGGGCCAAAGCAGATTCCAAAGAGTGGAAGAGCACTGTTAGCATGTGAGGCGAGTAGCAAAGAACAGACACTGCTTCCTTCAGAATAGGCACAAACAACTTCAACAAGGCAGCCGACGCCCGAGCCACTGAGGCAAGCACACAGGATGCTGGCCCGGAACCCAGCTCCTCCACATCCTCCTCGAGCCAGTCCGAAAACAGCTCCAGCAGGGAAAAGAAGGGCAAGACCAAAGTCAAATGCCAATAGGTGCAGCCAAACTCAAAAGAAAAAGGATCCATTATCAAGGTGTAATCCTGGTCTCACAGGAGGTAAGCCATAATAGCCTCCCGCACCTCTCTAAGCAGGATGTGGGAAGCCAAAAACCTCCAGAAAGAGGGAACCAAGGAACCTAAGGGAACCTGGAACCGAACCCTCCCAGGGTTTGGTTCTGGGAACTTATATCAAACTCATACAGAACTCATAAATTTGTACAGGGAGGGGGGGATATAAAACCCCTCTTCCCCTGTAATAACAAGCCCCATGCCAAGGGTACCAACACCAAAGAGGGGTCAAATGGGGCCCGAGCCTCCAAAGTAAATTCCTTCCCAGGCCCGGGATCCTCCACGTCAGGACCCGGGGCAGAGCTGTCCTCCAACCCCTCTGCATCTGGAGAAAAGGCAGAGTCCACCGGAAACTCAGGGAAGAAGGGGGTCCGCTGGCATGACCTGAAAGCTCTGGCAGGAGGAACAGGCTTGAATGCCTCTGCCGCTGAACCAGAAGGGGCAATCCCTGAAGCCGTTTGAGTCTCACCACCAACAAATCCCTGCCCCGACTCCGAAAAAATTTGGGAGCTGGGAGCAAAGGGGGGTGAGGGGGCAGCAGGATGAACTACAGCAGGAAAAAGGACAAGGGGGCGTGGACGAAACCAAAGTCGAGGCGACTAACGCCCCTCAAAGTCCCTATAACTATCGTGGGGCAGCCTTGGGGCATCGAGAAAGGCAAGCATCCTAGCACATTGCAGCAATCTAAACCTCGCATGCAATACTGAAGTTGCCTGCACCCGAATATCAATAGCAGTGGATTGGGTGAACTGGAGTATAAGTAAGGAACACCACTCGCAGGACTCTGGGTCAAAGGTGTCATAAACCGAACAGGCAGCATGGCAGAGGCAAAAACGGTGAGTGTCACCCTGAGGCATCTTGAGGTTATCTTGAGATAATTTTGGGGCTCTTTAGTGTCCCCGCGGCCCAGTCCTCGACCAGGCCTCCACCCCCATGAAGCAGCCCATGACAGCTGACTAACACCCAGGTACCTATTTTACTGCTAGGTAACAGGGGCATAGGGTAAAAGAATCTCTGCCCAATGTTTCTCGCCGGCGCTTGGGATCGAACCCAGGACCACAGGATCACAAGTCCAGTGTGCTGCCCGCTCGGCCGACCGGCTCCCTCGGCGACAAAGGGACAGAGCAACCTTTGAGCTCACACAAAGCGAAATGGGACTCAGAGGATGCATCTATTGGACCAATGAGCCTCAATGGAGTTTTCCCAGGGCCTTTAGGCTGGCTGCTAAGGGAAGCCCCGGTAAGGCACTGCTAACCGGTTATCCCATAACTACCAAACAAACAAACAAAACAAAAGCTGAACCCCTGTGACATTTGCATTCATGTAGACCTAGCTGAGGGCCACCCAGATAATACAAGTGGTCCTACAGCCACACCAGGCAGACCCCCACCAGGCAAAAGAAAAGAAAAGAAAAGAAATACCCTGCAAAAGCACAATGTCTCCAGGAGGAACAGAACCGGCTGCTATGCATATTATAAGACAGCTGCACAGTACTTTGCGCCCCAACCAGTGACGATACTACTTCCTACCTAAGGCCAACAGTGGTAGGAAAACCCCCCAGCTGACCCCATGGGCGGGCAATCACCGAACAACAAAAGAACCCTGCAGAGGTAGCCCCCGAACAGTTTGTGGAAGGTAACCCCAAACTGCAAGGATAGTACTTACAAGGCACCTAGAGAAGGTGACCCTAGGTGCATGCAACCCCAGTACTTCAAGTACTGAGGCTGTACAGTACACCTGGCTTGCACACCGATAGAAAATATAATATCATATATAATTTTTCTATCGCAACGGATAGAAAAATAAGGGCAGTAATCAGTGGCAATGTATCGGACTAGAGAAATGTCACAATGGAGTACCACAGAGTTCAGTCCTTGCACCCGTGATGTTCATTGTCAACATAAATAATCTGCCAGATGAAATACAGAATTATATGAACATGTTTGCTGATGATGCTAAGATAATAAGAAGGATAAGAAACTTAAATGATTGTCATGCCCTTCAAGAAGACCTGGGCAAAATAAGTATATGGAGCACCACTTGGCAAATGGAATTTAATGTGGATAAATGCCATGTTATGGAATGTGGAATAGGAGAACATAGACCCCACACAACCTATATATTATGTGAGAAATCTTTAAAAAATTCTGATAAAGAAAGAAAGAGATCTAGGGGTGGTTCTAGATAGAAAACTATCACCTGAAGTCCATATAAAGAACATTGTGCGAGGAGCCTATGCTACGTTTTCTAACTTCAGAATTGCTTTTAAATACATGGATGGCGAAATACTAAAGAAATTGTTCGTGACTTTTGTTAGGCCAAAGTTGGAATATGCAGCGGTTGTGTGGTGCCCATATCTTAAGAAGCACATCAACAAGCGGAAAAAGGTGCAAAGACATGCTACTAAGTGGCTCCCAGAACTGAAGGGCAAGAGCTACGAGGAGAGGTTATAGGCATTAAATATGCCAAAACTAGTAGATAGAAGAAAAAGAGGTGATATGATCACTACGTACAAAATAGTAGCAGGAATTGATAAAATTTATATGGAAGATTTCCTGGTAGAGGTAGAGGTAGAGAATCCACTACTAGAGGTAGTGACCCTCATGTAAATTCAGATAAATCATGCTCTTGTAGATGGCTCTCCAGAACCCAGACACACCCAAGGATGGCAAGGAAACCATGTCCAAGAATACCCCTCAGTAATGACCAGTGAAGACTAAACATCCCCAATGCAGGCCATTCAGAAAGCCTCTGGATGCTCACTTCCCATGTGCTGTCACTGAAGCCCACCATGAATGAACTGATGAGACCTTTGAGTGTGATCACAGAAAGAAATGGAGTCTCACAGGTGCAATCAAGTGATGCATCAACACCTACTACATCCAGGAGACCAAAAATTCACAGGCTGAGCATGATTAGAGGACAAGACTAGCTTCACTCTAAAAACCTGGGCAAGCAGCTGGAATGACATTTGCACTCTTTATTACCTGTGGAATCTCCACCTTAGGAAAAAGGAGGGTAGAAAATGGGCAAAAAATGCAACAGGGAGTGTAAATGTGAACTCCTTGAAAATATGCTACAAAGAAATCCAATAATGCATCATGCAGAAAACAAGCAAAGATTTTAAGCAATGTTCCAAAAGTCTCAGAAGTGGAGAGCAGGCAGGAAAGGAGTCGCATCCCACCCTAAAATTGGCAGTATAACAGCTTCTGAAAGGCAAGAATGTTTCACACATCAGCCAAGCAAGGGTGCCATAGGTACTAAAGTGATGATTGTCTTGCCAAACACTGTTGTTCTGTACAATACAGTGGTCCCATCTGGTGGTAGTTGGGGGGTAGAGGCTAGTAGCAATTATTAGTAGTTAGTAGGGTATTAACTGGGTTTCTTCACAGATCCAATGATTACTTGCAAGGGAAGTCAAGTTTTCTTGATCAGCTCTTTTGTCTTATAGCAAGCAGCTTTAATAGGTGGTGGATTAATATTTCTTCACTGTCTCCATTCCCAAAATTGTGGAACTAGACCACTTGAAAAGATACTAATCATAGTGTAGGGGAGGATGTAGCAGAGCTTGGCATGTCTGTTAATATCTTGGGTGAACTTGTATGGGGGGAGGAGGCAGCAGAGCCTGGCATGTCTGTTAATATCTTGGGTGACTTGTATGGGGGGAGGAGGCAGCAGAGCCTGGCATGTCTGTTAATATCTTGGGTGGACTTGTATGGGGGGAGGAGGCAGCAGAGCCTGGCATGTCTGTTAATATCTTGGGTGGACTTGTATGGGGGGAGGAGGCAGCAGAGCCTGGCATGTCTGTTAATATCTTGGGTGGACTTGTATGGGGGCAGGAGGCAGCAGAGCCTGGCATGTCTGTTAATATCTTGGGTGGACTTGTATGGGGGGAGGAGGCAGCAGAGCCTGGCATGTCTGTTAATATCTTGGGTGGACTTGTATGGGGGAAGGAGGCAGCAGAGCCTGGCATGTCTGTTAATATCTTGGGTGGACTTGTATGGGGGAAGGAGGCAGCAGAGCCTGGCATGTCTGTTAATATCTTGGATGGACTTGTATGGGGGCAGGAGGCAGCAGAGCCTGGCATGTCTGTTAATATCTTGGGTGGACTTGTATGGGGGAAGGAGGCAGCAGAGCCTGGCATGTCTGTTAATATCTTGGATGGACTTGTATGGGGGGAGGAGGCAGCAGAGCCTGGCATGTCTGTCAGTGTCCTGGATGAACTTTGGGCTCTGGCTCAGGGAGTAACAGAGAGGCTCTGCTCAGAAAATTAGTTTTTGTATATTCTAAATAATACTGATTAATTTGTATACAAATTTAGTAATAATTTGTCTCCATAGTTTATGTAGTTTACTCTTTGAGAGTAAAGGTAAGGATACAGCAGATGACTTGTAGAAATTTACATGCACTTGAAATATCCAAAAAAGCAACTCACTCATCGTCAGCTCGTCTGCTTCCCTCAATGAGTGCGCAAGCAGCTTCTTCAGTTGTCATTCGCTGACTTATCGTTTGATAGGTTTTTGTATTTAATTTCTCTTCCATTATTCCTTGTAGCTCAAAGTCAGTATAAATTTTCTGTTGTAGGGAAATATAAAATGTTATTGCAGGTATTTCAGTTGTGAAATTTATATAAAAGGAAAATATTAAAAATATATTTACAAACTTTAATTTTATTTAATGAATATTAATTGAAATAACTTTAAGCAAACAGTAAACTAATGAATTTATTAAAAAAGAGCCATATCACGTATGTATTTTGTAAGTAATCTATATCTTACTTTTCTTAAATAATTTTTTGGTACATTATCCTACTTATTTTAAATCGTTAGCAAAATGTAAGTGACGATAACAAATGAACTGATTGCTTCTATAGCGAGCCTGAAGGATGCACTTGGACAGTACACTTTAAATCTGTGTCACTGGTGAATAACATTTATCAGAGGCTAGTATGTGTAAAAGCCATATTAATACTGATGATACTCATATTAATACCATAATAAACTAAGATAAAACTTGTATTTTAAGAATGTAAAGATGAAGGTACATTGAACCTACTGTATTTTTTAAAGTGACTCTTTTGGTGTTCAGTTAAGAGTTTTAAACACTTAATAAGTTTTGTAAAAGCAACAATATGCCTTACTGAAACTCCCAAAATATAGCCTATAATTTTCTATTGGCAAAAGCATATAAATGTGACACATATTACAATTTAACTAAACATTTATTTCCCAAAGTATCACTTATATTGTACCAATCTACATCAAATGTACTGAAATTGATTCAGGATATTTACAATAATAATGTAAAAAAGAACTAATGTTGAATATAATGAAAAGCCTCTTCCTGTTTGGCTTCCATGGTTCCTTGAACCTATCTTACAGAGATAGCGTCCTTCCCCACTGAGTCATATCAGCCATGGAAGTTATGTATGGCCTACTGGGGACCAGAGCCAGAACCTGGCCCCCCACCCCCACAGAGGTATTTATTTTTATAGCAGGTAATTATTACTACTATATCATTCTCATCAAGAAAACATACAGAAAGTATGCAGAGAACAGGGTTGGATCAGCCTGTGCACAAAGACACATCTTCTGCACAGAGCTCTAAACACAAATGATATGGTGTAAATGCTGATACTCAAAATATAAATTCTAAATGTGGTGATTGTCCTTGTGCAGTATATAAATCACCAGATGCAACTCGGTCCAAATCTGTGCTATTTCAATTGGATATTCTGCTTGAAAGCAAGATATACCTGGAAAAGAATTTGAGATTCATGCAATCACTGCATTCTGTCCTGGTACAAAGAAATCTCTGTACTACTATCCTCTCACTTCACTTAACACTTTCCTCACTTTCCACAGTATATCATTTCAAACCATATTATCATTGTTTTTAAAGTGTAGACACTTAGAAGTAGCAGGAACCTGTCACGTGACAAGTACTTCCCAAAAACTAGGGTTAGAACAATGCTGTCTTTGTTCCAATAATCCTGGATGACACGTTTCACAGCATGTTTGATCATTATACACAGCACAATAAAAACATACATTTCAACAACAGTTGTCTCTTACCAACATGTCAGATGTGAACCTGGTAATAAGCCGTCTGTAATGAGTTGCATTGTGTAGCGGTTTCGTCAACTAGATGTTTCATGTATGGCTCATCAAAAATAAGCCATAAAATATTCACTTTCACCCATATTGTCACTAGTATATGGGAAAATGTGTGCAACATCAACATCTGTATCATCAAATGTTCATATTTCTGGTAAAGAGCTTTTACAATCATCCCACACGAATACTCTCATGCTGCTAGTACTGGCACCAACACCATCACTACTAGCTGCATGGGCGCCATCACAACGGCTTTGTTTTTGTATAAAACTCCATTGGCCAGGAGATGATGCTCTTCTACATTGTACAGGCTGACTACGAACAGTTGAAGTGTAGGCCACACTGTCATCATCCTCACGGTTGGATACACACCGGTGTCTGGCAGGGTGAGCCTCTGACATGCAAACCTCCTCCTAGTAACACCACCACAAAAGTCGCTAACACTAGGTTCATCTATGATACTAGTATCAGACACAGTGTCAGTGAACCCAGAACAAAAAAGTCATCTCTTATATCATCATGGCATTCAGGAACCGAAGATGGCACAGGAGGTGATAATAATGAACACTGTGGCAGTGGTGTTGACCTGGGACACAGAGGTGGGGCTGGCAAAGCCCACATACTGTACACACTCACTATCATCATTATCAATGTCTGTACTACTGATATCTAATTGCTATGTTAGTTCTTTATTGATTTTTGGGTTGTCAACATCATTTTTAGAGTCCTCTCAAAATGTGAAATACTTCATGTTGACCAGACCACACACTAGAAGTTGAAGAAACGACGACGTTTCGGTCCGTCCTGGACCATTCTCAAGTCGCTTGTCTTTTCACAAGCGACTCATTCACAAGCGACTTGAGAATGGTCCAGGACGGACCGAAACGTCGTAGTTTCTTCAACTTCTAGTGTGTGGTCTGGTGAACATACTTCAGCCACGTTATTGTGACTCATCGCCTGCATGTGAAATACTTCATCTTCAGAGATTGTTTTTTCAACCATATGACCCATTGGTGACTAGGAGCTGGTGGTACATGCATCAGCCATGGTAGATTATTGTAAACTGAGCCTGCGTGGGCCCATGTATTATACTGGGAATTTTTTGAAGATGGCGGACACTCACTGGAAGCCTCAGGCCTCTATTTGCTACCCAGGCTAATGTGTGCGAGTTTTGAATCTTATGCTATATTAACAAGCGCCAAAAAACATCCGGTACACCACCCGCTGAGTGCCTTAAGGCACTATGTGCAGTACTGTACATGAGTTAAAGAGCTCTGATAAAGAAAGAGATGTAGGGGTGAACCTGGACAGTACACTGTCCAGGAACCACATAAAGAACATTGTGTGAGGAGCATATTCTGTGCTTTCCAACTTCATAATTACTTTTACATACATGGATAGTGAAATATTAAAGAAACGGCTCGTGACTTTTGTGAGAGCACAATTGAAATTTGCAGCAGTTGTGTGGTATCAATATCTAAAGAAGCATTACCTGTTGAATACCTATTAATGATTCCAAGGACCAATGTTCCTGCAGCTCGCTCTCTGACCAGGCCTCATGCTTGGTGGTCTGGTCAACCAGGCTGTTTGATGCAGCTGCTTGCAGCCTTACATAAGACTCACAGCCTGGTTGATCAAGTGCCCTTTGAAGGTGCCTATCAAGTTCTCTTTTCAACCTCTGTGAGAGGTTGGCCAATTATGCACCGTATGTGTATTGAGGGAGATTATTGAAAAGACTAGGGGTCTTTGATATTGATCGAGTTCTTTCTCAACATGCCTATTGTACCTCTGCTTTTCAATGGGCTATTTTGCACATCCAGCCATGTCTTCTGGTCTTGTGGTGTTACAACCTGTACTCTTACAAAGAACATCGCATTTCAATCGTATGCATTACTTAAGGCCACAAATTGTCAAACTAGAAAATGGAAGTGGCTCGCAGAAATGACATACTGTCCCGTTTTCTGTCTTGAGTCCTCTGATAGGTTAGAAGACACTTTAATTTAACTATTTTCTTGACATTGGGAAACCTTAGGAGGACAATCTGGTTATTTCTGTGTCCAGAATTAGAACCATTCCTTCTAGTATTTTTCAAATGTAAATTACTGTATTATGTATTTCTCCCACTTGCATTGTAGGGGATACATCAATAAACTGGAAAAAGTGCAAAGGCATNTCAGCCGAGGTAATTTTCATACTGATTTTTGTGTCACCTGCAAAGGATGATACGAAGCTGTGACTTGTATTTTTGTCTATATCTGATATGAGAATAAGGAAAAGCAGCAGTGCAAGGACTGTACCCTGAGGTACAGAGCTTTTAACTGCACTTGGACTCGATTTTATATGGTTGACTGTTACTCGCTGTTCTGTTTGACAGAAAACTGAGTATCCAGCGTCCTACTTTACTGGTTATTCCCATTGACTCCATTTTGTGTGCTATCACTCCATGGTCACATTTATTGAAAGCCTATGCAAAGTCCGTGTACAGTATATCACATCAGCATTCTGTTTTTCTTCTAATGCCTCAGTGACTTTGTCGTAGTGATCAAGTAGCTGTGAGAGGCACGATCTTCCCGCTCGAAATCCATGTTGGCCTGGGTTGTGAAGGTCATTGATCTCCATGAAATTTGTGACCTGACTCCTAATCACTTAAAGCACCCCTCCCCTGCTTCTCCTATGGTTGACATCCAACCTCCCACAGCTGCCTCTGCTATCTCCAATGCATTTGAGATGATGCTGGACAATGCACTTCAGAACTCCTTGATGCATCTACCCCGTGTCCCTAGGCTGCCATGCCACAAATCCCTACCCCCAGTACTAAGAGGAAGCAATCCTCCATTGTCCCGACTTCCAAGCGCCCTGCCACCTTGTCTAACGGGCCCCATAAACCACACTCTCCCACGACTTGTTCTCGCCCCACTCCTAGGTGTTCCTCCCGTTGTCCCGCTGGTACATCTAAGAAAACGGATGCGTTTGCATCCCAGCCATAAGGCTCCGGATTCCATCTATATACCTTGACCTGTCCTCACCTCACCTGTCCCGACCTGATTTCTTCTGACTTTCTACACATTCACCCCGTGTACCTTTATCTGCTCGCACCTCCCTTACTTTCTCGTGTCTACTTAGCGACTGCCTCCTACATATCCTTCGCCTCTTGCCTACATCCCTCGCTTACTTTAATTCGGTGACGCTTTGTGTTCGCCTTCTGTACTCCTCCTTATTATTCCCGTCTTGCATCCCTTTCCTCTTGTCTGTTTCTTTTGCCTTTATCCTTGCCCACATGGACGACGTGAATATCTTCCCGCTCTGCCACATTGTGACCATTGATGTGCCGCTGTGAATGCCGCATCTTTCTACATTGCCACTCGTGCAGTCATTGGGAGGATCCACCTTCATGCAAACTGCACGTATTGCGAAGAATAATAATAATCTAGTGATTTGTTGCAATTGAAGATGTCTCAGGAGGCATTTGTATAATGCATTTATTTTTAACACTTTCGCGCTTAGCGGACGCCCGTTAGCGTCCAATCTTTTTCACCTGATTCTGCCCTCTGGACGCTGGCTGGCGTCCAATGGTTAAATAATTATATAAATTTTATTTATTATGCGATTTTATTTTAGTTAGTCTCAAAATGTTCACCATGAAATTTACGTTCTTTCTAATAACCAAAGAGCTTATTAAAGAAAACGGCATGGCAGTGATTCATCTTGGTATAACAATTGTATGGCGCCGATATGCCGCCGCGGGTAACACTTCAGCCACTTCCAACCGTCTTTTGGTTGGTTGCGACATTGATTCTATATTTATATGCATATGTCCGTATAGAGAATTTTATTGCGGTTCCAATGATACCATAATCAATGATGTAGGATAAATGTGGTCATCGCAATCATTAAGAGAGTGGAAACATTTGTTGCTGTTTGGCGCTCTCGCCAAACAGTTTGGCGAGAGCTTCTGTTTCTGTTTGAACTGTTTCAAACAGTTTCTGTTTGGCAGTATTTTATATGTATGTTCTTATAGAGAATTCTATTGCGAACACAGTGATACCAAATTTAAATACGTAGGTCTACAATTAGTGTCATGACAGTAAAAAGAGTATACACTTTTCGCTCCTACCGCTTAAGCGCGCGACGCCAAAAGCACAGGTTCGCGCTCGTAAAAACGCTGCGCCGATAGCGCTAAAGTGTTAAGACAAGAAAATTTCCCTGCTATACCTGTTTCTTTCTGGTAATATTTCATTTATCAACAAAAATAGCCAAAGCCAGCATTAAATGTAATGACACGCCTATTTCTGGTGAGTGGAGTGGTTCCTTGTTTCTAGTCACTCTGGATAGCTCTACACATCAAATTAAATGTGTGTGTTCTAACCAGAACATTGTTTTACAAGAATTAGATATGCTAGCTTAAGTGGCCCAGTGACTGAGGAGTATTTTTCCAAATATGAAATACTGTATGGTGAAAATTTAAAAAAAATCTCCCATTTTCATTATTACAGTACAATGGGGCCTCGACTTATAATGCTAATCCGTTCCCAGAGACGGATCGTAAGTCGAAATACCGTAAGTCGAAGCAATTCTTCCCATAAGAAATAAAGGGAATTGAATTAATCCATTCCCCACCCTCCAAAATATTAACAAACAAATACATTTTATATTGAATACAATGTTTTCTGGGGGGATCCCCGTCAGCTCCCCGGAGTTTTACCAGGCTGATATGCTAATGTCAGACTTTGGCATCAGTCATGTGTATGGAGTCTCGTTTGTTTGCTTCCTGGGAGCCCCGGGGCTGCCCCGTTTTGGTTCGTGTTGGGACTTGGGGCTGTTGGTTGCTTCGGTTCCTTCCACGCCCCCTTGTCTTTCCCCTGCATCCCCCCTTCCTGCCTGCATCCGGTTCCTTAGTGTCTGTAGGTTCGAGGCGGGGTTTGATGGTTTTGAGACTCGGGCAGTCTCAGGGAATTCCCCTTACGGGGTAGTGACGGGGGCATTTGAGCCTGTTCCTCCAGCCGTGTTGTCAGAGTCTGCCAGTGGGCTCCCTTCCTTAGTGTTTTCGCGGCTGCCCCGGTTTTCTGGTACGGCCAGGGCTTTGGGGGGACGGCTCGGCCCCAGGGCCTGTTGTGTAGGTTCCTGGGGCTGGGGAGGGGCTGACTTGGGGGGCCTTGGTCCCGTAGGACCCCGTGGGGTTTTTTCTCCCCCTCTAGGCGGGGCTTGTGGTTACGTGGAGTGGGGTTTTTCCTCCCCACTCGCCGTATGTGTTGTTGGGCGTCAGCTCCTCCCTGGGCTCGGTTCCTTGGCCTTTGAGTCGGTTGGTTCCGTCCTGTGGGTGGATGCTTCCCCCCCCCTTTTTGGGACGGTGTCTTCATGCTTCCCCGTTCTTGGGGTTTTATGTGACTTCTGGTCTCGGGTGCGCCTGTGCCTTTGTGTGCCTTCGGGACTAGTGTTGGCTTCTGTGTTCTTGAGGGTTTGGGAAGGTTTTCGCTCCTTCCCGCATTATTGGAACGTCTGTCGGCTCCTCGTCCGGTTCGCCGGTTGGGCTACTTGTGGCCCTGTTGGGCTACTTGTGGCCCGGTTGGGCTACTTGTGGCCCGGTTGCGTTCCCTTTTGGGCTCTGTCTTCGCTTCGTTGGCAGGTTTTGTTGTTCCTGCTTCCTCTTTTGGCTACTTTTCTAGTGCAGTAGTCTAGGTTGGCGCCTTCCCGCAGAGCGGGTTGTGCGGTTCTGCCAGCGTGTCATGCGCATGTGCCGTGGAGTTTGTTTTGGTCTGGGCGGTGTGTTTCAGTGCTGGTGTTTTGCGCCCTTTTTTCTCAGGTGCTTCCCCTCTCGCTCTTCTCCCTTGCTCCAGTATGTGCCCCTTTGCTCTGGGGGTGTCCTGGTTTCCAGCTGTGGGGAGGACACTGAGGTTTTCCCTGTGTCATGGGAGTGGGCCGCCTCCTTCACCTCTACTCTGCTCTCCTGCATGTCTGGCTCTGGCTTCTTCACTTGGCGGTGCTCCCAGGATCTTCTGGGCACTGTTGGGTCGTGTCACGTTCGTGCCTCCGTTCGACAGGCGAGTTTCTGTGGTTTGGCGTCTTTTGGTCTGGCGCTGGATGCGGAGATGTTTCTGTACCTGTCTTTATTTAGGTATATTTCTGTACGACTGAGACCGTTCACACACAAGTGGAGTACCACAGGGTTCAGTTCTTGCACCAGTGATATGTATTGTCTACATAAATGATCTACCAGTTGGTATACAGAATTATATGAACATGTTTGCTGATGATGTTAAGATAATAGGAAGGATAAGAAACTTAGATGATTGTCATGCCCTTCAAGATGACCTGGACAAAATAAGTATATGGAGCACCACTTGGCAAATGGAATTTAATGTGAATAAATGTCATGTTATGGAATGTGGAATAGGAGAACACAGACCCCACACAACCTGTATATTATGTGAGGAATCTTTAAAGAATTCTGATAAAGAAAGAGATCTAAGGGTGGTTCTAGATAGAAAACTATCACCTGAGGACCACATAAAGAATATTGTGCGAGGAGCCTGTGCCACGCTTTCTAACTTCAGGATTGCTTTTAAATACATGGATGACGATATACTAAAGAAATTGTTCATGACTTTTGTTAGGCCAAAGCTAGAATATGCAGGGGTTGTGTGGTGCCCATATCTTGAGAAGCACATCAACAAACTGGAAAAAGTGCAAAGACATGCTATTAAGTGGCTCCCAGAACTGAAGGGCAAGAGCTACGAGGAGAGGTTGATACCTGGTTCATACCTGGTTGATGGGGTTCTGGGAGTTCTTCTACTCCCCAAGCCCGGCCCGAGGCCAGGCTCGACTTGTGAGAGTTTGATCCACCAGGCTGTTGCTTGGAGTGGCCCGCAGAGCCACATACCCACCACAGCCCGGCTGATCCGGGACTTCTCTTAGGAAACAGTCCAGTTTTCTCTTGAAGATGTCCACGGTTGTTCCGGCAATATTTCTTATAGTCGCTGGGAGGACGTTGAACAACCGCGGACCTCTGATGTTTATACAGTGTTCTCTGATTGTGCCTATGGCACCTCTGCTCTTCACTGGTTCAATCTTGCATTTTCTTCCATATCGTTCACTCCAGTACGTTGTTATTTTACTGTGTAGATTTGGGACCTGGCCCTCCAGTATTTTCCACGTGTATATTATTTGGTATCTCTCTCGTCTCCTTTCTAGAGAGTACATTTGGAGAGCTTTGAGACGATCCCAATAATTTAGGTGTTTTATCTCGTCTATGCGTGCCGTATATGTTCTCTGTATTCCCTCTATTTCAGCAATCTCTCCTGCTCTGAAGGGAAAAGTGAGTACTGAGCAGTATTCGAGACGGGACAACACAAGTGACTTGAAGAGTACAACCATTGTGATGGGATCCCTGGATTTGAAAGTTCTCGTAATCTATCCGATCATTTTTCTGGCTGATGCGATATTTGCTTGGTTATGCTCCCTAAACGTTAGATCGTTGGACATCATTATTCCCAAATCCTTGACATGCTGTTTTTCTACTATGGGAAGATTTGATTGTGTTTCGTACCCTGTATTATGTTTCAGATCCTCATTTTTGCCGTACCTGAGTACCTGAAATTTATCACTGTTAAACATCATATTATTTTCTGCTGCCCAATCGAAAACTTTGTTGACATCTGTTTGTAGTTTTTCAATGTCTTCAGCAGAGGTAATTTTCATGCTGATTTTTGTGTCATCTGCGAAGGATGACATGAAGCTGTGACGTGTATTTTTGTCTATATCAGATATGAGAATAAGGAACAGTAGCGGTGCAAGGACTGTACCTTGAGGTACAGAGCTTTTAACATCGCTTGGACTCGATTTTATCTGATTGACTGTTACTCTTTGTGTTCTGTTCGACAGGAAATTGAGTATCCAGCATCCTACTTTTCCAGTTATTCCCATTGACCTCATTTTGTGAGCTATCACCCCATGGTCACATTTGTCGAAAGCCTTTGCAAAGTCTGTGTATACAACATCTGCATTTTGCTTTTCTTCTAGGGCTTCTGTGATTTTGTCATAGTGGTTGAGTAACTGTGACAGACAGGATCTTCCCGCTCTAAATCCATGTTGTCCTGGATTTAGGTTAGAGGCATTAAATATGCCAAAACTAGACGACAGAAGAAAAAGAGGTGATATGATCACTACATACAAAATAGTAACAGGAATTCATAAAATCAATAGGGAAGATTTCTCGAGACCTGGAACTTTAAGAACAAGAGGTCATAGATATAAACTAGCTAAACACAGATGCCGAAGAAATATAAGAAAATTCACTTTCGCAAACAGAGTGGTAGACGGTTGGAACAAGTTAGCTGAGAAGGTGGTGGAGGCCAAGACCGTCAGTAGTTTCAAAGCGTTATACGACAAAGAGTGCTGGGAAGACGGGACACCACGAGCGTAGCTCTCATCCTGTAACTACACTTAGGTAATTACACCGGTGACTGTCCCTTTTTCAACCCTTCCAGTCCCACTCATGTGCATATCCAACCCATGCTAGTCATTCAAGGGGACCCACCTATTTTCGTGTTATGAGGCGTGTGGGTTGTGGTGTTGGTTATGTACTCACCTAGTAGGGCTCTCCTGGTTGTGCTTGCAGGGTTTTGAGCTCTGGCTCTTGGGTCCTGCCTATATGGAAGAACTTGCGGGATAGTACCAGTGGAGTGCAGTGGTGCTTTAGGCACAATCGGGGAACACTGTACAACCTTCAGAGGTCTGCGGTTGTTACACGACCTACTTGCTAGTATACGCCATATTGCTGGTACGTCTGTGGACTTCTAGGGCACACTAGCTTGTTTTCGACTAGAAGTTCCGGCCCATCCTGGTTGTGGGGGGTATGTGGGCCTGCGGGCCGTTCCAAGCAGCTGCCTGGTGGGCCACCCTGTGGCCAGTCTAGCCTAGCCTCGGGCCGGGCTTGAGGTGTAAATGAGCTCCCAGAACCCCATCCAGCAGGTATCGAGCGGGGTTCTCCGCCGTCGGTCGCCTGGTGTGCAGGTTTCTGGGCCTGCTGGGTTCTGTCGTGTCTCCATTGGCCCTGTCTGGGGTCTGCCTGTTCCGTTCTCTGCCTTTGCAGAAGCGAGTTGCTATTTACATGTTGCAGGTTGCAGTGGTGCCTGTTGCTGCTGCTGCATGTGTGCATTGGTAACATTGGTGTTTCGTGGTGGCGTCCTTGTTCCTGTGTCCAGTTGTGGTGTGGTACTTTGCTGCTGTTTTGTGCCTAGGGTTTGCGTATGGGGGGTTTACTTATTGTTTTTCGTGGTCTTCGGGTCCCTGGCTTGGCCCTCTCATGTGCATGGGGTTTTTCTGTCCCTGCCTGGTTGTCCACCCCTGGTTGTTTCCTGGGGTTTGTGCTTCAGCTCTTTCGTCCTGCATCTCCCCAGTCGTTTTCCTGGCATCTCCTTTGGTCGGTTTTGCCTGCACTTGCTGCTGTGTAGGGGGGGGGGGTCGGTTTCCACCGCTTCCTTTCCTTGTGCGTTCCCTTGTTTCCTCCTCTGCCACAGGGGTGTTCTGCGTGCGTTCCCTTGTTTCCTCCTCTGCCACAGGGGTGTTCTGCATGCGTTCCTTGGCTTCTTGGGCGTTCTTTCAGCCTGTGTCCTGTGGTGCGCTTATTTGTCTTGGTCTGTTGCAGTTGCTCGTACCCCTTGGTTCGGGTACTGTTTCTGGAGGCGACCCTTCCGCCTTCTTCGGTTTCCTAGCTTACTCTGCCGGTTGGCTTTTCGGGGTCTTGCGATGTCTCGCGTCGGACCCATCGTTTCTGACCTGGCGTTTTTCTGTTCGGCAGACGTTCTATCGCCTTTGTGCCGCCTGGGCTTCGGTGGTCGCGCCCGAAATCTTCCCGCGGCTCCGCCTTTTCCTGGGCTCGGAGGGGCCTTGTCGGGGCTGCTTACGTTCTGCCTCGCGGTCTTGCCTCTGGTTGGTGGTCGGGTGGCTTCGTGGTAGGTGTCCCACCTGCGTATTTCTTCTTGGCGGCAGTATGGGGTATTTTTGGTGGTCCTTCCTTTTCCTCCTGTCCCGTCTTAGGTGGCTGCCCTTGTTAGCATCGGCTTGGTTTTCTGGTGGGGGTTGGGGGCCGTCGTCTTGCCACATACTGTCGCCTCTTTTCGTGCGGTGCGGGTGCAGCCGCTTCGGCTTGCTTTCGGTCTTGGTGTTGCTTCTGCACCGTTAGTAAGCTGTCTCGTGCGTTGTTTCACCTCTGGCCTATTCATGCGCCGCTTGCACCGTCCTGGTCTCTGGCCAGCGTGCTCCGTCTTCTCCTCGATTGGTAGTGCCCCTTCGGTTCCGGTTTGTTTTTCATCAGCTCATTTTCCTTTTGGCATTTGCCTCTGGAGGTTGGGTCGCTGAGTTTCTTGCTCCTTCGGTTTTAGCGTTTTGGTTGTTCGGTGGCAGCAGTCTCCATCTTTTCTGGCGCAGGGTGGGGCTGCTGCGGTCTGGAGGGGTCCTTGGTTAGTCGGGCCGGGGGGGTGTCGTGTTTTGTGTTCGGTGGGGGCCCTCTGCTGTTGTTTCCGTGCCACGGCATCTGTGTCCGGGGCGCGTTTTGCGTTCCGGTTCTGTTCTTCCCGGTTCGCGGGTGACGGTGTCCCGGGTTGTCAGCCATGTTCTTGTGGCTAACCTGCCTGTGTTCTTCCCACATGCCCGTGGCATTCGTGGCTTCACGGCTCTCGCTGCCGTCTGTGTGACGTGTCCTTGCAGCCATTCAGGCATGGATCTTTGGTGTTCGTGCAGGGGCCTTGCTGCTCGTTGTTCTCGTGTTATTCCCGGGCCCTTTCGGGGCTGTGGCGCCTTGGGTTGGCGTTTGCTGACGGTTGTCTCACTTCCGTGGGGGGTGCGTGGTGTCCGCCTCCCGGTTCTGTCCCTTTGACCTTCCTCTGTGGGTAGTTAGCTCCGGGAGCCGATGGGGCTCCCCCCAGAAAACCAATGTTGAATGTAATGAAACCCCATTTTCTGGGCGAGACCCGGAGGCTCCCCGGAAACCCTCCCTCCCTCTGGTCAGCGGTCTTTCGCGTGTTTTGACATCCATCCTCAGAACTGATGGGTGGATAGCCGGCGTGGGAGGTCTGGGGCTCCCCCTTCCCCCTCCCAGGGAGGGGGGAGCTGCGCAGACAGCGGTGCGGTGACGTGTAACGTCATACTAGTTTGCTTGTATTCTTTTGGGGAGTTCTATCCAATAGTTCGGCTTTATGTAGCAATTTTAACCAGAATAGGGGTTTGTTTTGGAATGCTTACCTTTCTGGATGCTTGACCCGGTCGATGGAAGACATAGAATGCTTCCAACCACATGGGGGTTTCTATAGGCCATTGCTCCCCTTGCCTCTGAGGGGGCCAGGTTCTGGCCGTGGTCCCTGGTAGGCCCTAGAACTCCATACACATGACTGATGCCAAAGTCTGACACTAGCATATCAGCCTGGTAAAGCTCCGGGGAGCCTCCGGGTCTCGCCCAGAAAATGGCGTTTCATTACATTCAACGCTGTTTTTTTTTAACTACAATACAGTACCAAAATTTGTTACCTTTATGGAGGGCTCTTGATGGCATGTGGAAGATGGTGATGAGGGGGGAGGAGGAGAGTTGTTACTGTTTGGAAGGGGAGTCCCCTTCCGTTATCACATCAGGCAGTGATGTTTTCTCTGGGGTACTCTCTTTCCTGCGTTTTGCCTGAATACCACTAGGACCTGGTTGTGGTTCAGTGCTTGTTTGTCTCACTACAAATTTGTCAAGAGACATCTGTTTTTCCCTTCGTTTTAACATTTGTCTGCAATGATGCATCACAGTGTCATTGAATAGGTTAAGGCAACGACCTACTGCAGCTTGATTTGGGCGAGTCGTTTCAGCAAAGGTTTGCAATTCTTCCCATGTTGTACACATTTTCTTAATTGTTGAGGAAGAGATATTCTGTACTGGCACATCCTCCCCTGAAGAAATTTCCTCAGCTGTCAAATCGCCACTCGCATTATCACACAACACAAGAGTAAACCGATCTTTCATAGGCTTGTGTCCAGGCAATGACTTCTCCTCCTTGGTAATGTATGTTTTCTTTGGCAATCTTTTCCAGAATAGCCCTGTCTCGTCACAATTAAACACTTGTTGTGGTAGATATGCCTCACTCTGCACAAAATCTTTAAATTTGCCAATGAATCTTTCAGCCGCTGGTTTGTCTGCGCTGGCAGCCTCCCCATACCTCACAACACTATGAATTCCACTTCTTTTCCTAAATTTCTCAAACCATCCCCTGCTCGCCTTAAACTCTTTCACTTCTGCATCACTCGTTCCAGGGGTTTTCTTTAAAAGGTCTTCATGCAATTTTCTTGCCTTTTCACAAAGGATAGCCTCCGAAACGCTATCACCCGCCAACTCCTTGTTGTATATCCAAATTAATAATAATTGTTCAACATCTTCAAGTGTTTGTGTTCTATGTTTCATGATTATTGATACGCCTTTTGCCACTTTAGCACCCATAATGTCCTTTTTCTTAGCCAGTATGGTGAATATCGTTGACTGAGATTTGTTGTACTGCCTAGCCAGTTCAACACCCCGCACACCATCTTCATATTTACGAATGATCTCTTGTTTCTGCTCTATGGTCATTCTTACATGGGATCTCGTATGTTGAGCCGTACCACTGACTTTCCTGGGACTCATGGTGTGATATATAATAATTACTTTAATGTTCAAAATGCAAAAAATCACCACAAACGCGGAATTTCTTATAGGCGCGATTGTCACTAAGCGGGCAGCTGTAGTAAACTGAGGCAGGTTGGACCTTTAGCACCCATAATGTCCATTTTCTTAGCCAGTATGGTGGATATCGTTGACTGAGATTTGTTGTACTGCCTAGCCAGTTTAATACCCCGCACACCATCTTCATATTTACGAATGATCTCTTGTTTCTGCTCTATGGTCATTCTTACATGGGATCTCATATGTTGAGCTGTACCACTGACTTTCCTGGGACTCATGGTGTGATATATAATAATTACTTTAATGTTCAAAATGCAAAAAATCACCACAAACGCGGAATTTCTTATAGGCGCGATCGACACTAAGCGGGCAGCTGTAGTAAACTGAGGCAGGTCGGACCGTGTGACCGGGAACCACGCCCTCGGTCGACCCGAACGTGTACCAACAAATATCGGATGTCGAGTTGCATTTTTCGATGAAATTTACATCATAGCTCAAAATTATCGTAAGTAGGGGCAATTGTAAGTCGAGGTGCCACTGTATTGCAAATCTCGACATCAGCGTCATGAAAATTTCATCCCAATATGTTAAGAAATGGATTTTTTAAGAATTTAAAACAAATAAATGCATGCACGATGGGTGGCAACTGATACTGATAATAATAATACCTATTTACTGGAAATCAGGGATAAAGAGAAGCAAGCACCTTTCCAATGCACAAAGAAGAAAAGTAGTGATAAGGAGGGTCCACAAAGTGGATATGCAGCTGGTGCCACCTGGAGGTCCAAATTTCACACATAATAATGAGTTAGTATGTTATTATGCTGTATTTTATTATATATCATTTAAATACATTGCCCAATGGCAATATTTCTTATGTCCCTTTGTACAAAAATCTGACGACCAATTTTTTTTTTCTCCTTTGTTTCTACGCAGATTTTGTTGTGACTTGTACATCTTGAAGAATGCATATCCAGCAGTAAGCATGTGAAATTGGAACAAAATTGGTCAACATGTTAATCAGCTACAGGTAGCAGAAGTTGCGACTTTTTTTTTTTTGGGAGGGATCATTTACTTACAGATTTCAAACTCTATTCTCTTAGGTTGAATTGATGAATGAGGACCAGCTGAGGGCCTTATCACTTATATGGGCAATAAAGTTACTGTCATATATATGTTTATCCCTATCCCTACATATTTTTTTTTGGGGGGGGGTATCTATCTTGAGGTTATCTTGAGATGATTTCGGGGCTTTTTAGTGTCCCTGCGGCCCGGTCCTTGACCAGGCCTCCACCCCCCAGGAAGCAGCCTGTGTCAGCTGACTAACACCCAGGTACCTATTTTACTGCTAGGTAACAGGGGCATAGGGTGAAAGAAACTCTGCCCATTGTTTCTCGCCGGCGCCCGGGATCGAACCCGGGACCACAGGATCACAAGTCCAGTATGCTGTCCGCTCGGCCGGACAGCATACTGGAAATACCCCTCCGTATTTGCGAGGTCGGAGGAGAATATGGCCAGAGGTGCGCCCTGCAGAAGACGAAGCAGTACAGAGGGAGAAACGAGCAAGAAGCTCGCAGAAAAACACGAGAAATGACGCGAACACACGAGCATACCGCCGGTAAACAAAACACATACCGCGGCCCCAGCACACGAGGTACGAAACGCACCACCCGGCCACTGGGAGGCGGGGCTCGTACACCAGGCGGACACACAAAACGTACACAACGTACGTACAAACAAGCGTACAAACACTAGGAAGGTGTGCGGAACGAAGACAAAGAACGCCGAAACCGGAAGCAGAGATGACGCGAAGCCAAAACAAGGCGAAAACTAAGGGAAAGAAAACAGATGATGGAAGGGAACCAAAAAGGCTGACAAAAGACCCGATGGAAACCACATCGAATATCAACAGACGTGTCAATAACATTGGAAGGTACGAAGAGACTCATGAATCAACGAGAGCCATGACAAGCACCCCTGACCAAGGAACATGCAGGGACAATGATACGAAGCGGTTTAGGCACTATGTACCAGGTCAGTATAGAAATCCATCAATGTTTGTTTCACACCTTGTATGGATGTACCTTACCTGAACACTGTTTATCGATTTTATATTATGTTCGTTGTTGTTGTTGTCGTTTTTGTGAACAGCATCGCGACACAAGAGCGAAAATGGTAAGGAAAAGGGGGGTGAAACACACCCCTAGGAACGACGGGACCGACGAACCCGAAGGAACCCGGAACCAAACCCAGGGAGGGGTATACCCGAAAACCACAGGAACACAGAGGGAAGGAACAATCCCACTGAGGAACTGCCCGCCCCACACCAAAGGTACAAGGACCCAAGTGGGGCAAACGGGGCCGAGGCCCCCCAGGCAACCTACCCAGAGACAAACCAGGGCAACGAAACCCCAGCCGACTCCAAGGGTGGCCCAGTACCGAGCAGTAAAGGACACAGCGGAGGCAGAACCCAAGGTGACTTGTGGAAGATGGCCCCAAGCCCCAAGGGCAGTACTTACAGGGCACCTAGGGAAGACAGCCCTAGGCACATGCAGCCCGAGTACCGTGGAATCTTACTCCTGGCTCACACCCCACCGGTAGAGACAGTCCACACCACAAGGCACAGAACTGAAACAAAAAACCGGAGCCAGAGGCACTTGACCAGCCAGCAATCCCATCAGCCAAGAACTACCGGTTGGATCGCCGGCGTGGAGGGTCTGGGGCTCCCCCTTCCCCCTCTCGGGGAGGGGGGGGGGTTGCGCAGACGGTTGCGCGGCGACGTGATGACGTCATGCTAGTTTAATAATTTTGTTTGGGGAGTTTTGTCCACTCGTTCGGCTTTCGGTAGCAATAATTTCACCAGAATAGGGGTTTGTTTTGAGGCGCCTACCTTTCTGGGTGCCTTTCCCGGTCGATAGCAGACATAGAATTCTCCCAATCACAAAAGGGGTTTGTATAGGCCATTGCTCCTTGTGCCTCTCTGAGGGGGCCAGGTTCTGGCTCGTGGTTCCCGGTAGGCAAGAACTCCTAGCACTTTGATGCCAGAAAGTTATACATATCCATTCAGCCTGGATAGCTCCGGGGAGCCGACGGGGCTCCCCCCAGAAAAATTGAGTGTGTTTGAGGAAGTTTTGAAACACAAGCACTAGGCCCTTTAAAAGGAATGAAATATTGGTAAACTTATATCGTAACTTAAAATATTACTACTTCTACACTGTTTTGAAAGTCATGTATGATATGAGATGAAATAAGGATAATGAGAATCCAAATAAATTTATCTAATACAAGGAACGTACTTTTGCAACATAATTAGCAGGATCATCACCCAGGGTTTGGCTAAGTTGAGCTGTAACCTTTGGCTTCTTTTCCATCATATCATCCTCAATACCTGTCTCTGGATAGTCCCTAGAAAAATGTAGATAAAGGTTAGCATTTAAAGTAGAACACTGAAGAAAGCAGGAAAATATTACTATTTAAATAACATAAAAAATTTAAAGTCATTAAGAAAAACATAGAAATACACTGTTAAATCATGCAAGCAATAATTAGTAGTGGAGATACAGTATTGTAATACAAGAATTGTTTGACTTCTGCAGGCTACATCATTTAGGAGACACCACCAATAAAGGATTTCATTACTTCACAATTTCTATATGTATTTTCCTAGGTATATACAGTATAATTATTATTCTCAAATTGCAGATAATTGGCTATGGTGTGCTAAGGTATGGCTTACAATTTAATACAGTAGCAACTAAGTACAAACACAATTGAAATAAAAAGGTGGTGGATGCCAAGATTATCGGTAGTTTCAAAGCATCATCAGACAAAGATTATGGAGAAGATGGAACACCACACAGGTGATGACAGTACAGTATTATCGTTTTAAGAACACCATCTAAACCAGCCAAAATCACTTTTAAACATTAAATTCGTCTTGAATTCTAAGGAAAATGCATTGCTGTTGGATGCAAGGTTTATCCACCAACAAGAAATATGCCCATCTATCATGAAACTATGGGGAAACAATAAAATTAACAGTTTGCAGGAAGCAAAAAACTCTATACACCAGGCAGGTAACACAGCAAGCAAAATAATGAATGGGAGAGTGTTCCCTCAACAAACTGCTATGTCATCATTGGAATGTTCAAATTCTTCCCTGCAAAGCCAACCCTCCCAGTTTATGCAAATATCACCCATCATGCAAACATAATGACATGTAAGATATCCAATGGTTAAAAAGATTATGCAAGCTCCTCAAATGTGAATTCTCGCTAATGAAAAAACTTTAAAACAAAGCTCAAATAGAAGTTGAATGCCTGAAACATAAGACAATATAAAGCAATAGTAATGGTTAGACAAAAACTACAACATATCAGACACTTGTTAAATCATAATAAGAGGCTAAATAACAAAATTATATCAATGAGGTACAGGTATTCATTTCCCTCAAGATGGAAAACTAAAGGGTATTATTAACCCTTAACCACTGCACTGCGCAATGTGCCTTGAGGCGCTCGATTGGTGGTGTGCAAGGCACCTCAGGGCACTCGTAGACATAGCTCAATATGTCTACGAACGAAGAACCCGTCGCTCCTCTCTGCCGCTTTTTTGTACGGCTGACGTCCATCCTCCCGCAGCTGTCTCTGCTATCTCCAATGCGTTTGAATTGGTGCCCTTCGGAACTTTTTGGCGAGCCTTCCCTGTGTCTCCCCAGGCTGCCTTGCCGCACATCTCTGCCCCCGTTTCTAAGCGGAAGCAAATTTGTCGTCCCAATTTCCAAGCGCCCTGCCACCTTGCCTGATGAGCCTCTTACATTGCGTTCTCCCTCGACTTGTCCTTGTGCCCTTCCTAGGTCTTCTTCCCGTTGTCCTGCTGCCGCGGAGTCCTATGCGTTAGCATCCCAGTCGTAATGCTCCAGATGCCTTCTACGTACCTTGCCCTGTCCTAACCTCGCTTGTCCTGTCTTGACTTCCTCTACCCTTCTACACATTCGCACTTGTCTCCTAAACATCCTTTGTCCCCGCCCTTCATCTCTTGCCTCCGTCCCTTGCTTTCTGTACTGCTGCGACGCTTTGTGTTCGCCTTCTGTTTTCATAATTCCCATCCTACGTTCCTTTCCACTTGTTTATTTTGCCTTTATCCTCGCCCGCCCTGATGAGGTTGTTATCTTCTTGACTCGAGTATGTCGTGACCGTTGATGTACTCGCCTAAGTGTACTTGCGAGGGTTGAGCTCCGGCTCTTTGCTCCTGCCTCTCAACTGTAAGTGTTGATGTGTAGTTGTGCATTGTCATATACGCATCTTTCTACATTACCACTCGTGCAGTCATCGGGGAGAATATACCTTCATGCAAACTGCACATATTGCAAAGAAGAAGAGAGCTGGGAAAGAACCAAATCCCTGGAGAGCAGACATGCGGATTGGCTGGGAGCCCAGACCAGCCAGTTGTTGAGGTAAGCCACAACCCGAACCCCTAACAGATGCAAACAGGTCACCACGACCCAGGTAAGGCGTGTAAACACGTGAGACGCCAGATTCAAGCCAAATGGAAGGCAACAAGAGCCATAAGTCAGTCCCCACAGGACAAAACTGAGCCAGTCCTTGAACCCTGGATGAATTGGGATGTGCCAATACACATCACAGATGTCTAGGGACACCATCCATGTGCTCGGCTCCTAAAGCAGCCAAACCTGGGACAGAGTGGACATCCAAAAGGAGGGGCAAAAGACCCAGGGGGTTCAGATGGGACAAGTCCAGAATGAACCGCAGGTCTGCACAGTCCTGTTTTGGAACTGGAAACAGAAGGGAAACCCACCTGAGGGACACCGTCGTTTCGACCATGCCCAAGTGAACCAACTCCAGGATGACCCGACAGAGCACGGGGAAAGAGGCCTGCCCTGCCTGCTCCGATCCCCCTGGAGAAGGAGGAGGAGCCACTCTGTTATGGTATCGCGACCTTCATTGAAGTATGGAGTATCGATTTCGGCGCCATTTATAGGTGGCCACCTCAGTTCCCCTGATATCTGGATGCTACGTGGACAACGCCATCTATTGGTGGTGGCGTGGCAGCAATCAATGGCTCCTGTTTCCTGCCCCAGTTAGCAAGAGAGGTCGACGTGGATGTCCTCTGGTGGATGGCATATCAAGATTAGCGCCACCTAGGTTGTGCTTCGGACATAATGTCAACTCCCAGGTGAATGACTGTTACCTCATGGTTTCCCCAGTGTACCATCCATCTAACTGATGACGTTTTATGTCCACAGAAGTAATGTATGGAGGTGATTGTACTGAGGAAAGCAGTTTATCTTGGGCAGTCCACGTACTCTCAGCTTGGTCCTAGAAGAAGATTTAAGCCGCCGTCGATCTGGGCAGTGTGTTAGCTGCTAAAATACATAGTGTTGGTAGAGATCAACGTACCAGGGATTGGCTTGGGAGAGTAATGGACGACAGTGAGGTGCCTATCATGAAGTGCTGCTAGCAGGTTGCTAGAGGCTTCTGCCACGGAGTTAGCTACCCCTGTATATGGTTGTTGGTGACCCTGTCAGAGTGATCGCTAAAGTCCTCTGCCAGTGAGGAGCTGGAGAGAAAGTGAGGTGTAGGCACTTCGTGATACTGTGTCGGTGGACTGGCCCACGTAAAAGGTGAACTCGCCAGTGTTTATCAGTACATGTGCACAAGGTAGTGGACGGTGGAAACACTCTAGTTGGTGTACACTGCCAATGCAGCAGTGTCCTGCATGAAAGTGACACTAATGTATATACATGTAGTTATAATCTATTTAATCTAATATATATTTTAATGGTGAAAGTGTAAATATATTGGTGAAGGGAACTGTGAATTGTCATTCCCCTTTCTCTTTATTACACTATACAACCAGTTCTTGAAAGCATACTACCAACTTGGGGTCGAATACTATAATAAGAGGTTAAAACATCAAGAACCTGGTTACTGGTCCATAGTGGCCATAACACACCCAATGCCACTGCAGGCCGGAGGAAACAACCTGAAATGCCCACGAATTTGTGGAACCAGGCAAGAGCAATGGGCGAAACCGTGAAAGGGCCGATGAACAACCCTTACGAGAGCCTGACTGATGCTCGTAGTGATCACTGCCGACCAGACGCCAACGGCTCCGCAGGAGGGGCTGACCCCAAATCTTTCACAACTGGCATACGGACGGCCGAAAGAACCCCCGAGCCCAGGCGTGACCCTTCCAGGCAGGACCACCACGGCCCCCCCAGAGAACCAACAAGTCTGACATAGCCTGGCAACTAGACAAAACCGCCTGCAGAAAATGCACCAACGCAGACTCTGCAAACAGCAGTGGACAAAAAGAGGACGAAAATCTAAGAGCCNATTAGACGGACCGCTGAATGGAGCACCGGGGTCCGTCTAATTACCACAAGCTACTACAAGCTACACAAGCTTCACAAAGCTTCCTGGCAATACGTTAGTAATGAATAAATATGATATGTTAGGCAGACCTAACCTAACCTATCCTATCCTAACCTAACTTAACCAAACCAAACCTAACCTAACCGAAGCTTGGATCTTCGACTTGATTTAGCGTCACCAGCTTTTTATTTTCGTCTAATTTCTTTATAAAAAGATACTTTTTCAGATTAAAATTATGTTTTTTTGTGTTGTACATTCAGCACCAACATTATAATGAGTAATATATCATATTTATTCATTACTAACGTATTGCCAGGAAGCTTTGTGAAGCTTGTGTAGCTTGTGGTAGCTTGTGGTAATTAGACGGACCGCAGCACCGCCCTGCTTCTTATTGTCTGAATTGCATTGTCCCCCATACGGTCGTGCATATCGTTGTTGAATGTTGTCCCTTCCATGATGTGCATGTGCATGCCTTTCTTGACTCCCTTGATAGTACAGTATCCTTGGTGAATCGGATACCTTTAGTGTTGTTCACCATTGATGGGGAAAGTCTAATTACCGCAAGCTACCACAAGCTACAAAAGCTTCACAAAGCTTCCTGGCAATACGTTAGTAATGAATAAATATGATATGTTAGGTTAGGCTAACCTAACCGAACCGAACCGACGCTTGGATCGTCGACTTGATTTGGCATCACCAGCTCTTTATTTTCATCTAATTTCTTTATAAAAAGATACTTTTTCAGATTAAAATTATGTTTTTTTGTGTTGTACATTCAGCACCAACATTATAATGAGCAAATATATCATATTTATTCATTACTAACATATTGCCAGGAAGCTTTGTGAAGCTTTTGTAGCTTGTGGTAATTAGACGGACCCCATTGATGTTGTTTGCCTTATGTGCTTTTGTTCTCGTATTGGCATCCTTAGTGACATTTAGCCTCTCTTCAACATCCCACACTTTTGACGGTGCTACATAGCCTCCCCGGCTTCGTGCCTTCTTTTGATAATTACTTAGTTACTTGTAGTCACCCAGAACGGGTGGAATATGATGAATCCCAGTTTGTGAAGACTTAACCTGTTGTGTGTCAATCCATTTGTCAATTGACCCCCCAAGGCTTGTTTGCTTGAAGGACCCCTCCCCTTTGTGTTTAACAATACTGTGTTTGATCAAAGTCAACCTTCCCCCCCCCTCTCCTATTTAGTCAATGTAAGATAATCTGGTGTTGTTAAATAAAAACTCCTTGTAAAATTGTAGCCCAAGGTGTATTTCTTGTCCCATGTAGAATAGAGTTGATTGTTGTTAGAGTCAAATAGAGTTTGAATTTTGAATTTGAATTTTGAATTTGTTGCTATATATATATATATATATCCTTCTATTACTTACAAGATAGTAAGAGCGGGGTGTTGTTAGCGATACTCTCGAGTACACCTTTCACTCGCGTACCTTACACTGTATCTTGTGCTACCCATTCCCCCAATATTAGTATTTAAGACATACATCATTACCAGTGTAATTATTTCTGTCAATTTATCTTGCAGTTATATGTTGATATAAAATTTGCTACAATGTACCTGTTCATCTTACCTGATATGCTAGATAAAGGACCTGCCTGAAATGCTGTGTGTGTTAGTGGCTTTGCAAGAATGTAAAAATACCAATTTTATGTAATCTCGCAAACCTATTGTACCTTCTTGTAAATAAAATAATTATTACACTATTATTATCATACGAGGAATATGGTTGATTGCCACAGGGCTAACAACACTGCAGACCAGACATGATAGGGCTGATCTTGCAAAATCTTGTAAAATACTGAACAGTTTGGAGAATATTGATCTAGGTTGACCAAACCACACACTAGAAAGTGAAGAGACGACGACGACGACGTTTCAGTCCGTCCTGGACCATTCTCAAGTCGACGAAGAGACGACGACGAAACATCGTAATCTCTGAACTTTCTAGTGTGGTTTGGTCAACATATTTGAGACATGTTATTGTGACTCCTCGTCTGCATATTGATCTAGATCACTACTTCAGAAGGTCACATGTAACAAAAACAAGGAGGAAATGGCTTCAAGCTCAACAAACCACAATGCAAGACAGAAAACAGGAGATGTTCTTTTACCCATAAGGTTATAATCCCTTGGAACTGCCTTTCCACCAAAACTGCAAATGCCATAACACTGCTGAATTTAAAAATCCAACCCAATAAAATCAGGACAAGTGGGTAGACTTTTGACAAGCTGCCAGTATCCTGTCCTTGGCAAGGCCACTAGAGAAATAGTGACCCTCGGGTAAATTCTGGTAAATTTCAACTGATACTTAACAAACTGACACATGTGCCATTCTCCAGTATTGGCACATGTATCTAGCCAGTGATTTTACAGATGTCAGAACAAAAGGGCAGGTATTACCTCTTATACAAGAAACAGTTTTGCCATCATAACAAAAATTTATGAAATCACTGATCTTGCCTTGTAAAGGCCAATTAATATTTACAGTCAGGTGCAGGCATTTTACAACAGTACCAATCTACATACAGTACCTGCAAAAGGGAATTTTACAAGTTTAACCATTCCTTATTTCATCTTTTTAGCTGTTTTTCTTTACTGTGTATTGTAATATTGTACTGAATAAGGTAAACAGAGATAATATAATTGGATTTGTTTTCTTTATTATTTCTATAGTCAACATTTAAAATAATTTCACAATAACACAAATACTAAAACAATGCTATCTCATAGTTATGTACTTATTTCAATAACAGGGTCAAAGGAGACTGTTTCAAGAGATCCAGGAAATTGTATAAGATCAAAGACTTTAAACCTTGTGCTGTAATTGAACAAGAATCAAATTTCTTTGATACAATGGTAAAATGAGCCTTGTTAAATTATATCATATATGACTTAGAGTCTCTGATTAAGTTACAAGAACAACTGTGAACAGATATATTTCCTTTGTCACATACTTAACAACAATGAAAGATTATCAGTGCAAGTCAAAGTTTGAACATTACACTGCATATGAAAACGTTGATTCACTCATCACGTTAAATGACAGCCTCGTAGTATCACCGAGGATAACATGAAAGATTTGTATAGCAAATAATGGAGAACTTTGTAGAGAGCTAGACAGAAAATGTTAAGGCATCATATGTAAAATAGAGGAAGTAAAGGCTTTTATTAATTCATTAAATATTTTGTGGTCATCAAATTGTATAATATCTCCCATTTGCAATGAATGTGGCACTAAGTAACATGTTTAAGTTTTGACAAAAACAGACAATATGTAGTCTATTGTGTAAAACCTTTAACAATTTCAAACTTGCCTGTAATATAATTAAATGTAAAAAACTAGTAGAGTAAGACCAAAGTTCATAAAAATACAGTGTAGAGAATGTTTGAACATGGCAATTATTAACCAGACTTTGTCACAACAACTGCACACAGTAGCAGTTTGACTAGACCATGTTCATTTTATAAACATGAGAGAAATGTAACTAGACATTTATTATTGAAACTCTGAAGAGAGTGTATGTAAGAGAGTTAATAAGGTTAGAAACGGTTCTAAAACATATTTTCAGCTGCCTAAATGTTTAATTTTTAATTTCAGGCAAGAGGAGTGCATCCTTAAATTATTGTATAATAATAGTATATTGTACTTATCATTATTTTATTATATATTTCTCATTATAGAGGCGATGTATGGCAAACTGAAAACTTTACAAAAGAGAAAATTATTTGTAATGAGCCTACTGTGAAATTTGCTCACATAATTACAATATACATTCTTACTACTTAATTACTGTATGTAATATAAAATACACCACCGAACTTTGTTTTGCAATAGATATCCGGACAAATATTAGCTTTTAACAGTTATATTAAAATTATTTCTTAGGCATTTTAATTTTAATTTAAAAAATGTGAACGTTTTATTTTTTGTACCTTTTTGTAACGAATTGCACTTTTATATAAATAATAAAAAAAATAAATGCTTAGTTACTATACCTAACAATTTAAGGAATTAAATCTGAATATTTGAGACTTACACTTGACAAAGTTATTCCTGAAACCTGCGTGTTAACTGACACTTGCTGCTTAATTAACAGTGGCACCTGATTTAACAGGGCACAATATATTAGCTGGTATACAGTAGAAAAAGTTCTTTGCAATATGCAGTATCTGAATTGTGGAAAAGTGATGCTTAATTTCTGAGGCTAATATGAATGATCAAGTCAGATGCACAGTTGAGGAATTTGTTTAAGCTGATTATCATCATATTAGCTATAAGCTGCCAAGTACAAATAATAACAATGGAGCTAAGATACTGGAACTCTGACTAATGGTTACTCTTTATTCAGTTACTCCAAGATCATCCATAAGGGTTGAAGGTATTCAACCTTTAGTAAGTTCTCACAAAATTTAAAGGAAGACATGGCTTCTTAGACTGAAAAATACAATAGCTTTATTCTTATCTTTTCTTAACCTGAATAAATTAAATAGACTAAGAATGGAAAAATTCATTTATCTACCTGTCTTGTTCATTAGCTTCATAGTTTCTAGAACAACTCGAGTAATGGAGATAAATTGTCTGCTACAAAAACTTAGGTTGGAACGCTGGAGAAATATCCTGATAGAATGTCCTCGATAATCTGTATTAGACACAAAATTATTTGATTTAACTTAAACATAAATATTGTAACCAATACCATGTTATGGAAAGATTTAATTAAAATTTGCTTACCAGGTTTAAATAAAACGATTACACATGCATCATAATGTTTGTGAAGCAGTCACCGAGAAACCTAGTAAGCAAATTTGTATCTAATCTTCCCATAATGTATTATTGTGTACATGTGATCGTGTGGAGCCTTCTGCTAGAATAAGTTTTAAGTCTGAATTTGCATGTTGTGTTGGCAAGTAAGCACCAAGGTGCCAGCAACATGAAGGCTGAATTATTGAGAAAGACAGTAGTAATATTGTTCACTAAATGCACTATTTTTATATATCATCCTTTCAAGAACTGTTTTTTTTTTTGCATAAAAAACACAGCTATTTACTGTAAAAATTCAACTGTTGAGAAACTGTAAATACTGTAATGTAATGAGACAGAAGTTTGATATAATTAAGAACATCTGGCAATTTCATGCATCATCTAGCTAGTAGTCATAGTCATACTTAGAGCAAAAATTTAAGGTCATTATTGCACAGAATAGAAGTTGAGGGTTAGGTTACTCAAACTTTGAGGGGAGAAGTTATAATGGGTTAACTTGGAGTTATACAAACACCTATAGAAATATGTGTTTAACATAATATTTTATTGGATTATTAAAAATTTGATAAAATTTAAGTTAAGGGGCACCAAATTATTGAATTTTCTTGTTGAGACTTAATGCAATTTTTTTGTTTGTAATTATATATTAATATTTGCTATAATGAATATCTGGTTGGAAAGATTTTTGTTTGCCAGATTGTTAGATTAGGATTTATTGATTAGAATTTAGCTCAACATGTTTAGTAAGTCTAATAAAAGTTTTGATTTTACTAATGCAAGTCACCAAATTTTCAAAGAAAACATTTGGTGACTTGTACATTTTCCCATCTGGATATTCAAATAAAATAAGTAAATAAAATCCAATGGGAAATTTCAGCTTGTATATGCCAAAACAAAGTGGTATCTGAATTTCAATTTGACTGCAATATCTTTATTGTAATATGTAAGTAGGATTACTATATTATTAAGTAGACTTACCTTGACAATTTAATTAAGTGTTCTCTAATTTACTTGATTTTAACTTCCAGTGAGGAAGACATTTCATTTGCAAAATTCCAGTATAATATAACTTGAAATGGCCTTGCCAAACCTAGACAAGGCCATGAGCAATGAGCATGTTAACATTATTTAAGAGATACAAAAGTTAAGCATACAGTATTGAAGTAATGTATAAATATCACTAAGAAAAATCAGGTCAATTTTATAATGTTAAAAATAAATCCAGAAATGATGTTAACAATTTCACTCGGCTCTTACAATAAAATATAGGCTTGGAAAACGACCCCATAGACCATTTCACTGATGTTGTAATGTAAGATTAAGTGTATGTTGGTGGTTGCTACAATGTACTCAAAATTAAGTCAAACATATCTTAAATAATCTCTAAGTTTACCCTTCTTTTTCAAAACCCCTGCAAGAGTAGCACTATAACCAAGGATATGTTTGATCCTATCTCAGTGACACACCAATATGTAGATCAGTAATACAATCTCCCCCACTCTACCATTAATAGTAGAAGTGCCACAGGGCAACATCTTTGGACCTCTCCTATTTCTTATATACATCAATGATTTGCCAAATGTTTCCAATGTTCTTAAAACTATACTATTTGCTGACAATACTACCTTCATCTATTCAGACCCTGACCCACACAACACTAAATAATAATGTAAATAATGAATTAAAAAAATCCAATCATGGTTGTCAACCAATGAACTCACACTAACATAGAAAAGACCTACTACGTTTTATTCAGAAGTAAATCATCAAATCAAATTCAACTTCAGATATAAAATGTTAATATTAGCAATGAAAATGAGGGAAAGTTCCTTGGCCTATACATAGACAACAGACTGAACTTCAGCACCCACTCTTCACATAACCGAAAAGTTTAAAAAATGGTTGGTATACTCTCTAAAATCAGATAATATGTTCCCCATGCTGCTCTCCTCTCATTATACTATGTGCTAATCTATCCCTATCTTACATACAGTATTTGTACATGGTGTTCATCCACTGCAAATTACCTCGAGCTCATTATCACTCGGCAAAAATCTGCTTTCAGAACAATAACAAACTCTGTCTTCAGATATCACACAGCCCCTCTTTTTAAGTCCCTTAACATGCTAAACATACACTCACTCCACACATTCTCATGTGCTATCTACATGTACAAAACCTTGTTCCTAAATGCTAATCTTCTTCTGAAACTTTTCCTTGATAGGTGTAATAGAACCCATAAGCACCACACCAGAAATAAATCGCTCCTTGATATCCCCAGAGTCAAACTAAATCTGTGCAAACACACTAAGCAAATAAAAGGACCCAGTCTATCGAATTCAATCCCTAATGAATTAAAAAAACTGTCCAATGCCCTGTTCAAAAGTAAAACCAAAAAGTACCTAATTTCATCCTCATAGTTTTCTACCTTGTGCTTCAAACTCGCACTATCTTGTACTACCCACTTCCCTAATATTGGTACTTAAGACATACATTCTTATCAGTGTAATCACCTCTGTCAATTTACATTGTACAGGTAGTTATATGTGATACAATATTTTGCTACAATGTACCTCTTCATCTTACCTAATATGTTAGATTAAGGACCTGCCTAAAATGTTGTGCTTGATAGTAGCTTTGCAAGAATGTAAAAATACCAATATTATGTAATCTCACCAACCCATTGTACCTTCTTATGCATAAATTATTATTATTATTATTGTTATTATTATTAATATATCTTACTAAGGTCTACCAGAAATTGTCTACCTTACTGGATATTAAAATATAACTTAAAGGTGAATTCGTGTAAAATTTAAGCTCAAAACTTTAAATAATAAAATGGCACCCCTAAATTTAAATGTTTTATCTTTTTTTTTAATGTATGCATTTTAAAAGCATCTAAGGAGTCATTCATTTTGTTTAGGAACAGCAGCCAAGGAAAGTCTTTGTTTTATACATAGTGAGTGATAAAAATATCCTCTTACTCAATTGTGTGTATTTCTATTAATTACGTTACACTGAGACTACTGCCAATTAAGCTACTGTATATGCTAGTCTCACTTGCTGGAAGAATGTAATATATTAGTATCACTTAATTACTTGGTTTGCATAACTTTTCTTTGTTTAACAGGCTTATACTGAATGTTGTTATTATAAACACTTAAGTTAATCATTTAATCTAAAAAAGCATATTTTACAATAAACAAAATGTTTATGTACAAATCAATAAAGTTAAAAAAGAGAACTACACTTTATACTAGAACAATAATTTTCCATATGAAAATTGTTACAAAAATTAATAAGGCATATATTTAATAGTAGGTGGGTGGACAATGCAGGCTTCGGCCTTTATAGTTTGACATGACACTTCAGGTATTTTTATAAGCATGATTTCACACACCATAAGAATTTCATATATCTTATATAACATAATACAAGATTATGATCAACATACAACATGAGAACTTAGAAGCAAAATTCCACCTTAGATGTAAATAGTACTAATTAAAATAAGAAAGATAGTTGAATCAATATTAGTTATGGTGTTAAAACCTTTCATGCTCTTAGAGCTGCACAGTCGTCAGTACACGGTGAGGAGCATCTTGAATAATTTTTATTGCTACAAGTTACTGGGTAAAATTCACAATTAGAATAAGGATTGTAATTTATTTCACAGCCGATTCTTGTTTTTGTTCTAGCACATGAAAAGTAAACATCCCTATAGAATCCTACTTTATATACTGTGTAATAAATATTTTATACAGTATATATAATATATATATATATATATATATATATATATATATATATATATATATATATATATATATATATATTGAGATATGCTTACAAAACATCATGCATGAATCAACAATTTACTTATCATTTAATGCTTTCAAGTGTTTTGTTTTTATTTATAAATAAATAATGTCAAATAACAAAACCCAGTGTTAAATGTGATGAAAGGCATCTTTCTAGTAAGAGCCCCAGTGTCTCCCTGTAGCTTTCTCTCTGAGATTGCACCAGTCTACCAGTCACTTCGTCACTTCAGTTTCATGAGTATATTTTGCCTACCAGGGGACCAGAGCCAAGACATAACCCCCTTCAGATGAGGTGCAGGGAGCAAATGACATTCCACCATTTCTCTAGGAAAGCATCCAGAAAGTCGGCGAAGCTTTACAGATGAGCTGGGTTCCCAAGTGGCCTCCATTCAAAGGAACTGAACAACAGTGGAGAGGTGAAAATAGGGAGGCAGACAAAATGGCTAAGGATCAAGTTGAATCTAAACAATAGGCAAGGAGGGCCTGCTGACACATGGAGTTGTGTAAGACACTCCCACCGCCTCCCAAAGGATGGGTGCAAGCATCTTTTGCAAGGCCGCTGCTGTGGCAACACAGGCGTCAAAGCCTATACCGAAGAAACCATTCATGACTTTTGTGTGACCAAAATTTTAATATGCAGCGGTTGTATGGTGCCCATATCTTAAGAAGTACATCAACAAACTGGAAAAGGGGCAACGACATACCACTAAGTGGCTCCCAGAACTGAAGGACAAGAACTACGAGGAGAGGTTAGAGGCATTAAATATGCAAAAACTAGAAAAATAAAAGAAAAAGAGGCGATATGATCACTACGTTCAAAATAGTAACAGGAATCAATAAAATTGATAGGGAAGAATTCCTGAGACTTGGAACTTCAAGAACAAGAGGTCATAGATTTAAACTAACGAAACAAAGCTGCCGGAGAAATATAAGAAAATTCACTTTTGTAAACAGAGTGGTAGACAGTTGGAACAAGTTAGGTGAGAAGGTGGTGGAGGCCAAAACCCGTCGGTAATTTCAAAGCGTTATATGACAAAGAGTGCTGGGGAGACGGGACACCATGAGCGTAGCTCTCATCCTGTAACTACACTTAGGTAATTACACATAGGTAATTACAACTTGATAAACAACCCAACCAAGGGCCTATACAGACAAGTCAGAAGACCCCTGAAATACCCAAGGTAAGGCACTCTACCCTGGTAGTCTGGCCTTGAGAGGGTGAACCCCCAAACACACCAGAGAATAAACTTTGTCAGTGCAAGTGCAATGCTCTAACAAACACCTAGGGAAGTAACTGCTGGGCACATGCAATTTGGAGCATAAAAAAGCCAATTCCACACAAAAAACAGACTGAAAACATGTGAAGCAAAGACTATAGTGGAACAACACACCAGCAAAAGAGGTCCCCACAGGATGAGTCCTAGGATAGCCGGTACTTAGCCTTAGAAGCTGTGGGACTTGCTGCAAGATGATGTGACAATGGTGCTCAACAGCATTGCTCTAGGTTATGCTTTGGCAAATGAATTGATGTGTGGACTGACACTGGATTGAGTTCCAGGTCACCTGATAGCGGCATTCGGTACTTTCAGGTTTTAGTTAATTTTGTGAGTTTATTTTGTTCGGAGAATTATTTGGCATTTTTGTGATTTGCGAGCCTTAGGAACCCATCTGTTGTGGGTAAGACTTTGCTGACATTCTGGATGCTTTCCCGGTAAAATGGCAGAATGTCATATACTCCCTGTGCCTCATGAGAAGGAGCCTCATTTTGGCTCTGGTCCCTGGTAGACCAAATGAACTCATGCAACTGATGTGACTGGTAAATTGGAACAATTTCAGCATGATAGCTATAAGCAGCCATCAGGTGGCTCTCCAAGAAAATATAATGTAGGTATTGAATGCAAGCATTATAGTTGTAGTAATTTTTCAGTTATTCATGAAGACCAGCACAAGTTCATTCGTAACTGACAACTAACATTTTATTATTATAAAAACATATATTACTTAAGTGTACCTCTAATATAAACTTAATGTCTATGTATATTTTCCAAACTCAGTTCTCTCAAACTTTTAAATCATATTTATGCACTAAGATGTGATTATTTTATGTGGAAATGTTAATATGAACAATAATGTATTGAGACTAGAATAGTAATAATTTAGTTAATATTTGAAGCAAAAGCTTGAGCTGGTTTCTTGAGAATTTACAAATGTTGTTACATAAAGTTTTACACGCACCTACTCACAGTTAACATGCTGTAGTCCCTGGCGTTAACATTTCATTTCATGTAGATTGTCATTTATTTTGGAATTTAAAATGCTTACACAGTATACTGTTAGGAAAAGAAAATATTGCTGAAAAGAAAATCGTCTGATAATTCAGTAGTTTGTAATTTAAAAGGTAGTATACGATTGATATTATTTGAATTCTCATTTACTTTTAAATATATAAATCATTTGTAATTAATATTCCAATTAGCAAAATGTTTAAACCTGTACCATCTAAATATTTATACATACAGTACTGAATAATAGCTGGCATGTACGTCTATTACAATTGGTTCATTTTGCTTTCATTTTATTACTGTACTGTGTGAAAATTCATGCCTTCACCTTCATTGTTCAGTATACCTTAATATCCACCCGTTCAACTTACTTATATAACTCCTATTTAGAAAATTTTTCTATAGTTTCTTATACAACAAACGTAAAATTCCTTTGTGCATTGAAAGTGCCATGTATATGTGTTATTTTATTTTACTTTTCCTACTTACTTCATATAAACAATATCCTAAGAAAAGCCTTTGGAGAAAGAAGGAATCAGTTAAGAAAACTTTCAGTTTAGTTTAGTCTGTGGTGAATCATTGAGTCATTTTGTATTAATTTCAAACAATCCCATTTATAAGTTTTTGGCATAGTTAAAAAAAGCCTCCACCTCCAAATTTCCCAGTGATCCCTCCTATACCTTTACTGAGGCCACCAAAAACATTACCCACTTTCCCAGCAACATTTCCAGCAACATTTGAGACCTGAAATAGAAAGAGAATAATTATGGGCACAGCATATTTATCAAGAGAGAGAGAGAAAGGTGTAAATGGAATTAGTATGAAACATTCCCATTTTCTGTTGTCAGGGACAGGAACATAAGAACATAAGAATAAAGGTAACTGCAGAAGGCCTATTGGCCCATACGAGGCAGCTGCTATTATAACCACCCAATCCCACTCATATACATGTCCAACCCACATTTTAAACAATCAAGGGACACCACCACCACGTTACGCAGTAATTGGTTCCACAAATCAACAACCCTGTTACCGAACCAGTATTTACCTAGGTCTTTCCTAAACTTATCCAATTTATATCCATTGTTTCGTGTTCTGTCTTGTGTTAATACTTTTAATACCTTATTAATATCCCTTTTGTTATGTCCATTTATCCACTTGTAAACCTCTTATCATGTCACCCCTAACTATTCGCCTTTCCAGTGAATGCAATTTAAACTTTGTTATTCTTTCTTCATATGACATGTTTCTAATTTGGGGGGATTAACTTTGTCATCCTACGCTGGACGCGTTCAAGTGAATTTATATCCATTCTATAGTACGGCGACCAAAACTGAACTGCATAATCTAAATGGGGCCTAACCAGAGCAAGATATAGCTGAAGAACAACACCAGGTGTCTTGTTACTAACGCTTTGATTAATAAATCCCAGTGTCCTATTTGCCTTGCTACAAACATTTATGCATTGATTTTTTGGTTTTAAATTCTTACTAATCATAACTCCTAGATCCCTTTTGCAATCCGACTGTGCTATCTTAACCACTGTGCTGCTTGGGCTCCAAATATAGCACCCCTCCTGTGTGCAGGAAATAAATTCTTGGCAAATTTTTTTTTTAAATGTTAAATACCCTTCCCCTGATCACAGATATGTAAATAAAAAATTGAAATTGTACTTTGGCCGCAATGGGGTCCGGAAAATGGAGTGTGACGTCACGATTTGGTGATCGCCCGTGGCGTAGACTCCCAGAGCCAGACGCACACCAGCTTCAACATGCGCGAGTTGCCACAAATATTTTTTGTTAATTTTTTGCGTACATTTCCAAATACATATGTTTTGTCTTTTCTTGCCAGTCCTATGTATAATGAACACGTACACAATATTATGGTAGTAGATCATTCGTACTGTCCCAAGACACTGTTATATGTCACAGAAGTGACCACATATATATTGCCCATATATCCAATGTTTCAGGTTCATTTATGTATATTTACAACATATTTACACACTATACACCATCATACATTATATACACCATCATACATTATATAGATTTACCATCAACACACTCAGAACTCCGCAAGTGTGAGCTGCCACACCCAGCCAGCTCTCCCTCACTCCTCCAACACTTTACTCCTTACACCTTACTCGCCAACATTCCTCCATCCACCATACTATTATCGTATTTATTACACTATTTACACACGTTATGTATACGTATCAACATGTTTTAGTTGCCATAACTATGCAAGTAAGCTGGTATTGTGTCCACAACAGCAAAAGGCCTGAAATGCCTCCAATTGGGAGGTAGAATCCATCAACACAGTGACCCCAGTGAGAAAAACCCTCACAGGACTCGGGATCGTAGGTGTTGCAATCCAACATACAACATGCCAGGGACAGAAAGAATACACATTATCAGGCAGCAAAATTGATGAACACTCCAGAAACTTGCATGCAGCTGGAACAGGCTCAATGGGTCTAGTCATACAGACCATCCCAAAGACCCATTGGGGATTCCCAAGGTCTGAAGGATGGTAACCAGGCACTACAGCTGCTTGCCGGAAGAACAGACATTAATTGCAGCCAAAACTACTAGGTAACAAGTGGCAATTGCGGCGTGCTGTGTAAACAGTGTGTGTAAACCTTAGTGCACCCTATCACAACCAAAGAACACTCCCACCCCAAGGGCCCAAACATAGGAATCAAAGATCCTTGAATATCCCAAAGTGAGAGTCCCTAACCTAGTGGTCAGGCCTTTCTGGGAGCGAGCTCCCAAGCACACCAGACAAGGGAAATCTGACTGCGTAACAGCAGTGTTAGTGGGCACATAGGAAAGAAAACCCAAGCTCATAAATTTCGTTTCTTGCAGCCCACAAGAGCCAAGCCTGCACAACACGCCAGAACCAAAACATGCATGCAAAACCTATACTAAAGGAAGAAACAATACACAAAGCAAATGACCCCCTGCAGGACAACAGTCCAAGGAAGGCTGGTTTTTAGCTTGAAGAGGTTGGGTTTGCCTGCGATCTGACAGACTGGAAGCACTAAGAGCAGTACCAGTCAGTACTGCATCAGGAACAAAACCAAGGTGGAGAGTTATCAGAGGACTAGGGCAGGCAGCCTGGTGGCAGTAATTTGTACTAATGAGCTTTGAGCTTGAGTGAATCCCTTGTTCTGTGTGACTTGTAGAGTTCTTTGACAGTTTCATGGCTTCCTTGTCTTTGAACCCTCCAGTTGTCCATAAATCTGTACTGACTTTCTAGAAACTCTTTTCAGTGGGGTGGCAGATTGTGACCTGCTCCTTGCACCTCAATGAGGAGAGGCCAGGTTCCGGCTCTAATTCTCAGTAGCCCAAACAGAACTTTCTTGACTGATGTGACCCTTTAGTATGGAGCAATCTCAGCAAGATTGCTTCAGGGAGCCACCGAGGGGCTCCCTCCAGAAACTTTGAGCAAATATGGAAGACAGTGTACACTGCAACCTCAGTTTGGTGAACTATATGAGGACCAATACAATTTGTTGAATCTAGTAGGGGACATGTCGGTCAACCATGGTGACGGATAGTGGTCCACACAGCGTCTCTCCCACAGACATTCACGATCCCTTTGAGGGTTTTCCAAGACCCATTGTTACTTGGCACGCATTCCGGTCACGTCGTTCTCCCGGTCATGGAGGGGGATCCAGAGGGTGTTTTCCTGGTCAGTAAACATCACCGCAACGTGAATAGATTGGAGGCGAAATGCCGCCAGTGTCCTGAGGCACCCTGTGATCCTCTGCGGCCTCCGTTTCCATGCCCTCCACTCACTCAAGGTAGGATGAGTTCTCCTGGCTTACAAACATTCATCATTGCCTATGATGCCGATACACCCGTTGATCAGTGTGTTTTTGGAAATAGCAGTGCACAAAGTCTCCTATATCATGCCATTCCCAAATTGTTTATGATCAAAGTGCACGATATTAGACCGAATAAACACAGGAACTTGATTGCAGTGGACCACACATACTGTCCTCTTAAAAAGAACGTCGCTTTTGGCCGCTTACCTGTATGGCCGAATATGGACGTAATTTGAAAATGAAAAAAAATAAAATAAATTTGGGATTTTTTTTTTTCAACAACAGTAAGTTAAGGGTCCTCTGATAGGTTAGGTGGACAGGAAATTCTCATAAAGTTTCAAAACGGTATGAAAAACGTTAATGGAAAGTTTCCTTTTCTAAGCTTGCCAAGTAAGCCTGACGACTCAAACAGAAAACGGAACAGACGTCACTTTTGTGAGTCGATTTCATTTCAAATTACGTCCAAATTTGGCCATAGTGCGCATACGAACAAAAAGTGACGTTATTTTCAAGAGAACAGGTTGGACCACAATCACTCTAGGCGGGACCAAAGAGCCAAAGCTCAACCCCTCCAAGCACAATTAGGTGAGGTCTCTGAGGATCTGGAGCTTTTGGACATTACTGAAATCTGTGGATACAAAGTCTGTTGTTATAAACCATTTGGCACGATATGTGGTCCGGCATGTTGTTGACATTAGTGTGAACGACATAAAGGTGCAACTGCAGGATGCTGACATTCCGATCTTCGGTGTCAGGAAATTTATACATAGGACTAATGATGAACTGTGTAATTACCTAAGTGTAATTACCTAAGTGTAGTTACAGGATGAGAGCTACGCTCGTGGTGTCCCGTCTTCCCAGCACTCTTTGTCATATAACGCTTTGAAACTACTGACGGTCTTGGCCTCCACCACCTTCTCACTTAACTTGTTCCAACCGTCTACCACTCTGTTTACAAAACTGAATTTTCGTATATTTCTCCGGCAGCTTTGTTTCGTTAGTTTAAATCTATGACCTCTTGTTCTTGAAGTTCCAGGTCTCAGGAATTCTTCCCTATCAATTTTATCGATTCCTGTTACTATTTTGAATGTAGTGATCATATCACCTCTTTTTCTTCTATCTTCTAGTTTTTGCATGTTTAATGCCTTTAATCTCTCCTCATAGCTCTTGTCCTTCAGTTCTGGGAGCCACTTAGTGGCATGTCGTTGTACCTTTTCCAGTTTGTTGATGTGCTTCTTAAGATATGGGCACCATACAACCGCTGCATATTCCAGCTTTGGTCTAATAAAAGTCGTGAACAATTTCTTTAGTATTTCTCCATCCATGTATTTAAAAGCAATTCTGAAGTTAGAAAGTGTAGCATAGGCTCCTCGCACAATGTTCTTAATGTGGTCCTCAGGTGACAGTTTTCTATCTAAAACCACCCCTAGATCCTTTTCTTTATCAGAATTCTTTAAAGATTTCTCACATAATTTATAGGTTGTGTGGGGTCTATGTTCTCCAATTCCACATTCCATAACATGGCATTTATTCACATTAAATTCCATTTGCCAAGTGTTGCTCCAAATACTTATTTTGTCCAGGTCTTCTTGAAGGGCATGACAATCATCTAGGTTTCTTATCTTCCCTATTATCTTAGCATCATCAGCAAACATGTTCATGTAATTCTGTATTCCCACTGGTAGATCGTTTATGTAGACAATGAACATTACCGGTGCAAGAACTGAACCCTGAGGTACTCCACTCGTGACATTCCTCCAATCCGATACCTTGCCTCTGATCGTGGCCCTCATTTTTCTGTCAGTTAGGAAATTTTTCATCCATGTTAGTAGCTTACCTGTCACTCCTCCAATATGTTCCAGTTTCCAGAACAACCTCTTATGGGGAACTCTGTCGAAAGCCTTTTTTAGGTCCAGATAGATGCAGTCAACCCAACCATCTCTTTCTTGTAAAATCTCTGTGGCTCGATCATAAAAACTGAGCAAGTTCGTTACACAGGATCTTCCAGATCGAAAACCATACTGTCTGTCTGATATTATATCGTTTTCCTCCAGGTGTTCTACCCATTTAGTTTTAATTATTTTTTCCAATATTTTGACTATTACACTTGTCAATGATACAGGTCTATAATTAAGGGGTCTTCCCTGTTTCCACTTTTGTAGATTGGAACTATGTTAGCCTTTTTCCACACATCAGCTACAGCTCCTGTACACAGGGATGCCTGAAAAATCAGTTGAAGTGGAATGCTGAGCTCAGGTGCACATTCTCTCAGAACCCATGGTGAAACTCCATCTGGACCAACTGCTTTGTTCTTACCTAGCTCCTTTAGCATTTTTTCCACTTCGTCTCTAGACACCTCTATGTGCTCTATGTTGTTCTCTGGAATTCTTATTGTGTCTGGTTCCCTAAAGATTTCATTTTGTACAAACACACTTTGGAACTTTTCGTTTAGTGTTTCACACATTTCCTTTTCATCTTCCGTGAATCTATTTCCCATTTTCAACCTCTGAATATTATCCTTTACCTGCAATTTGTTGTTTATGAATTTATAGAATAGACCTGGTTCTGTTTTACATTTGTCTGCAATCCCTTTTTCAAAATTTCTTTCTGCCTCTCTCCTCACTGCCGTGTAGTTGTTTCTCGCATCTTTGTATCGCTGGTATGTTTGGGGGTTCGGCCTCTTCCTGTATTGATTCCATTTTTGTGTCTTTTGGTCTCTAGCCCTCTCGCAATTTCTATTGAACCAATCCTGTTTTCTAGTTCTGCATCTCTGTTTTGGTATAAATTTTTTTGTGCCTTTATCATATATTTCACAAAACTTGACATACATCTCATTCACTTCCTTGCCTAGCATCAAGTCTGTCCAATTATACTCACTAAAAAAATTTCTAAGGTCACCATAATGTCCTCTCCTGAAGTCTGGTTTCTCAACTGCTTCAACCTCTTTATTTTCTTCCAGCTTATAACGCATTGCATACTTTATTCCCAAAAAGACATGGTCACTTTTACCCAAGGGAGGAAGGTACTGAATGTCAAATATCTCTTCCTCCTTCCTGGTAAATATCAAATCTAGCATGGAGGGAACGTCCCCTTCCCTCATCCTCGTAGCTTGTTTAACATGTTGATACAAGAATGTTTCCAGGATGAGGTCTACAAATCTACAGGTCCAAAAATCTTCTGTTTTAGCTTCATATGCTTCCCAGTCTATGGATTTCAAGTTGAAGTCACCTACTATCAACAGTCGTGATCTATCGTTATCCGCTCTCGCTATAATCTCTCTCATTATTGTTATAAGACCTTCTCGTTTACTATCTAGCTCCTCCTTTGACCATGTGCTACTTGGCGGTGGACTATATGCGTTTATTATCATTAGTTTATCATCCTCATGGCAGATCTCTAGTGCTATTATGTCAACTTCTTGTGGATTGGCAGTCATTATTTCCTTCACCTTTAGGTGTTCTTTTACCAGCACAGCAACGCCACCGCCTTTCCTAATTTTTCTGTCCCGTCTCCAATGGCCGTGTGATACCGGCACTGTGCTACTTACTTTTCTTGACTCCTTTCCCCCTGATTGGGTTTGAATTAATGGCTTCCTCCATAAATTGGAGGTGTACATCCCCCGTCCCACTCGGTGCTTTCGTTGTAATGGTTTTCACCATACCTCACAAGTCTGCACCAACCACGTCAAATGTGGCAAATGCTCTGGTTCCCATTACACTCGTGACTGTGTATCTCTGCTGCCCCAAAGGTGGAGGTGATTATGCCATCACATTCAAGCAATGTCCTTCATACGTAGCAGTGCTAACTAAGGCTCTCCCCGCCGTCACCCTGCCTTCCAGTCGTGCTTTGCTTCATCCTGACCCAGTTCATCATCACCCACTGCTTCCCACTCCGCCACTGCCATTGCCTGTGCCTAACCTGTCTGTCACTGATATTCCTATAATCCTTGAGACCACGTCTCTCCCACACGCCATACAACTGAGTCCCGAAATTGTTGATATTCTTGTCACTTGCATTGCGAATGCGCTCGAGAAGGCACTGGTCCAACTCCTCACTAAATTCTTTCCGCAGTCCGTCCAACTCGTTCCTGAGGCTGACCCGATGCACCTGGTTACCTGGTTGATACCTGGTTGATGGGGTTCTGGGAGGAGTTCTACTCCCCAAAGGCCAAGCTTGACTTGTGAGAGTTTGGTCCACTAGGCTGTTGCTTGGAGCGACCCACAGGTCCACATACCCACCACAGCCCAGTTGATCCGGCACTCCTTGGAGGAAACAATCTAGTTTCCTCTTAAAGATGTCCACGGTTGTTCCGGCAATATTCCTTATGCTCGCTGGAAGGGTGTTGAACGACCATGGACCTCTGATGTTTATACAGTGTTCTCTGATTGTGCCTATGGCACCCCTGCTCTTCACTGGTTCTATTCTGCATTTTCTTCCATATCGTTCACTCCAGTACGTTGTTATTTTACTGTGTAGATTTGGTACTTGGCCCTCCAGTATCTTCCACGTGTATATTATTTGATATCTCTCTTGTCTTCTTTCTAGTGAGTACATTTGGAGGGCTTTGAGACGATCCCAATAATTTAGGTGCTTTATCGCGTCTATGCGTGCCGTATATGTTCTCTATATTCCCTCTATTTCAACATTCTCTCTTGCTCTGAAGGGGGAAGCGAGTACTGAGCAGTACTCAAGACAGGACAACACAAGTGACTTGAAGATTACAACCATTGTGATGGGATCCCTGGATTTGAAAGTTCTCGTAATCCATCCGATCATTTTTCTGGCTGACAATATTTGCTTGGGTATGCTCCCTAAACATTAGTCGTCAGACATCATTATTCCCAAATCCTTTACATGCTGTTTTCCTACTATGGGCACATTTGATTGTGTTTTGTACCCTGTATTATGTTTAAGGTCCTCATTTTTACCGTACCTGAGTACCTGGAATTATCACTGTTAAACATCATTTATTTTCTGATGCCCAGTCGAAAACTTTATTAATATCAGCTTGACGTTTTTCAATGTCTTCAGCCGAGGTAATTTTCATACTGATTTTTGTGTCATCTGCAAAGATGATACGAAGCTGTGACTTGTATTTTTGTCTATATCTGATATGAGAATAAGGAAAAGCAGCAGTGCAAGCTGTACCCTGAGGTACAGAGCTTTTAACTGCACTTGGACTCGATTTTATATGGTTGACTGTTACTCGCTGTTCTGTTTGACAGAAAACTGAGTATCCAGAGTCCTACTTTACTGGTTATTCCCATTGACTCCATTTTGTGTGCTATCACTCCATGGTCACATTTATCGAAAGCCTATGCAAAGTCCGTGTACAGTATATCACATCAGCATTCTGTTTTTCTTCTAATGCCTCAGTGACTTTGTCGTAGTGATCAAGTAGCTGTGGAGGGCACGATCTTCCCGCTCGAAATCCATGTTGGCCTGGGTTGTGAAGGTCATTGATCTCCATGAA